>CM053035.1:36193721-36401221 GCA_028564925.1 Lithobates sylvaticus | reverse complement strand
CCGGTGACCAACATCACTCCCGGAGTTACTTCCGGGTATCGTGGGCTCCGGCGCAGTCTAAATGTATGTGCCGTTGCTTCAATTTGCATGTGCCGATGACGGCACATGCAAATACAGGCGATATCTCCTAAACCGTGCAGGTTTAGGAGATATCCAATGTAGCTACAGGTAAGCCTAATTATAGGCTTACCTGTAGCAAAAAGTGGTTTGTAATGGGTTTAAAATGGGAATGGTCGTCTTTTGTTGCTCATAGCAAGCCAGTACCCTTCCAACCAACAGATTTAAAAATAAGGATTCTGATTGTCTGCTATAGGCAACAAGAGAAAGAAGATATCCCATTTCAAGTCCTTCTTTCATGTTGCAGGTGTGTCATTTAAAAAAAAAAAAAAAAAAAAAAAATCCTGGTATGGTATATTGTAAAAAAATCCTGGTATGGTATATTGTTACATACAATGGGGAAAATAATTATTTGATCCCCTGCAGATTTGTATAAGTTTGCCCACTTGCAAAGAAATGAAGGGTCTATATTTTTTATCATATGTGTATTTTATATGATAGGGACAGAATATAAACCAAAAATACAAAAAAAAAAAAACCACATGACACAAATGTTATAAATTGAGTTGCAGTGAGTAAAATAAGCAAAACATTACTTAGTACATGGTGGAGAAACCCTTGTTGGCAAGCACAGAGGTCAGATGTTTCTTGTAGTTGGTTACCAGGTTTGCACAGTGCACACATCTCAAAGAGAGTTTTTTTTTTTGTTTTTTTTTTATTTATTTTTTATTAAAAAGTTTTGAATTTTTTACAAACATTCAAAAAACCAAACAAAACATTTTGGCATTGTGTAAGCAAAAGGGCACAATTTCCAAGAATGCTATGACATTTCTCACAACTTGCACAGAGCTATGTGCATATTCAAGTGAGTGGAACAGTAATATGATTCAGTAAACCATATTAACCGCTTCCCGACCGCCGCCTGTACATATACGTCGGCAGAATGGCACGGCTAGGCAAAAGCGTGTATATATACGTGCCCTTTAATTGCCTAGCCGTGGGGTCGCCCGTGACCCGGTCGGGAGCTCCGTGACGGCGGGACCAGCGGACCCGATCGCCGCTGGTGTCCCGCGATCGGGTCACAGAGCTGAAGAACGGGGAGAGGTCTGTGTACACAAACCTCTCCCCGCGCTTCCTACTGCCTGTCACTGATCTGCTGTTCCCTGTCATCGGGAAAGCCGATCAATGACGTCAGACGTACAGCCACGCCCCCTACTGTAAAAAAAAAACACAACACGTCACACTTAGCCCCTCCCCGCCCCCTAGTGGTTAACTCCTTCACTGCCAGTGTCATTTACATAGGAATCAGTGCATTTAAATAGCACTGATTTCTATATAAATGACAATGGTCCCAAAAATGTGTCAAAAATGTCCGATGTGTCCGCCATAATGTCGCAGTCACAATAAAAATCGCTGATCGCCGCCATTACTAGTAAAAAAAAAAAAAAAAATATTAAAAAAATGCTATAAAACTATCCCCCATTTTGTAAACGCTATAACTTTTGCGCAAACAAATCTCAATAATCGCTAATTGTGATTTTTTATTTTTTTTATTTTTTTACCAAAAATATGTAGAAGAATACGTATCGGCCTAAACTGAGGAAAAAATATTTTTTTATATATATTTTTTGGGGATATTTATTATAGCAAAAAGTAAAAAATATTGATTTTTTTTCAAAATTGTCGCTCTATTTTTGTTTATAGCGCAAAAAAAAAATAAAAACCGCAGGGGTGATCAAATACCACCAAAAGAAAGCTCTATTTGTAAGAAAAAAAGGACGCCAATTTTGTTTGGGCGTCGCACGACCGCGCAATTGTCAGTTAAAGCGACGCAGTGCCGAATCGCAAAAAGGGGCCTGGTCCTTTGGCTGCAAATTGGTCCGGGGCTGAAGTGGTTAAGATGTATATCTTTGTTCATCAGAAATGAGTACTGGGCAGTGCAGGGCCAGTGTTTGTACAGGGCAGAGAAATCTTACTGCTGATTATAAGGTATACAGCGAGAATCAGTAAACGTAGCCCTGAAACAATGCCACTAAAAAAAATCCTAAACTAAAACCAAACCTACTACTATCGGAATAATTATAAGTTTAACAGTTCTATGTCCTTTACAGTCCAGACATATCAGCTAATGTCTTGGCTTTGCCTACATATGCTTACCTCAAACACCATTATAGGCCCTGCAAAATTTACATACAGACGAGAGCTATAGGGGCTAACCCTGGAAGGAGGGATTTTGGTCCACTCTTTCTTTACCGATCTTCTCTAAATTCTTAAGGTTTCTTGACTATCGCTTGGCAACTCAAAGTTTCAGCTCCCTCCATAAATTTTCTATAGGAATAAGGTCTGGAGACTGGCTAGGCCACTCCATGACCTTAATGTGCTTCTTCTTGAGCCACTCCTTTGTTGCCTTGGTGGTATGTTTTGGGTCATTGTAATGCTTGAAGACCCATCCATGACCCATCTTCAGTGTTCTGGCTGAGGGAAGAAGGTCCTCATCCAAGATTTTACAATACACGGCGAGTCTAGTCAATTTTGGTCTCTGAAGTTTGCCAATTAACATCTTAATGATTCAGAGAAGGATTGGGAGAAAGTGCTGTAGTCATACGAGACCAAAATTGAGCTCTTTGGCATTAACTCGACTCGTCGTGTTTGGAGGAAGAAAAATGCTGCCTATGACCCCAAGAACACCATCCCTACAGTCAAGCACAAAGGTGGAAACATTATGCTTTGGGCTATTTCTCTGCTAAAGGATGGGTCCTTCCATCATGACAATGACCCAAAACATACTGTCAGGGCAACAAAGGAGTGGCTCATGAAGGTCAAGGAGTGGCCTAGCCAGTCTCCAGACCTTAAAGTGGGAGTAAACCCGCTGAAACTTTTATTTTTTATTTTTATACACCTGTAAGGGAAAAGGCATAATGAGCTAGTATGCACTGCATACTAGCTCATTATGAAATACTTACCTTAGAACGAGGCGTCGGTAACTCACCTGGTCCACGCCGAGGTAGCTGTCCTGTTGCCTCGGCATGTCTTCCGGGTATCGCGACTCCAGTGATGTGAGTGGCTGGAGCCGCGATGTTGTCACTCCCGCGCATGCGCACGGGAGACTTCTTCCCTGGCTTACCTGTAGGTAAAAGTCAATTTTATGACTATACAACCACTTTAATCCTATAGATAATTTATGGATGGAGCTGAAACTTTGAGGAATACCAAGTGACAGCCAAGAAATCTTAAGGATTTAGAGAAGATCTGTAAAGAAGAGTAGACTAAAATCCCTCCTGAGATGTGTGCAAACCTGGTCACCAACTACAAGAACCGTCTGACCTCTATGATTGCCAACAAGGGTTTCTCCACCAAGTACAAAGTCATGTTTTGCTTGGGGATCAAATACTTTTTTACTCACTGAACTGCAACTTCATTTACCGGTATAACGTTTGTATCATGTGTTTTTTTTTCTGGATTTTTGGTTGATATTCTGTGTCTATCATTTTAAAATACACCTGTGATAAAAATTATAGACCCTTCATTTCTTTGTAAGTGGGCAAACTTACAAAATCTGCCGGGGTTTAAATAATTATTTAGTAACTGTGTGTATACCATACATGGCTGATGCCACATAGCAGGCACCACTACTCCAGCGATCTCCACTTGCTTCAGGGTCCTGTACTGAGTAGCCAGCCTGATGCATTGTGAAATACAGGCAGTCGGCCGTTTAGCAGGGGCACCATTCAGAAACTGCTTTTCATTTTCTGAATGAATGCAAATCGTTCTCTGATTGGACGAGGTGAAGAGCATGATTCACCTCTCAGCCTTGTCCAATCGGATAAAAACTTTCTCTGAATGGCGCCAATGCTAAGGGGTCAACCTCCCTGTATTCATAATGCATGTTAACAATGTTTCTCTGATTGGGCAAGGGGGAGAGGCGGAGCATTGACATCATTCTCTAAACCTCCTCCAATCAGAGAATGATTTGCATTTATTCAGTAAATGAAAAGCAGTTTCACAATGGCACAGGACCCAAAGTAAGTGGAAATTGCTGGAGTAGTGTTGTCTACTTCAGTGATTTTTTTATTTTTTTTTCCCCTTCCCCCATCGTCCAGGTATTGTATATCCACCTGAGATCCGCGCCATAGCCGAATGACGGCTACAGCGCGGATCTGATGTTCCGGGACGACGTCTGTTGACGTCGTCCCGGCAACAAGCTGCCTGCGCGCCCGGCGCGCTCTGTGATCCGCGAGTCTGTGAGACTCGCTGGATCACAGATCCGAGTAAGGGGTCGATCCCGACCCCTTACCATGTGATCAGCTGTCAGCCAATGACAGCTGATCATGTGATAATAACCGAGCCGGTAATCGGCTTTTTTTCCTGCTCGCGCTGACAGCGCGAGGAGAAAAAAAAAAGCCGGTCACCGGCGGCAGTGAGAGGGACATCAGTCCCTCTCACTGCAATATGCCCAGGGTCCATGGTGCCCACATTTGCCAAAATAAAGTGCCCACTAGCTCCACCTGTCAGTGCCCACAGTGCCATCTGTCAGTGCCCACAGTGCCAGTGCTGCACATTCAGTGTCCCCTATCAGTGCCCATCAGTGCCACCCATCCGTGCCACCCATCCGTGCCCATCAGTGCCATCTTTGCTGTGCCCATCAGTACCGACTTATCTGTGCCCACCAGTGCAGCCTATCAGTGCCCACCAGTGCAGCTTATCAGTGCCCACCAGTGCCGCCTCATCAGTGCATATCAATGAAGCAGAAAAATTACCTGTTTGCAAAATTTTATAACAAACTATTAAACATGATTTTATTTTTATTTTTAATTTTCCATCTTTTTTTATTTGTTTAGCAAAAAATGAAAACCCCAGCTGTGATTAAATACCACCAAAAGAAAGCTCTATTTGTGGGAAAAAAATTGTAAAAATTTCATTTGGGTACAGTGTTGTATGACCGCGCAATTGTCATTCCAAGTGCGTCAGCGCCGAAAGCTGAAAATTGGTCTGGTCACGAGGGGGGTTTAAGTGCAAAGTAATCAGGTGGATATACATAGTTGTATTGGTCCAAGCTTGACCATTGTAACTATGTACAAATATACCGTACATGCAATACTTCTTTAAATAAAGCACAGTAAGGTTTTTATTTTTTTTGTATTTAATGACCGCCCTGAAGGGAGATTGTGTTCCAGGTGAACAGCAGGCTGGAACTGAAGGAGGCATCTAACAATTATTTGTTATGTGTAGATCTCAATGATAAATACACCAAAAAGTACAGATTTTTATTAAACCAGGAACACAGATGTGCTACATTGACCTCTGTTCCAAGTTTATGTAAAATTTTATATATTTTCCTGTTATAATTCGTTTAAGAAGACACATTTTGTATTGTTCCCGTAGAAAGAAGCTTCACCCTGCGCCACGCTGCTTCTCAGTTTGGGTTTACATGATGCTGGCAGCAGCTGGAGAGGATCACATAGATGCCTTGTAATGCGTCTGACAGCATGGGTAGCTGCGAGCGGTGATCTTATTAGTGGCATGTCATAGTACTGCTACATAATCACCTTAGACAGCTGCTTCACTTCACTACATGGCGCAGCCTCTGCAAACGAGAGGATTTTTTTTAAAAGCATGTACAATTTAGGAAAAAAAAAAAAAAGTTGTACAGCGGGTTTAATAGCTATTCCTTCTGGTACAAAAAGGACTGCTAGTCCCATCAATCCTTTAAATCGGTCAAAATGTCCTTCCAGATGTGGTGAAGTGTATGCATCATCTAGAAGTAAAATCTGCAGTCTGATGAAGCATTGAGATCCTCTAGCACAAAATTTTGAAATAAAAGGGCCAGTTTAATGCCCTTCAAACTTTAGAGGGGGGGGGGGGGGGCAGACTGTGGCCAGTGGGAGTAGACATTCCCTGGCATCAGTGGGAGTAAATAATGCCATTTACCATAGAGATCACTTTATCATATGTGCATATTTTTTTAAAAAGTATGTACTTTCTGGTTTAGTTATCATGTAGATCTAAATGGGATACTGTACATTGACTTTGTTCCCATCCTTTGTTCTGTTTGGTGTTTCTTTGGAAGTCAGTTATACTTGCCTGCTCTTTGCTACGATATTGCACAGAGCACTCCCTTGCCTCCTCTTTGACAGTCCCCCACCAGTGGTCTCTGCTGCTCCCCCTCGCCCGGAAAAGAGCCCCTTCAGCAAGTGTGGTGCTAAGGGAGTACCCGTGCGGGTGTGCTCCTTCTTCTGGGCTGCGTGTCTCCATAGATGCACACAGCCCTGGTAAGCCCCACCCTGTTTTACTTCTCACAGGAGTTTTACTGAAAGAAGCAGGAGCCTATGGCTCCCAATGCCCTCTGCTTTTAGAGTAAAAGCACTTAGACTTTAGAACAATTTTAAGGATGGCTACTTCAACCATAGCACTGCTATTCATGTCAGTTGAGTGGCACATATGATTGTCTGTCTGGTCTTGGAAGGTTATTGGGACTTGTTTGACCTTACATTTTTCATAGTGACATGTGCCAATCCTAATAACTTAATGGCCACCCTAAGACCAACCTGCCATTTTAATTAGGATACATTAGACCTGACAATCTGGTACCAAATGAAACCTCACACAGATTAAGAAAAGGCTCATGGTGCTAGAGCATACCTGTTTTTTATGAGTCTTTGTAGACTGCTTTTACAAACCTCTGATGGTACGTTGAACTTTCCCTGTAAACACTCTTTCTAAAAGTTTGAATATTGGAAGTTTACATGCCCCAGCATAACGAGAGGCCTGGGCTTTGAGTGACGGTATGTGTGCCCATGCTCCTACTGGCTCCTAAATGACTTGATAGACCTAGACCTCAGTGTAAGATATGATCCATGTCTCCTGACCTCCCATCCTAGAACTTCTACTGTTGCTAATGTCTTCTGCATCTCCAACTAATCTTTTACCACTTCCATCAGCTCATTCCCCCACAGTTACAACCTTTTTGTACCAACTGCCCTACCCTAATAGATTGTAAGCTCTTCTGAGCAGGGCCCTCTTAACCCTCTTGTATTTTATTGTATTGTAACTGTATTGTCTGCCTTTTTATATTGTAAAGTGATGCGTAAACTGTTGGCGCTATATAAATCCTGTATACTAATAATAATAATTACCTCTCCTCTACACAAAGCCTATCCAACCCCTACCTCGCCCTTGTATTGTGTCCCCTTTACTCCCAGAAGGAGTGATTAAGCCACCACACTTGCTTAAGTTGAAGAAGCCATTTGCATATCGCTAGGTAGGCCATTTGTGCCCCATTGCAATCATAACCTCTGCTATCCCTGTTCCTATGCTGCAGACAGTACTTTCACCTCTTTCTGCCTGCACTTGTATGTCAGTGTTGCTTTGTACTTATTAGTATAGACGGGTTTACTGTAGAATTAAATTCCTTACCTGTATGTAAATCTGTCCAAAACCTATGCCTGCAAATGATGGTTGTACACATAACTGAAGAATGGTAAGTGAGGTTTGCAACATTGTGATTTCATAACCTGCTTGAAGAACACTGGTGTGCTATAACTCAGGACAACCAACTTCACAGCAACTGAAAGAGTAGATTATTAAACCCTTGGTTGTTATGAGTTACACCACAACATTGTTCATTGCAATAATGTGTGAATATAAAAGTCTGTGTTCAAAAAAATCGAACTTTTATTTGCCAGGTTTCAAACCTTCCCATCTTCTCCATGTTCTTGGTCTTACAGGGGCACAGTGCTCGGGGTCAGTCCGGGGTTGAACCCGGCCCTCATGGCTGGAAACCCACTGGCCACCATACAAGGTTTGTAGGACAGGACGAGTCACATGATGAATCATGGCATGCTTCATCCCATTAACCATTGTCATGATACCTGTGACATTTCCACCACCACATTTCATGTCACTGTGGACACGTCCATTCACCAGGTGAACTGTTTGGCAGTTGCCATAAGCTGTCTTAACTAAAACACCTCTAATTCTCAGCTGGAGCTTTGGAAAACTTAACTGAAATTAGTACAATACATAAGGGGGCCTTGAAATAGAACCGCAGGGACAACAGTAAGGCCCCTTTCACTGAAGCGTTTTTCAGGCGCTACAGCACTAAAAATAGCACCTGTATAGCGCCTGAAAAAAAGCGTGTCCTTTCAGTCCAGTGTAAAAGCCGGAGGGCTTTCACACTGGAGCGGTGCGCTAGCAGGACGGTAAAAAGTCCTGCTAGCAGCATCTTTGGAGAGGTGAAGGAGCGGTGTATTCACCGCTCCTAAACTGCTCCTACCCATTGAAATCAATGGGGCAGCGCGGCAATACCGCCGGCAAAGCGCCACTGCAGCAGCGCTTTGCGGGGGTTTTATCCCTTTTTCGGCCGCTTGCGGGGGTTAAAACTGCCCCGCTAGCGGCCGAATACCGCTGCTAAAACTACGGTAAAGCAGAGCTAAATATAACGCTGCTTTACCGCCGACGCCCGCACCGCCCCAGTGTGAAAGGGGCCTAAACTAAGAAAGGTAGCCATAAAATCAGACTAATTAGTTTGGCAGCAAAGCTCACCATCTACATCTGGTTTTGGCCTACTATAACCCTGTGGCCTGCTTGTGAAGCAGTGGTTTCCACTAAAGATATGGACCACAGTAGTCAATCCTTTGTCACTAATCAATGTGATCTGAGCCAAGAGTAGACCCTTGGGGCTAGAAGTGCAGGTGGGCCAAATGTCTGTGCACAAATTTGTGGAGCTTGCATCTAAAAATGATTAAAAAAGAAAAAACAAAATCTGTAGATTATTTGTTAGGACAGCATAATGACTAATAAATCTCAGGTTATAAGATCTTAACTTAATTAGATGCTTAACTTTTTTTTCCTCGTCCAAGCCCTTAAGGGTGCAGTACTTTTTCCCTTTTAACGCTACACCCAAAGTAAAAAGCAGAGACTGCTAAAGAACTGTTCCCTGCACGTATCCACTTTTGTGTTTTTTCATGAAGTCTACAATGGAAAATGGATAAGGGTCTTCAACGATGTTGATACCTTTTTGGGCCCATTCATGTAAAGTGTTTCTTTAACACATGCTAAGGTGGGCTGCATTAAGGCAAGCAACTCTTCTTTTTTTTTTTTTTTTGCATGGGCTGGCAGTGCAAAATATTGCATGGAACAAACATGGACTATTTTTTTGTAACGCAGGGCAGTAGAAGTACAAGATGGTTCACATGTGTTCATTGCCGTGCACTACATTGAAATTGTGTGTTAGTGTGTGTTAGGTTGTCATTCAGAATGAATGGCACCACAACTCTCCACAATGTAATGTGTTGCAGTAGCCTGTTTTACACAACACAATAGTGTACAAGGGCCCTTTGTCTGACTTTTATCCTAGGTTGGTAATGTACTGTGCATTTATCAAATAAAATGCTTCTAATGCCCTCTACTGTCAACTGTAGGTACTTTAAAAGGAGGCATGTCAAGAACAAATATATATCTTATTGTCGACTTCTCTTTAAAAATTAAAATGTAGTGGCCTCTGCAGTACAATATCACTGAGCTGCAAGAAGTTTAAAGTGTCAGAACTCTTGATCTGCACATTTAGCTCCATGATCCATAAGTCCAACCACACCACAACAAGAATTTTCTAAAGGAGATTAGCGATGCCACCATACGTAGCTCTCAATACTGGTTCCTTTGATGTCTCCAAAAGACCAATGTTGCAGAGAACCAACTTGGGTTGGGACTTGGGTTACAAAAATGCCATCTGCAGTAGGGGATAAATATATCTCTCAATGTACTGCTGACATACAACTGTGCCATGTTCTATGGGAGTTGTAGTTACAACTGGGGTTTTAAAGTTGACAGTTATTTCTGTAGAGAGTCATAGGTAGTTCTACTCATTCATTCATATTTCAACCAAATTGTGTCTTTGACTTCATGAAGGGGGTGTATTCTATAAAAGTTTTAGACTTTATTGGCATGTTGCACCTTTTTAAGTTGCATTTCAAAATCAAAAAGGCTGGTAAAATAAATAGAACGAGATGGCCAGCTAAAAGAAAAAAAAAATTTTTTTTAAAAGCTGTGCCAAACACTTGAAAAGAAGGCAGTACAAGCCCAAATTCCATCATTTAGGACATTCCAGTGGCTACGGTAAAAAAGCACTGTAGAAAAACATTTTATAGGAACTATTTATAGGACATTTTAATAACCTCATGGTTTTTGTCGCAGAAGCTTTTAAAGAATACCACCTCCAAATCTGTACCCTTTGCTATATTCTCCTGTCCTAATTCACCTCTCTTTTCTTTTAGCTCTGACCAGTGGTGGCTCTCTGCCAATCTCCGGTCTTGATGCCAGCGGTAACCTCATACTTGCCAGCGGTTCCTGCATTTCCAACTCGCATAGCTTGGTGAGTCCTCCGCTCTTCCTGAACCCTGGAGGTCTCCCCCTCATCGGCCATGGCATGGGACGCATTGCATCTGCTGGTGGTACCCCAAGCCTCTCCCCGGCCTCCTCCACTTCCTCTGGAGACGCTGCCATGACCTCCTTCCAGCACAGCCCAGGAGGCTCCCAACACAGTGGGGAGAGCGATTGAGAGAGGAGCCCTCTCTCTCCCCCTTTAACCTCCACCAGCACCCATGCTGAGTCTCTACGTACCTGGGGGCTCCTGGATACCACAAGGGGTTAGAGGCAAGAGCGTGTTTCAGAAGGCGCTGCCTCTGGCCCCTTATTCCTCCCAGCAAAGAAGTGATATGCGTGGAGGGGGGGATTGGAACTCAAAAGAACATCCTAAAAAACCAAACAAGCCCAGAAACCTAAACCAAATAAGAACCAAAACCAAAAACCCAAACCTCGGAAATACTTCAGAGAAACCAAAAATTTGCTGCACCCCCAGCGGGGGTGTACAGAGCTCCCCAACCAAAGGAATTTCCAAAGACTGAACCCCTCTGCTCTATCTTGTTTGTCATGTTGAGCTTTGTGCCATTTTTTTTTTTTTCAGTTACAGATGAGTATGAGCTAATAACAGGGGGCAGAGAGTACCTCCATCCACCTTCCTCCTCGTGCTCTACGTTCTCCTATTATGGGGAATGAATGTTATAAATTTTAAGAGGGAGCGGCTGAAGCCTCACCGTGAGAGTGTCCACTCAATGAGGTGGGGTGTATGGGTGACATATAGGGGCTAAGGTGAGTTGCACCCTTTTTAATATGGCCACCACTGCCCCCCTTTATACACCAAATACCAAAACGACAGCTTTATCCAAAGCCTAACGTACCTAGAACCTCAGAGTAACTCTGTGTATATGTGTGATTGTCCATATTCAAAAAGACACACATAGATTTATTTATAACTTTTTATGTTTAGCCAGCACTGAAACCCTTCCCCTTTTGCCAACCCATTTCTAATTAATTTATTTATAAAATCAATCCTTCCCCACAAAAACTTTCCAAACCAAGAGTTTTCAAAAATATTTACAGAAACCCTGTGTTCCTGTATTTTTTTGTGTTAAATCTTTTTTTTGATAGTAAGAAGACTGCTATTAGAATTTTACAGATCGAACCAAAATCGCTTGTCCTTTTTTTCCCTAGTTATTTTCCATTGAAATTTTTTTTAAATGACTACTTTTGTAAAAATGACTACTTTACGTTCTCCATATTGTATTAATTCCTTCCCTTCCTGCCAAATAGTCCTTTTTTTAAAAAGAAAAATCTATTTATGTATTTTAACCCTCTCTGTGCACAATAGCATTTTAAGCTTGATGTATACTAGCAGCATTGCTTTTTGCCCCTATCCTTTGCTCTTTTATTTTTATTTATTTATTTATAATGATGCCAAATTTTTTTTATTTTTTTTTTTTAACCTGTGTCTCATGGGATAAAAATCCAGGATCATGTTTCCGTGGATGGACAAAAAAAATACCAAAAAAACATACAAAGCAAACCAAAAACGATACCAAAATAAACACAACCAAGATACCAAAAAAAATCAACCAAAACAAGAACTTTGATCTTTGCTGACGCTGTGCCAAAGTACAGACTCTTGAGCGTTGGCAGAGTGAGGATATATACCAAGAAATAGTGTTACCAAAAATTTTTACGTTCCCCCTCCTTCTGTGCCCTGACACCCGTGGATGATGATAAAATGGGGGTCAAAGGGTGAGGGCTGCAGGGGCGCGTCTTTCTCTGTCTTATATACCTCATCTGAAGAAGCCGATCTTATTGAAATGAAACTCAAGGAGGGAATGTTGTTGAAACCAAAAAAAAGAAACTTTACATTTCGGTGAGCTGCGAGGAGCTTAGATTGTCCCTCCTGCATCCACGTCAACAAAAGCTTTAACGGCCTCTTTAAAGACTTCTCATTTTATTTTTCCATTTAATTTTTATTTGTGGGTTTTACAAAGAAAGTTCTTCTCTTGTTTTTCTCTGTGCCAAAGTGTTTTTGAAAAAAAATAAAAAACCTATAGACTTATTGAACCTTCAGAGAAAGCGCCATGTAAAGAGAGGGGGAACAAACCGCATACCAAAAATTTCCACGACAGGTGGAGGACTTATCAGAAAGATGGATTAAAGAAAAAAAAAAAGAGGAATCAAACAAGACCAAAAAAGAAACGCTCTTTTTTTCCTTGTTCTTTATCCTTTTTTTTACATTCTTTCTTTCTTTTTTTTTAGCTGTTTGTTTTTTTCTTTTTATTTTTTTTTTCTTTATGAAAAGTGAACTTGGAACTTTCTTAAAGGGACATGGGCCTCATTCTAGCTTTAGCTTTAGACGTGATGGAAAAAAAGTGAAGATTTGTAATCAGGGGTTAAACGAAAGATGATACTGTGAAAGGGGATGCTTACCAAATTACATTGTTTGGCCCGTTAGCTGCCAAGGAAGATTGCCTTGTAATGTCTTTCAGAATTGCTTGCAGTGAAAAGGGTTAATCACACTTTGCTTTTTTTTCCTTTTACTTTATTTCTCGTACTGTTTTTGAGAAGGGCAGTAAGAGTGAAACCAATGGGGTAAATTAACCAAAAATGGGACTGTATGCAGGTCTAATTTTGTGTCTATTCCTATGTGGCAGCGGTGGGTTTAAATATTGGTGGCTTGGTACAGATATTGTTCATTCTAGACACCTGTCTAATACCACAACCTGCTACATAAACCATTACCTCTCTTTTCTAACCATATAGGGCATGCTCACATTTAAGTAACCAGTAAAAGGGTCCGTCCACCCAGGTCGTAGTTTTGGGTCTGACCAGCTGAGTCATTTCCTGATGTTGTATATCATTTGGGAACTCTAGTGGTGAAATCTTCCTGCCATTGGTTTGGCTATGTTTCAGCCTACTATGGTGGTTCCACTTCATTCTTGTTAATGCAAATAAGTAGGAAAAAAATCCAAGTGAGGGAGAAACTCCGTACTCCTCAGAGTGAGGCAGATATGTAGACCTGAGAAACCAAATGCAGAGATCTCATCACTGGAGTCTCTCTAGACCAGTCATTCTCAACCAGGATTCTGTGGAACCCAAGAATCCTTAAGAAGTTGCTAGGGGTTCCTTGAGCTGTGGCTGATTTACCTCTGATCTTATGGTACCTAGATAGTTCCGTACCTAATGCCACTTGGCAGAGGCAGCAACCTGTCACCAGTGTTCTTTTAGGCTATCTTAAAGGTTGGCATTCTGACTACCACTGTAAGGTAGGCATTCTTTACTAACCACCTGTGTAAAAATAATTTTCACACTGAGCCATGATGACTTAATTTTAGCAGTGGTTACAGGACATGGATTTTTTTTTTCTTTCAAGGGTTCCTACAGGGTAAGAAGGTTGAGAAAGGCTGTTCTAGACATTATGGGGTTGATTAACTAACTAAAACTGGAGGCTGCCAAATCTGGTGAAGCTCTGCAGAGAAACCAATCCGTTTCAATTTTTTTTCTTCAAAGCTTAAGTGGACAAGTTGAAGTTAGAAGCTGATTGGCTACCATGAACAGCTGCACCAGACTTTGCACTCTCCAGTTTTAGTAATCAAAACTAAGTAAAATCAACCCCCGTGTGCTGTCCAGCATCTTCCAGATACTGAAAAAATTGTTTGTTCAGATCTGCTATAAGAACTACAGCGTGGATAATAAATCTGATCATGTTTCCATTGGAATACCAGCTGTGGACACGCCAGTTTTCTTTAAGCTAACTAAACAATCTCTTCTAAATAAGTTATCTTACATGTGACAGCTTTTCATTCCATTCACAGTTATGTATGTCAGACTTGCCATACCTTTCCCTTGTCAGTGTGTCTGATTTATGCAGCTCTTGTGATAACTGTGCCATGCAAAGTGTATGGTGTGACTAATCTGACTCAACCTTGGTTTGGTAGAAGTGAAGTTCCAACATGCTAGTGGTGCTCCATGATTGTTTCTAGGGACAGATAGCATCTGGAAGGCCTATCAGTCTATGGCTGCCCTCATAGAGAACTTGAGCTAATGGAACTGACCTTTAACTTTCGAACAGAAGTGGCTGACAGCAGGTCCTGAATTCTGACAGCAAGGCAGTGCTGGAAGATGCATCCGTTCAGGATTAGAACATTTATCTCATATCTAACCGCTATGGAGCCCAAGTACAAAATCTAAGCACAGGCCACTCATATATCGCATATAAAAATCTCTAACCATCACCTAACCTACTACCAGCTCAAACAGCACATAAATGAATTGAGAAGGAAGCTCTACTTTTATTTTGGAGGATGTCATCGTTTCGGGGCAGTTGCAAGGGCTGCTTACCCTCTAGTCATGCCTTAGTCTTAAGTATATTTAGTCCCGGTTAGGCTCTGACTATATTACTTTTATACTATGTGTGGATGAAGGTAAAACCAAAATCAAATTAATATCTAAAAGCACATAATGGCAAACTTGCCAAGCATTTTAAAAGTTCTTTTTAAGTGCAGTCATTGCAAGGAACCCAATGTTGCCTCTCTAAGCCTGGAAACTCTTTCCAGTGCTCCCCTCTGAAGGTGGCTCTGCTTAGTTTATAAGGAAAGTCAAGTCCTTGGTAACAAAGGCTCCCCTACCGATCTTCCTCCTGTCCATTGAGATTGCTCCTATTGACCAAAGAGACAGGGGATAGCAGGTGGTTGTGGCTTAGTCATACCAAATCCTCAGCGTTATTTTTAGCCTAACACATTGAACACAATAGAATAAACATTTTCCAGTAAACTATTTGTTAGGTTTCTGCAGGCTATTGCTCTCTCTGCTGCTTCCCTGAACGTTCATTCATTCTAGTGAGGAGTTAACTAACTCCAATAGCTTGGAGAAGGGAGGATTTGAAAGGAGCAGGGAGTGTCTTGACATCATAAGCTATGGGGCTGTGTGTTTATACTGATGCACACAGTGTAGGAAGACACAACTCTAGTACCTGGATGCAAGGGTGGCTCCATAGCACACAGAAAGAGAAAAGAGCCATCCAGAAAACTGGAACAGCAGCCCTGACACCAGCAAACCTGGGGCAGCAGCCATGGCACCAGCCTCAACAGGAACATAGGCAAGGAGTAAAAGATAAAGTAGCTGCATACTTGTTACATGATCAAATCAGTCAACAGGTGCATATTCTGTGGATTAGGGAGGGTAATTTTTTTCCACTTCCCGTTCAGTCTGACATCCATCACCTGCACAGGAAGTGGGGAGAAATCTAGCCAATTGCGACACAAATGCTGTAACAACCTGATGTTTTAATCCTTCCCAACTCAATTGAAAAACCGTTTTTATGGCTGTAGTTCTCCCCTGTGGGAAACCTGCAATAGCAACCTGATAAAGGTCCTAATTCTTCTCCATCATATCCAACCTCAAATAGACAGGAAGTGATGGGAAATCTCTCACACAGGACAGTAATAATAATTTGCAGAGACTCTGACCCTTCTACACTATCCAAAACTACAAAAACAAAGTTTGACAGGGGTTAGGCTTTGAAGCCCAATGCTGGCTATGCATATTTTTTTCAGGTCTGATTGGATGCAAGCCCTGTTTGGGCGACAGTTTTCTGCATGGCTCCTTTGATATTTCATCAAAGGATGTTGGGTGGGAGGACGACAAGGTCACCCAATAACTGAAATTTTTGCTGGTTTATCAGAAACTGTCTCAAATTCAAACAGTGTATGACTAGCTTTATCCTGGGCAGTCAAGAAATAATAAAAAAATGCAACCCCCCCCCTTTCTACTGTAGTATCAACTAGTGCTCATTTTGCCTATGGTTGTGGTCACGGGTAAAAGTTCCTGCCCACTTTACTAACATTATATCTTCTTTTTTTTTTTTTTTAAGCAGTAATGTGGAGGGGATCATTTTTAAATTATTTCTTCAATGGCAGACATTCGGCTTTAAGAAATTGTAATTCGTTTTTAGACCCCTTTCACACTAAGGCGGTTTTCAGGTGTTTTGCCGCTAGAAACAGTGCCTGAAATGGCTCCCATTAATTTCAGTGTGACTTTTCACACTGGGGCGGTGCGCTTGCGGGATGTTAGGAAAAGTCCTGCGGGGGTTTGGAAGTTCTGTATTTAGCGCTCCCAAAACACCCTGCCCATTGAAATGAATGGGCGGCGCTTCCAAAGCACCACTTCAGAAGCGCTGCAACACGGGCGCATTTAACCTCTTCTTTTGGGTGAAAAGCGCTAAAGCGGTGCTAATGCAGCCATGGACCCAGTGTGAAAGGTGTCTTAAAGATTACATTTGCTTACAGCTCCTTGCCTGACTTTACTTAATAAGCCAATGGAATGTATACGTATAGCAATAATTAAACCATGTATTTTAGGCCCTGATCACTCATTAGATTGAAGGTAGAAGACCATGGGGTTGAGTTGCTAAAGACAAATACACTGAAGTTGCACTCATTTTCCCCCGGGCTTAGTGAATGTGGTAAAACTCTGAGTTCCACCATCCAATCATGAGCAAGCAAAATTGCTTTTTTTTTTTTTTTTTTTATTTCCTTGCAACTTATTGGGCATTCTTTACAAAATGAAGCTTCACTACATTGCCTAAGCTCTGGGGAAACTGAGTAGAACTGTACTTCCAAAGTGCTTAGTCTGTTTGGCTTTTAGTAATTCAATCCTGGCAATGCGTAGCTACAATTGACACACAATATACTACGGTATATAATTGTGGGACTATACATTGCTTGAACCTTAGGATCACCTTGTCTATATATGTAATGATCGATTACAGGGATTTCACAATAAGAGGTCACCATTGTAGTCAAGCCTATACTAAGACCGTCCAGCTGAATTTCGATCCATCTATAGGTAGTCTAGTTGTACTGAAGTCGATCTATCAATTGACTTCAGTACAACCAGCCTGTTGGGTTTTTCTCGTGTTATCACTGCCAGCAGCTATAGCTGACAGTAGTGATCATTGTTTTCTGATGGCGGGGAAACCTCCAGCTGTCAGAATACAGTAATGCAGTGGGAGGGATTCCCCATCAACACTGACTGTGTTGATGGGGAAATTGTGCAATTTTCATAGGCAAAGCCTTGGGAAGAAGTTGTGCATGATGCATTGTTGGTGCATTGACTTGTATTTTTCCTCCAAAGTGAATTTAAAAGTAAAATGTGATGCGATATGCTTAAAATGCATGCCAATGTACTTCAATGCAACAAGTGTGAACGCAAGCATTGTGGTGTGAATATAGACGTGCCAAGCTGCGTCTTCACTTCATAAGCATGGTCAAATTTCTAGAACTGTTTTGTGATTGGCTTTGTCAGCTGACAACTCCTGTTACAGCTGGCAGTTGAAGAGTAAAGCTACCCAAAAATGGAGTTCTGTTTAGGGTTCTTCTTTTTAGCAGACTTACTTGCGTCACTAAGTTTTCCATTCTCTTCTATGTAGAATTTACTAGGGTGCATGATGCATGGTTTTCATGCCCTTTGAACTCCATGGATAACCCAGTTGGAATAGTGGTGCAAGTACTTTGGCTGAAAAGACAACCTTAGACTTTTAAGCCTTTCTAGAAGTGAGAAGAGACCACTGTACTGGTGTCCTGGACAGCTGTAAAGACCCAGATGGTGGATGTAACTTTTTGGTTGAATTTGCCTTTTAAAGAAGGTGGTCATCAAAGTGTCAGGACAGAGAAATGTTATCCGTGGAAAGGTTGTTATTGGACATCTTGCATCAACTTGAAACAACTTGAGTTATGCCCCATACACACGGTCGGAAATTCCGACCACAATATCCATCCGTTTTTTTTTGGTTGAATTTGTCTTTTAAAGAAGGTGGTCATCAAAGTGTCAGGAAAGAGAAATGTTATCCGTGGAAGGGTTGTTATCGGACCTCTTGCATCAACTTGAAACAACTTGAGTTAGGCATACACAAACCTCAATATTGGTAGCCAAGGATATTTTTAGGGGAACATATAGAAACAAGAACACTGCATACATAAAATCTATACATTTTATTATAAACATTCAATAAAATACAAACCACAGATTAGAAACAAATAAGAAAATGCTAAGTTTTGGGGTTTACACAACTGTTTTAGATCCAATATAATCCACATGTAGACTTGATAATAATAATATAATCCACATGATGCATTTCAATTGATCTTCCTCGGGAGTACATGTGAATGATCAGCATTATGAAACCCACAGATCTTAATAAAAACACAGATTCACTGGAATCCAACAGCTGTGTAGCATATTTCTCCTATTGAGAGGAAGGCAGAAGGTTCTTGTGGTACAAGGTATATAGAGGGAAATGGTAGAAAGTGTTAAAGGACCCTCATTGGTCATCCATAATTGAGTAGGCTCAAGTCATCCAATAGGGAAATATCAGTACCATGCGCCAATTAAAGGTCCAGGCACAACCTGACCTATACATCAACAGGGTAGAGAGGTCGGGGGGCTTAACCACATCCTTTTGTCAGACCACTCTACATATCAAAATATCCTTTTATTGTTACCCAGCAGTCTCTGGATCTAAACAATTGTGTGAACCCCAAAACTTGGCATTTTCTTTTTTGTTTCTTATCTATAGCTTGGATTTTATCGAATGTTTATAATATAAAATGTGTAGTTTTTATACTGTATATGCATATGTTCTTGTTTCTATATATCCCTCTGAAAATCCTTGGCTACCAATATTGATGTTTGTATAAACTAAATTCAGGGATGAGGACCTGTACAGTATATTGGATAATCCATTTGTACAAGCTAGTCATACACTGCTTAATTTCTTACAATCCTACTGAATCAGGCAAAATTCAATCCCTGGGTTGCCTTGCTGGTAGGTAGTCAGGCAGCTGAGGGTGTTGCTGTCGTCTGATACAACAGCCGGCAGTGGAGATTCCTCCATCCGTGCTGTTTGGCATGGATGGGGAAATTGACTGATTTCTCTCATTCAGCGCATGGGGGGAGAGATCTACATATGTGTTGCTAGCCTTACTCTTTTTCATAGGATGACTTAACTGGTGGAAAGATAATTCTGGAGATAAGAGAAGTCATTCTAATATCTAGCATTGGGTAAATGATTGGGCATTCCCATTTGTAGTGTGGATAATAAATGCTGGCCACAGTGCATGTTGTGTACTTCTACTTCTACTAAAAGTTCTATAGAATGCGCTCTAAAGTGTTTAGATCCATTTGCAGTCTTACTGCTGCAGAGCAAAGGTTGGTTCTGTTACACATGGAACTCTCATTTGATAACTGAAGGGAATTGGATGATAAAATGTTCTGTAGACACTTTGATTGTAACTGTGAATGTTTCAACTTTAAGCAAGAAAAAAAAATAACTTTTATGTATGTGATCAAATATATGAAATCTTATGTACGGCCTTCAAAAAGGGTTTTGCATGGTCAAGTAGCGGCAGTTGGCAATAGAATTGTCACCATCCAGTTTGAAGAAAATCACATGGGCTGATTGAAACTTTCTGTGGTTGTATTGCTTTAGGATGGATGTAAACTTGGCCAATTCGATCTTAAAGACCAAGCTAAATGCATGTAACGTATGTCTTTCAAACCGATGTCCAAACTCTTACAGTTCATTCTTTAGAACGTGGCCAAAGTCTGAGTAGAAAAGCATGCTGTAGAGAAGGACCCTTGCTCTGGGTGGAAGCAGTGGTCTCTCTGCAGGGGTCCAACACACTACCAATTAGTAAAGCTCATGTTTCCTGCTGACTGATGCGCTCTAATTCTGAATCAGCAGAGGTGTGTTGGACCTCTGCAGAGAAACCGCTGATTCTACACAGAGAGCAAGAGTCCTTTTCTACAGCATGCTGGCAGGGGACAGGTCTACTTAAAGTAATACTAAAGTCTCTCTCTCTTTTTTTAGTTTTGTTAAAAATAACAAACATGTTATACTTGCCTGTCTCTGTTACAGTGGTTTTGTACAGAGCAGGCTGGATCCTCCTCTTCTTGGATCCTCTTTGGGGCTCCTGGCCCCTCCCTCCTGTTGAGTGCCCCTCACCGCAAGCAGCTTGCTGTGGGTTCACCCGAGCTGCAGCTGTGTCCATTCAGACAGGGTGCCGCGGCCCGGCCCGGCACCACCCCCTCTATCTCCTCAATGACTTTGACAGCAGCAGGAGCCAATGGCACTTTGCTGCTGTGTCAACCAATGAGGAGGGAGAGTCCTGGACAGCCGAGTCTCTCATGCAACATCGCTCGAGATGGGGCTCAGGTAAGCATTGGGGGGGGGGGCTGCTGGACACAGAAGGCTTTTTATCTTGCTGCATAAAATGCATTAAGGTAAAAAGAACCTTCTGCCTTTACAACCACTTTGAGCTTTGGCTGTTTTTATAAAAAGAGAACAAACTGTAAAAGTTTGGACACTTTGTTTAGATGTTCGTGGAATGCATTTGGCTGATTTGGACTGAATGTTCAAATGCGCTTTAAGAATATCAATATGTCTTGCGTTATCAGTGATGCAATTTTTATATATGTCCGGAAGACAGTAATTGGCATTTTTTATTAGCTTGGTGCGGTGACCTTAATCACAGCTCAGCTTTCATATCTAACTACAGGTCCTTGCCAGGTGTTGATTAATAACTGGTTACAGCCTAGCTCTGTTATGCGCCCTTACAGGCATAGTTTCTAATATAAAACCTAAAATGGCCAAATTTTAAGCTCTGCTCCAAGAAATCGTTATCCAAATATGACCTGCCCACTTTGCCAAATACTTTTTTTTGTTCAGTGCCTATCAAGCCAAAAATGGATTTAGTTGTGAGATATGCTTAAAGTACAACTTCATGAAGGTTGCAGAATGTCACAACGTTTAGTGCGCCTTTGTTGTTTCTGTAGACATGTATATGAATATAAGCCCTGTGATGGTATTGTATCTATCAGATTGTACATATTAGTAATAATGGCTACTACAGCATCTGTCTGTCTAACTTGTGCCAAACAAGTATTAAAGGGTACCTGTTACTTTTACATGGTAAAGGCAAGAGAAATTGATATTATATACAATGCAGCTTATCCATTCCTTAGATATTAGTGAATGTATTGGTTAAATGATGGATAAGCCTAAAAAATATCTGCCTTTATGGGATATAAGTGACACACTCTCTTAACTTGTCAGTCCACCCCAAACTGAAATTTCCTGTTGATACTCGAGGGCCTATTCACCCCACTGGCTATTGCAGAAAGAATGATACCCTCCTATGGTGGCCATGCATGGTGGCTGGAGGAGCTCAGTTGGAGAGGCCTAGCTACTGAAGACTCAAATAAGGGACTAGTGTGTGATTGGACCCACCAGCATCTACCCAAAACTGAAATACCAATATTGGACCAAAATGTAAACCATTTATAAATGGGCGCCAAACAATTTTAGGTGAAAGAGTTCAAAAAGAATTTACTTGTTAACAGTTCGACAATATAAAAAATATTCAAAGCATTTTGGTAGCAACAACAATCCCTTTTCATCAGGGCTTAGAATAAAGGAAGGAAGATTTACAAGGACTCGGAACATTAAATAACATCAGAAAAATGTGATCGGTATTTGCTCTGATTCTCATTTTTAAAGCAAAACTGATAGTAAAAAAAAAAAAAAAAAATTGCAACCAGATGGGATCCTTATTGCACAAGAGACATGCTATGTCTCTTGTGCAATAATACAAACTTACCTGCTTGTTCAGTCTCCCTTAGGCTTGATTCACACTTATGCATTTTTTAGTGCTTTTTGCATTTTGCAGATTTGCACTACAGTCCATTTAACATGGCTTCTTATGGAACACGTTCTGTAGTGCAAAATGCAAAAAGCACTAAAAATGTATAGGTGTGAATCAGGCCTTAGAATGTACACTGAGCTGCACATGTGCATCAAATTGTAATTTTTTGGCATGGATCCTTGGTGCTAGGATGAAAGAACGCTTGTGGATTACATTATCCTGCGGTGGCCAATCAAGATGGGCAAACAAAAAAAACTGAGAAGCTCGGTGTACTAACTTTAGGGTGTTAGTACCGCGATCTCCGCGCTCAGCTATTGTGTTCTGACAGGGGAACTGCTCCCCCGCCAGAACACACTGGCTGAAATGGCTGATCGGATACCAATCACTAGATCTTTTTCAGTCATGCCCCTTTGGCACACATGGGCCGAATGACAGCCAGTTTCTGTTGCACCGGCCGATATTCGGCCTGTGTGTACAGGGCTTTAGACTGTGGATATACTATATGATGTGGTCAGCGGCTAACCGCAGTGTTAAAAGGAGAATGAGAGCAGATATAAATCCCTTAACGCCCCATTCACTTTAAGCGATTCCAAATCAATGTCGTTCATTTGGGTGCCATTATTCCCAATGGCAACCGAAACAATGGCACGATTCTGCCACGATTGTTGCATGGTAAATGTGGCAAAACATGCGTTTAAAAATCGCACTACGCTTATCGCCCAAAAAAAGGAACAGCTTCTTTTGGATGAAAACGTGCAATGGGCAGCCCAATGATTGTGCTTTCAGAATCGCAAGCGGGAACGCTCCTTGCCGCAATGCAATATCTGAACGGGGGCCTAACACAGGTTCTTCTGGCTTTAAGTTTATGTTCTAAGTCATTTCAAGTCTTCATTCCTCTTTTCTAAGCCCAGCTGAAGGAGAAAGTTGTTTTTTTTTTTTTTTTTTTTGTCCCAAAAACGTATTGGCTGTTTTTTTTTTTTTTTATATGGTTGTGATGTGAATAATAAAAACCTTCATGGTCTCTTTCACCTTATCGTTTGGTGTCTATTTGTGTAGATTTGGCATTTCGAGTCTCATTCTGATACCATTGCAAGAGGCCTCTTTATTTTGGGACCTGCCTTACCAAAGCCAGTGAGCTTCCTTGCGTTTGATCATTTGGACAAGCATTGAATCTCTAAAATATTTCTTCCTGGAATGCCGGTAGCAGGTGGCCCTGTTTTTATTTAATTGATGCAAGCACGGATGTATAACGGTCTAGGTTAGAATGTATATAATGTGGCGGTCCTAAAACCTAAAAAAATAAAAAAGTATTGCAAAAATGCCCAAACCATAGACTATTGTGTTTGGCCATTTATGACTGTTAACTTGTATGCATTATGTATGTCTGTTTCTACATCCCATGGTATTTTAGGATGTCTTTGCCTAGTCTAAAGAATTGTACTGCACTGTTCTTCTTAGCAACCAATTAACTTTGGGCAGTACTTTCCTATAAAGAAACTATCATGTGATCAAATGCCATGGATTGCAGAGCACAGGGCTCAATAAAGCTCTGTTATGCTTGTATGGTCAGCCCAAATATATATGAAATTTATGTACATGTGTTCAGGCTTCAATAACCAATCAGATTTCAGTTTACTGTCGTCACTTCAGTTAAAGATAGTTGCTAATAGGTGACTTTGGGTTGTGATTTGTAAGCCTGTTTGTGTTCTATATAAGGATCGGCATCCAAAAAAAGTAGCATCAGACTATTGAGATCAATAGAGCAATGACGATTGTACAATAATGCACCACCAGCATTCATGGGATTTACAAAGAATCCTTAAGGAGACCGCCTGCGCTAAGTATATACATTTTGCTTAATTATACTGAAAATGAACAATAACTGTTGTCACTGTAAATTGTGCGATAGAGCACTGTGAATTTGCCACCATTGCTAAACGTCAAGCAAGTCGCAGGAGAAGCCAGAGAACGTTTAACTCAACCAGGGGGCCTCAATACAAAAACGAAGGGGATAGGAAGTGTTAAGATCGTAACCACTTGAAAGTCTGCTTTCCTTTTTGAAGCTACATTAGAAACCGGCCTGTTGGGTGCTATAGGCAAAAATACCCCCTTTTCTTTTTTTTTTTTCATACAGTTGTATGTGAGGCCCAGATTCTAATATTATAACTAAATCCAAGGATGTATGACTTTAAAGTATAACTCAAGGCAAAACTTTTTTTTTTTTTTTTGGATAGAGTTGAATGGGATTAGACATTCTCAATTTTTATTGCCGTTTGTGTCTTAAGGAGATTCAGACTCTCTATTTGTCCTGTTTTACCATTATCGTTGGAAGTGAAAGTAAAAGAAAAACACAAATTTTGGGTTGTCCCCAGAAAAGAAATAGAGGGGAAAATCTTCCAATGGGGACACTAGTTCTGGTCACCTTGGGCTCCACAAGGAATTCTCTTAATTTGCAGGGATTTCCTCTCACTTCCTGTTTGGTCAAGGGACAGGGAAGTGAAGAAGTGAAGGGAAATCTCTGCAATGGGACACAGATGGCAAAAAATAATTAAAATATATCCCTCCCTTGCCCTATCCAAAATGGAAAAAAAAAAAAAAAAAGTTCTCCTTTACTAGTATACTGTGTATATACATAGTGAATGATGCTTCACACATCTGTGTTAAAGTGTATGTATACTCAAAATCTTTTTCATTAGGTTTGGCATCATGCCATTAGTATTTAGTTGTCTTAAATCGGACATGCCGATTCATAACTGATCACATGTGCAGCACCATGGCAGTTGAAGATTAAACAGAGGCCAAGATGGCAGCTTCCTTGGCTGAAAATGAAAGGAGGGTTTACTTCCAATTTAACCAACGTTTTTATAAATCTGTTGCCAATTTTCTTAGCTAGGGATCCTACCATTGCCAGCATCTCTTGTAGCAGACTGATGGTGGGAAGCTACTGCCTTGCAATTGCCGGCAGTGTTGTCAGCCTACCGTGTATGCTCCTTCAGTTGCCCTTTGGGCTGCTGCTAATTGCACAGCAGTCTGCAACAGGAAGGGCTGGTTCTGGCAGGATCTCCAGGTAAGAATTTCACAAAAGGCTTACAAAAAATAATTTGCTTAAAGCTGAACTCCAATTACATTCTAAAATGTGCTGTATTTCTATCAGCTAAGTCACCACCCACCTTTTTTTTTTTTCCTTTGCCTATCTGGTTTTGGGTCCTGCACAATTACTCGCCCAGTGGATCCAGTGTTGTCCTGCCAAGGTTGCCAAGGTCTTTTTCTCTTCTGCCCCCACCCCGCTCAGTCATGCACCACCATCTTCTTTCATGATGTCATTGGAAAGCTGCTGGCTCTCCCAAAGATGCTCCTCTAGGCCTGTCCCCCTCCACCTTTCTCAGTGAAGGACTGTGCCTTCTGGGATATGCGACATGTATATCCCAGGAGGCACAGCAGGCACAGTGCACATCCTTTGCCTTGGTAAGTGATGTGCATGGGGGGGTTAGGCCTGAAGTTTTTCAGTTAAAAAAAAAAAAACTTAAACAGCATAGGGGAGGAGGGAAGTTAAAATTGAGGGTGGAGATCCTATTTAATTATGGCACATGCTCCCAAAGGTGAACCAAGCCTTTAAGAAAACTGTACATACATAATGCCAAACATATTTAAAAGAAAGATTTTGGGTATATATATATATATATATATATATATGCTACTATAAGCATAATGCCTTTATTTTATTCTAGAAACTTAGCCTCAGTCCGTTCACTGGTTTTATGTGCATTCCAGTATTATGAAACAGAGGGAAGTTCTGAATTTAGACCAAAGCGATTGCCTCAGAACGGGCAGATGAACAGATTACTGCAAAGGGTTGTTTTATGAGGCGATATTTACCAGATCCACCGATGGACCAAGATTTTCAATTGTACCAAAGTCAACAAATAAATGTAGTTAGTTGCCAAATGAACTCTTGACTTTCTGCTCCCGAGTCCTGTCGCACTTTGCAAAGCACAGCCTTGGTAGCGGAGGCAAGGTTAAAGTGTGCCCGTAGGCCAAACGCAGCGAAGGCCACCATCTCCTGAGCTGGCAGAGAATTGCTTTGACCCCACCAACAATGGCGGCCTCCAATGGGTGTAGGCCTCATGTACACTTTAATGGTGCTGCCTGACCACTGTCTGTTTTGTATAAATACCTTCTCTTGACTTAATTTCTAGGTTTTAACCAAAAATTCTGTAAAACTTTTTTTCAGGTTTTTTTTTTGGGGGTGGGGGGGGGGGTGGAGTTTACAAAATGGCTTTTTTTTTTTTTCTTTTTATAACCCAAGAGCTGCTTCTTGCCATCACGATCCTGGTCGCCATGCCAAGGAAATCGATGCAGCACCTGTTCCTCAGTGAATGTTCTAGCCCCTAAAGAAAGCAATGTGTATTGTATATTCTGTGGTATTTGTCGTTGTTCTGTTATGAGTTAGGCCTGTGTGGCCTACATTTGAAAAAGTTATTAAACATATCTTAAATCATGAAACGGGAGGTCAATCTCCAGCCGCAAGCCGCCTCTTGACTCGAGTCCTTTTATTGTGTCTGTGGAAACGGGAATGATTGGGGATAAGGAATGAAATATGCTAACTGCTTGACCTTGCTGCTTCAAAATTGCTAATACTGTTAACAAAGATCTAAATTTATCACCAGCTGAGAAAATTCACTCACGTAATCTCACAAATGACTTGCTGACTGAATAGAGATTCGCGGTTCTGCAAAGCGCCGAAGCCGGGGAACATTAAGATGAGGTGATAGTATTTTTATTGAGCTCACAGTAAGACATTGCGCTAAAATATTATTTTGAAAACAATACAGATTTAAAGATCAATTTTCGGTGACAGATTTAATATATCCTACCACTTCGCTGTTGGAAAGATCTGTCAACAAAACTGTAACCCATCAACAGTTGAGGAAGCCATTTTGGCCTTCATGTGTAAAAAAATCCTTAACGTGGTATTAATGCCAAAACCAAAAATATACTATGGAAGGGTGTGAGTTAAATGACCTTAAGAAATCCGGCACCTCATCCCCTGTCTTGTATCGAAGGGGATTTTGTTAGGGATTATAGCGGTGCAAGAAGTACAGTTTTTCTTAAAAAATATACATTTTATTACAAAGATACATTGCAGAAAATAGGGTACATAAAAGAAGGCGCAGAGTATACAGTGGTGTGAAAAAGTGTTTGCCCCCTTCCTCATTTCCTGTTCCTTTGCATGTTTGTCACACTTAAGTGTTTCGGAACATCAAACCAATTTAAACAATAGTCAAGGACAACACAAGTAAACACAAAATGCAATTTGTAAATGAAGGTGTTTATTATTAAAGGTGAAAAAAAATCCAAACCATCATGGCCCTGTGTGAAAAAGTGATTGCCCCCCTTGTTAAAACATACTATAACTGTGGTTGTCCACACCTGAGTTCAATTTCTCTAGCCACACCCAGGCCTGATTATTGCCACACCTGTTCACAATCAAGGCATCACTTAAATAGGAGCTGCTTGACACAGTAAGGTCCACCAGAAGATCCTTAAAAGCTACACATCATGCCGAGACCCAAAGAAATTCAGGAACAATTGAGAAAGAAAGTAATTGAGATCTATCAGTCTGGAAAGGGTTATAAAGCCATTTCCAAAGCTTTGGGAATCCAGCGAACCACAGTGAGAGCCATTATCCACAAGTGGCGAAGACATGGAACAGTGGTGAACCTTCCCAGGAGTGGCCGGCCGCCCAAAATTACCCCAAGAGCGCAGTGACGACTCATCCAAGAGGTCACAAAAGACCCCACAACAACGTCCAAGGAACTGCAGGCCTCACTTGCCTCAGTTAAGGTCAGCGTTCATGCCTCTACCATCAGGAAAAGACTGGGCAAAAATGGCCTGCATGGCAGAGTTCCAAGGAGAAAACCACTGCTGAGCAAAAAGAACATCAAAGCTCGTCTCAATTTCTCCACAACACATCTTGATGATCCCCAAGACTTTTGGGACAACATTCTGTGGACCGATGAGACAAAAGTGGAACTCTTTGGAAGGTGTGTGTCCAAGTATATCTGGCGTAGAAGGAACACTGCATTTCAGAAAAAGAACATTATACCAACAGTAAAATATGGTGGTGGTAGTGTGATTGTCTGGGGCTGTTTTGCTGCTTCAGGACCTGGAAGACTTGCCGTGATAAAAGGAACTATGAATTCTGCTGTCTACCAAGAGATCCTGAAGGAGAATGTCCGACCATCTGTTCGTGTACTCAAGCTGAAACGAACTTGGGTTCTGCAGCAGGACAATTATCCTAAACACACCAGCAAGTCCACCACCGAATGGCTGAAGAAAAACAAAATGAAGACTTTGGAGTGGCCTAGCCAAAGTCCAGACCTGAATCCTATTGAGATGTTGTGGTATGACCTTAAAAAGGCCGTTCATGCTCGAAAACCCTCTAATGTAACTGAATTAGGACAATTCTGCAAAGATGAGTGGGCCAAAATTCCTCCAGGACGCTGTAAAAGCCTCATTGCACGTTATCGCAAACGCTTGGTTGCAGTTGTTGCTGCTAAGGGTGGCCCAACCAGTTATTAGGTTTAGGGGGCAATCACTTTTTCACACAGGGCCATGATGGTTTGGATTTTTTTTCACCTTAAATAATAAACACCTTCATTTACAAATTGCATTTTGTGTTTACTTGTGTTGTCCTTGACTATTGTTTAAATTGGTTTGATGTTCCGAAACACTTAAGTGTGACAAACATGCAAAGGAACAGGAAATGAGGAAGGGGGCAAACACTTTTTCACACCACTGTGTATATATATATATATATATACTAATACTGGTTAAAGTATCCATTTTCTTTGGAGTGGAAACTGATGCATATGACGTTCCTACATGTTTTGCCTACATTGGCTTCCTCAGGGGGGTTGTATGGTCACCAGTGTCAACAATGGCCCTAATGTTAATGAATACATAAACAAAAATCAATAATGAAGTAAATAAACATGGCAGCCACAAATCACAGATCATGTGTCCTGGTTCAAAGCCTTCCCACCCTACCAATCCCAACCAACTTACCAAAGGGAGCCCAATGGGATGCACAAACCCGGACCAATCCAGCAACCCCGACAAAGGGCCTAACATAACAAAACATAACAAAACATAACATAACAAAGGGCCTGTATGCCCCCTGTGAGGCCACAGGGGGCATACAGGGGCCAGGCTGTGTCAAAGATTAATTTAAAAAAATTGAATATTAAATATTATTGGACATAACACTAACAATATAGGGGGCTTACATAGCCTTAATAGTACTTCCATAAACTCTGCTTCTAAGAAGGTATAGATGCAGGGGTGCCAAGAATTCAAAATGCAAGTTGAGGGTATAAACCTGGCAAAAACCATCCACTATGAAAAAAGATGCAGAGCAATGCAAATCTACTAACAGATATAAAAGTAAGTTTTAGCAGAAATAACAAGTAGTGGTTGTGGGATTTGAATGATAAAAAAAGTGAAAAAATACATCAATCATTTTGAAAAAAGGGGTTAAAATAAGGAAAGAAAATAAAGATAAAAATAAAAAGGGAACCTAAATGGAACCGGAGTGTATTAATGCCTACAAAGGCATTTTACAAATGACAGATGTAACTTAGCATAAAGGGGGAAAAGCGGTAGAAAGGGGACTAATCCCTGAAGAATGAATTATTTGTAGATATGATGATTATCAAGGGTAGCCTGGTATGTGGGAAGACTAAACAGTGAAATAGTGACAGATCGATTAAAGAGAGTCAATCAAGCAGCACACGTTTGCACATAGTAAGGGCAAGGGCCAGGTCATATGGTATAAAGATAGCTATCCAAATTTACCTTGTACAGAATGAAAAAGCACAGTGGTCGTCCCTCTCATCCAGCTGATGTGGACTTCACTAGTGTGTTAGTGGCATCACACAGAGCTCCTCCATTTTCTTTGCAGAAGCACCCTAGGGACTTCTAGTGTGTTAGTGGCATCACACAGAGCTCCTATTTTCTTCTCAGCAGCACCCACAGGACTTTCGAAGGCTCAGGGTACTGGCAGAGCATCATCAGCCACCCTTCCCTAGACCCACCAGCTTGAGGAAATCTGGCAGTACTGTTCCACCAGCTGCAGCTTACTGCCAGGTTTGCTCTAGTGGTGAAGAGGGAGGGGATGATGAGGTCACTGACTCCACGTGGGTGCCTGAGGGAGAGAGGATGAGGAGGAGGACGAGGAGGAGGAGGATGCGGCGTCACATGTCCAACGAGGCAGGTTGCCCCCTGGAGGCCAGGTAGAGGCCAGCACAGCAACTGTACAACACCGCAGAGCTCGCCTGTGCAGGGCGCTGCCTCTGCAAGTTATCAGAAAAGTTCTTTGGTGTGGGCCTTTTTTGAGAAGAGTGCAGCAGATCGCACCACTGCTATTTGCAATATTTGTATCAAGCGTATCTAGCGTGGCCAAAACATCAGCCGCTTGGGCACCACAAGCATGACCAGACATATGGCGACCTGCCATGCAGCTCGTTGGCAGGGGCACACTTAAAGACCCACACCAAAGAAACTAAGCGGACCTCTCCTTGGCTCCTCCTTCAGCTGGGATCTCATCCCCACTACACCTTCAGTCCTCTCTGAAAGCTGCTCTGAGAGGGACTGAAGGTGTAGAATTAGGTGTGTCACAACCAAGTACTTGCAGTACCTGAAGAATGATGTCCTGAGGCAGGCCAGGAAAGTCTGTGTTGCATTTCCGCGATCTTATAATGCCAGTGCTCGGCTGGACTGAGCTGCAAAAGGAGCTGAACCTGCCCAAGAACCGCTAATATGTGACATGCCCCCAGGTGGAACTCAACGTTGGCCAATGCTGCAGCGATGCACACGGCAGCAGATGGGCCATCAATGAGTACTTTGCGACTATGGCACCAGGACAGGGTCAGGGGAGCTTGGTTTTTTTCCCCACGTCAGTGGAGCATGATCAGGGATGCATGCATGTCCTCTCACCCATTTGAGGAGGCACGAGGGATGGTGAGCAGTTGACAGTGCATGCATCAGTGACACTGTCCCTCTTGTCCACCTGTTGGAGCATACGCTGCGTGGGATAATGGACAGGGCACTTGAGGCAGAACAGAGGCAGGAAGAGGAGGACTTCCTTGCCTTCATAAGGCCCCTTTATCCGGACAGTGTTCCTCTGTCCCACCCATCACACAGGAAGAGGATGAGGAGGAGGAGGAGGAGGAGGAGGAGGAGGAGGATTGTGTGAGCATGGAGGCTGGAGCCTGGCACTCAGCATCAGCAGCAGCTGTCTTTTAGGGATTGATGTACAGTCCAACAAAACCAGTGGACTTGTACGTGGCTGGGAGGAGGTGGCTGGCGATCATGTCATCCTCAGTGACCAGAAGACTCCGGACCGAATGCCTCAGCTAACCTACGCTGCATGGCCTCCCTGATCCTGCAAAGCCTGCGGAAGGATCCCTCGTGTTCTTCGGATCAAGGAGAGGGACCATTACTGTGCTGGCCCACTCTCTCCTTGATCCGCTGTTATTTGTAGCATTTTACAATCTTGATTAATGAAGGGCCCATTCTCTGCGATGTAACTAATGAGGGCCTACAGTCTTGTGGCAAACGGTTAGCATAACTCAAAGGTACTGGAAAAGTCTTGTGGCAACACCGTCCACCACCACCGCCAAGGGCCCAATTTTTCTGCCCTGTTCATCAGAAAGTGGGACTAGGGCCCATCCAAGAGTAACTGTGCTTACAGAACCGTTCCCACCACCACCGCCAAAGGAATTTTTACTGCCCTGTTATCAGGTGCTTGTAGATCTATAATATGATGATTATCAATTTTCTGCCCTGTTCAACAGGTTGAGGGACACCCCCCAAGGGCCAGGTCATATGGTATAAAGATAGCTATCCAAATTTACCTTGTACAGAATGAAAAATCACAGTGAAGACAAATTAAAATAGTGACAGAATGAAAAAGCACAGTGGTCGTCCCTCTCATCCAGCTGATGTGGACTTTGACTGGCCGGCCTTATATGCCCCCCACTCGGTCGGCGTCTGACGTCACCCACTGAGTGCGGACGAATCAAGGCCACTGCGCGTGCGTCAGAAGAGCTGCAGACCTGGGCTGTCATATGACGCAAAAAAATGTACTATATTGCAACTTACCAATCAGTAGATGTGGTGACTGCATTTGTTTTCTTTTTTTAGGCTCCCCCTCCTCTCTGTTTTCACCTGGTAATCTTCAGTAACACACCACCTGTATTAGTACTCATGCACACAGGACGTTTATTTAGGCTGGGTTCACACTTATGCAAATTAAAAGAGCGTCTCGCACACTCCAGACCCACTGCTGCTAACCAGTGCCACCTATCAGTGTCTCATCATCAGTGCCACCTATCAGTGCCCATCAGTGCCACCTATCAGTGCTGCTTCACCAGCAATGAAGGAGAACAATTACCTGTTTGCAAAATTTTATAACAAACTATGAAAACAGTTTTTTAGTTTTTTTTTCAAAATGATTGGTCTTTTTTTTTTTGTTTAGCAAAAAATAAAAACCCCAGTGGCGATTAAATACCACCAAAAGAAAGCTCTATTTTTGTGTGAAAAAAATTATAAAAATTTCATATGACTACAGTGTTGCATGACTGCGCAATTGTCGTTCAAAGTATGACAGCGCTGAAAATTGTCCTGGGCAGGAAGGGGGTTTAAGTGCCCAGTAAGCAAATGGTTTAGTGTGAACCCAGCCTGAAAGTGTTATTGAACCCAGGACCCTGCATTCACTATATCTGGTCTCCCACAGTATACAGAACATGGAAATGTAATTATTTTAGTAAATATAAACTGCTAAATACCTTCTCTCATCAGCAGCATATAACAGTTTTGTGACTTCTGTCTGTGTCTGGTTAAACCTTGTAGGAGGAGTTTTCATTCTCCTCTGACTGTCCTATGAGGCTGCAGGACCCCTGACCCTCTGCCTGGACAGTGCTGATTGGCCCTGTGCTGACCACATGTACTCTCCCAAGAAAAAAAAAAAAAACTCTAGCATTACACACCCAACTGAGCATGTGCAGCTTGCCCCCAAGGCTCTGTACTGTCAGGCGAGGGATTAGGGACAGTGGAAGAAGGGGAGGATCAGAGAAGACAGGATTAAACTGCCTTTTTACACAATGTGTAAGATTAACCCCTTAGGTTCCACGGTGAGTATAACAAGCATGCTTTACTGCATATACAGACTGATTTTACTATTGTGGGTTTAGTAACACTTTAACTCTCCTAGAAGCCATCCCTGTTTTTGTTGAAAAAATGCTTTACAAGCTTTTAGGAGCTTTTACAGGTGTCAAGCTCTTGGGTGTTAATTCATTTAATTGGCCAGAATAATTTTATTCTGCCCATTGAAATGAATTAATGCTCAAGCGCTAAACACACATTTAACCCCTCGATTGCCCTAGATGTAACCCCCTTCCCCGGTGTCATTAGTACAGTGACAGTGTATATTTTTATTAAAACCAAGTGAGTGATGCCGAATAAAGTGATTCACCAGGTTAAAAAAAAAAAAACAATCAATATTGACTGTATCATCATAAGAAACATATCAATAATGTACACACATAATACTAATATTGATGCATAAACATAATTGCACAGCATTTGATGCCTAATTTTCATGAGCAGTAATCTCTACGCGTTTCGTGGGACAGCGCCCACTTCCTCAGGAGACAGCCAAGGTTGAATTTTGTGTATATTTTTAGCACTGATCACTGTATTAGTATCACTGGAGATGTCAGTGGCAGGCAGTCAGCCCCCCCCCCCCCCACGTTCGTGTCAGATTGCCTGCCGCATTGTCGCAGTCCCACTATAAGTCGCTGATCACCGCCATTAGTAGTATAAAAAAATTAAATAAAATTCCAGTAGAAAAATTAAATAAAATTATAGGCGCCAAACCAATCAATATACACTTATTGGGATTTTCTTTTACCAAAGACATGTAGCAGAATACATTTTGGCCAAAATTCCTGAAGAAATTAGATTTCTTTTATTTGATATGTTTTATAGCAGAAAGTAAAAAATATTGTTTTTTTTCCCCAAAATCTTGGGTATTTTTTCATTTGTCACCAAAAAAAAAAAAAGCACAGTGGTGATCAAATACCACCAAAAGAAAGCGCTGCATGACCACGCAAGCGCCACTTAAAGTGGCACAGTGCTGAATAGCAAAAAATGGCATGGTCATGAGGGGGGTAAAATCTTCCGGAACTCAAGTGGTTAATGCAGCCATCACATCTAGGAATTGATAAGTTGCAATACAATGCATGTTTGCTTTTGGGCTTAATACTGCTTTAACGACTTAACCTCTGGAAGATTTACCCCCCCTTTTACTATATGGCACTGATGTACTTTAACCACTTAAGCCCTGGACCAATTTGCAGCCAAAGAACCAGGCCCCTTTTTGCGATTTGGCGCTGCGTTGCTTTAACTGACAATTGCGCGGTCGTGCGACGTGGCTCCCAAACAAAATAGATCCTTTTTTGTCCCACAAATAGAGCTTTCTTTAGGTGGTATTTGATCACCTCTGCGGTTTTTTTTTTTTTGCGCTATAAACAAAAATAGAGCGACAATTTTGAGAAAAATGCAATATTTTTTACTTTTTGCTATAATAAATATCCCCCAAAAATATTTAAAAAAATTTTTTTCCTCAGTTTAGGCCGATACGTATTCTTCTACATATTTTTGGTAAAAAAAAATCGCAATTATCGATTATTTATTGGTTTGCGCAAAAGCTATATCGTTTACAAAATAGGGGATAGTTTTATAGCATTTTTTATTAATATTTTTTTTTTTTACTAGTAATGGCGGCAATCAGTGATTTTTTATTGTGACTGCGACATTATGGCGGACACATCGGACATTTTTGACACATTTTTGGGACTATTGTCATTTATACAGCAATCAATGCTATTTAAATGAACTGATTACTGTGTAAATGACACTGGCAGTGAAGGAGTTAACCACTAGGGGGCGGGGAGGGGTTAGTGTGACGTGTGTGTGTTTTTTTTACAGTAGGGGGCGTGGCTTGACATTCTACATCACTGATCGGCTTTCCCGATGACAGGGAACAGCTGATCAGTGACAGTGTCACTAGGAAGCACGAGGAGATGTTTGTTTACACATACCTCTCCCCGTTCTTCAGCTCTCACCCGATCGCGGGACACCAGCAGCGATCAGGTCCGCTGGTCCCGCGGCCGCAGTCACGGAGCTCAGGAGCGGGTCGCTAGCGCGCCCCACGGCTGGGCTCTTAAAGAGACATGTACAGGTACGTGATTGTGCCCAGCCGTGCCATTCTGCCGACGTAAATCGGCGTGAGGTGGTCCTTAACCGCTTCCCGACCGCCTCACGCCGATGTACGTCGGCAGAATGGCGCGGCTAGGCAAAACCACGTACCGGTACGTGGCCCTTCAAAAGCCTAGCCGGGGGTCACACTCGCGACCCGGTCGGGAGCTCCGTGACCCCGGCCGCGGGACCAGCGGACCCGATCGCCGCTGAAGAACGGGGAGAGGTATGTGTAAACAAACCTCTCCCTGCGCTTCCTACTCTGCCTATCATTGATCGGCTGTTCCCTGTCATCGGGAAAGCCGATCAATGACGTCAGACGTCAGCCCCGCCCCCTAATGTAAAAAAACACACACACGTCACAGCCCATAACCCCTCCCCTCCCCCTAGTGGTTAACTCTTTCACTGCCACTGTCATTTATACAGGAATCAATGCATTTAAATAGCATTGATTGCTGTATAAATGACAATGGTGTCAAAAGATGTGTCTGCCATAATGTTGCAGTCACAATAAAAATTGCTGATCGCCGCCATTACTAGTAAAAAAAAAAATATTAATAAAAATGCTATAAAACTATCCCCTATTTTGTAAACGCTATAACTTTTGCGCAAACCAATCAATAATCGCTAATTGCAAATTTTTTTACCAAAAATATGTAGAAGAATACGTATCGGCCTAAACTGAGGAAAAAGAAAGTTTTTTTATATATTTTTGGGGATATTTATTATAGCAAAAAATATTGAATTTTTTACAAAATTGGCGCTCTATTTTTGTTTATAGCGCAAAAAATAAAAACCGCAGGGGCGATCAAATACCACCAAAAGAAAGCTCTATTTGTGGGAAAAAAAAGGACGCCAATTTTGTTTGGGAGCCACGTCGCACGACCACGCAATTGTCAGTTAAAGCGATGCAGTGCCGGATCGCAAAAAGGGGCCTGGTCCTTTGGCTGCCAATTGGTCCGGGGCTTAAGTGGTTAAGCAGTTAACTGACAACTGCGCAGTCATGCAAAGCTGTACCCAAATAAAGTCCTTTTTCCCCACAAATAGAGCTTTCTTTTGATGGTATTTTAACATCTCTGTGGTTTTTTTTTTTTTGTGCTGTAAACCAAAAAAAAGACTGACAATTTTGAAAAAAAAAAACACAATATTTTTTACTTTCTGCTATAAAACCTTTTTAATAATAAAAAAAAGAAAAACTCACATTTCTACATTTCTTCATAAATTTGGGCCATTATGTATTCTGCTACCCTGTTTTCCCGAAAATAAGACCTAGCGTGATTGTCAGTGATGGCTGCAATATAAGCCCTACCCCCCAAATAAGCCCTAGTTAAAGTCCTTGTAGGTCTTATTTTGAGGGTAGGGCTTATTTTTCGGGGAAACAGGGTAAGGGGGGTAGGGCTTATATTGCAGCCATCACCGACAATCAAGCTAGGTCTTATTTTTGGGCAAACAGGGTACATATTTTTGGTAAAAAAAAAAAAATCCTAATAAGCGTATATTGATTGGTTTGCACAAGTTAGCATCTCTACAACCTCTAGGATATTTGTACAAATTTACTAATAATAACTCACATTAATACACACACATACTAGGGCCAATTTAGACAGGAGTAAATTAACCTACCAGCATTTTCTTTGGAGTGTGGGAAAAAAAACATTAAAAAAAAAAAGGGACGCAGGTCCAAATATGCAATATTCGTACTTTTCTGTGCATTGGCAACCTATTAAAAATGAACCTTGTGTTCAATGAGTTAAGACAGTCCATTTATTTTCTCTGAAAGTGGCACTCACATGGTTTAGATATGTGCATTGTGGTGTGCTTGCTGCGTGCATTGGGTTGCTATAAAAAAATGAATGGTACTACAACACACTAAGCCCTGGTTCACACCAGTGCGGTTTAGAAATTACACTACTTCAGCACGATTTTAAAGCCGCAGGTCAGTACGATTTGCACCTCCAATTACATTGCTCCCCGCGCCTGCCAATGTCACTCGTTCAGTATTCTGTGAATGGAAAACTACAAGTCCCGACAGCCTTTGCAGCTGTCAACTTGTAGTTTTCAATGAACTACCATGACGCTGTGGAATGCTGCGGTAGGTCATTGATACTTCCTGTCAGATTGTACCTGCTTCCCCATATGACATACGGTCACACAGATATACTGACAGTTCTGCAGGATGTACAAAGCTTTAGGCTGGATTCACACCTATGCAGTTTTAGTGCTTTTTGCATTTTGCGGATTTGCACTACAGTCCATTTAACATGGTTTCCTATAGAACACGTTCTGTAGTGCAAATCTGCAAAATGCAAAAAGCACTTAAACTGCATAGATGTGAATCCAGTCTAATGCCCCGTACACACGATCGGAAATTCCGACCACAAAATCTGATTTTTTCCGACACTGGTGTTGCATACACACGGTCGGACAAAGTTGTCGGAAAATCCGATCATCCTGAACGTGGTGACGTTCGTTGCGTACTATGGGACTACATAGAGGCTAGTAGCCAATAGCTTTGGTCTTGTAATGTGATCTGAGCATGCGTGGCACTTTGTCCATTGGAATTCACTACACACGATCAGAAAAAGTCCGATAGGACTTTGTTGTCGGAAAATTTGAGAGCAGGATCTCAAACTTTTTCCGTCGGAAATTCCGACGGAAAAAGTCCGATGGAGCCCACACGCGGTCAGAATTTCCGACAACATAGTCCGATAGGACATTTTCCATCGGAGAATCCGACCGTCTGTACGGGGCATTAGAGTGCAATGCTATAGAGGCCCCTGCAAACAAAATTTACATTTATTTTTTATTTTTTTTAAAAGGTGAACTTATCCTTTAAAGCCTGCCCAACCAGGTGCACTAGCAAAATCCAACATGTGAAGATGATATATATCAGCCGGGTTGACAGCGTCTGTTAAGAGAGCAAAATGTGGCCTCTCTCATGTCTTTATGGACATTGCTTTGGGCACTGGTGCGCAGTCATGTTGGAACAGGAAGGGGCCATCCCCAAACTGTTTCCACAAAGTTGGGAGCATGAAATTGTCCAAAATGTCTTGGTATCCCTTCACTGGAACTAAGCGGCCAAGCCTAACTCCTGAAAAACAACCCCACACGATAATCCCCCCTCCACCAAATGATCTGGACCAGTGCACAAAGCAAGGTCCATAAAAACATGGATGAGCAAGTTTGGGGTGGAGGAACTTGACAGTCCTGACCTCAACCCAATAGAACACCTTTGGGATGAATTAGAGCGGAGACTGCGAGCCAGGCCTTCTCAACCACATCAGTGCCTGACCTCACAAATGCGCTCCTGGAAGAATGGTCAAACATCCCCATACACACACTCCTAAACCTTGGGGCCAGCCTTCCCAGAGGAGTTGAAGCTGTTAGTTGTGTAGCACCCTCTAGTTAGTGAGGTTCTAGAGTGAGGTTTTTTCTCTGGCAGTGTAGGTAAATTTAGGTAGACCTAGCTGGCTGCTAGGTCTGTTTGCTTTCATTCCGGGCTGGGAGTGGCTCAGGGCAGAAGCTGATGACTCACAGGCAGTGTCACATCTCTGTTACCTCCCTCTTCCTTCTGGCATTTTCTAGAAGGAGAAGAGGGGAAGAGAGGTGGCGCTGCAGAGACGTATCTTACGGAGCGCTCACCAATCCCTACCTTGGATTGGCAGGGGGCAGATCTCCTTAACCACTATAGACCCGCGCTATAGCCAAATGATGGCTACAGCGCGGATCTAATGTGCGTCTATTGATGTCGTCCTGGCAACGAGCTGCCTGCGCGCCCCCGCCCCCCTGAAGGGCTGGAGTAGGAAACGGTATGCGCGGCGCGCTCTGTGATCCGCGAGTCTGTGAGACTCGCTGGATCACAGATCCGAGTAAGGGGTCGATCCCGACCCCTTACCTCGTGATCAGCTGTCAGCCAATGACAGCTAAACATGTGATATTAACCGAGTCGGTAATCGGCTTTTTTTCCTGCTCGCGCTGACAGCGCGAGGAGAAAAAAAAAAGCCCATCGCCGGCGGCAGTGAGAGGGACATCAGTCCCTCTCACTGCAATATGCCCAGTGCCCCCAGTGCCATCTGTCAGTGCCCCCAGTGCCATCTGTCAGGGCCCCCAGTGCCATCTGTCAGTGCCCACAGTGCCATATGTCAGTGCCTACAGTGCCAGTGCTGCACATCAGTGTCACCTACCAGTGCTCATCAGTGTCCCCTACCAGTGCTCATCAGTGTCCCCTACCAGTGCTCATCAGTGTCCCCTACCAGTGCCCAGTGCCACCTATCAGTGCCTCATCAGTGCCACCTACCAGTGCCCAGTGCCACCTATCACTGACCCTATCAGTGCCACCTATTAGTGCCCATTAGTGCCATCTCTCAGTGCCACCTATCAGTGCCATCTATCAGTGCCATCCATCAGTGCCCATCCGTGCCACCCATCCATGCCACCCATCCGTGCCCATCAGTGCCATCTTTGCTGTGCCCATCAGTACCGACTTATCTGTCCCCACCAGTGCAGCCTATCAGTGCCCACCAGTGCCGCCTATCAGTGCCCACCAGTGCCGCCTATCAGTGCCCACCAGTGCCGCCTCATCAGCGCATATCAATGAAGCAGTAAAAATTACCTGTTTGCTAAATTTTATAACAAACTATTTTTTATTCCCTGCAAAGGTAAAGCATAGCCCATTATGTGTCACTTACCTGACACAGGAGCCAGCGATGTCACCGCTGTCCCCTGTAGCACGAAGCGTCAATCTTCCTTTCCGGGTATCGATGCTCCGGCACTGTGAGCGGCCGGAGCAGCGAGGACTTCACTCCAGCGCATGCGCGCGGGAGCCATAAGTGGCGGCATGTTTGCGCCTGCGCCGCTGTCTACGGCACGCATGCGCCGTAGACATTGGTGCCCTATTTTTGTAAAATATCTCCATAACCGTGTAGGTTAAGGAGATATTTCTTGGACCTACAGGTAAGCCTTAATCTAGGCTTACCTGTAGGTCAAAGTGGTCTGTAAGGGTTTACAACTACTTTAAAGCAAGGGGATGTAAATAACCATTTTAATACGGAAAGCTCTGTCATGGCAGCCTCCATGACAACACAGTCAACCTGCACACAAAACCATCAACACGTTATATACACCGGCTGAGAACCTCACAGAGAATTCACAGGGCCACCCAGCCATGATCCTCTGCACAAATAAGGGAAAAAACTTTTAAGGAAGTCTTTTGCCCACAACAAATATGGCGCTCGCGGCGCAGTGCGGCGACGTGAAGTCCCCGCCGTCGCTTCCTACGAACGCCTCGAAGAAGGGAGGTTCTGATTGGTTCCCTGTCTCCTGAGGCCAGCCAACGCGAAGCCGCCTTGTAATCGCATTGAGAGAGCGGCGCGGTGTGTAGGTGAGAGGGGATGAGGTGTACGGGGCGGGAGAGGAAGGGACCGGGCCTATGACCCGCAGAGCTGACACACCGGGAACTGACAGGCCTGCACCAGACTGCCAGTAATTTAAAGGAACAGTCCCTTGAATTAGGTGGGAGTACTGGAGGGTTTCATGTAGTCAGTCAGAGGATGGTCTCTCTCTCTCTGGGGGGTGAGGGAGTGTTGTGGGGCCTGTTCCTCATACAGAGAATGCCTAGAAAAGTACATTTTTATACTTAGGGCGTCATTTTTTTTTTTTTTTTTTTTATCTCATTCTTTATATTTTTAGGAGATTTTGTGACATTGTGCTCCTCCGGGGTGTCGCAGGACTCCGCAGTGTACAACGTGAGACCGCCGCGTCCTATCAGGAGTCACATGGCACGCCGCCATCCAGGCCCCGCCTCCTCAACACGCCGCCATGCTGATCCTTTGGCTCCAATAATGTGAGCCGGGCCGCGTCCTGATTGGTGAACTTGTGCCGGGTCGTGGGATGCCTCTCTTGGGACAGCTTTCCTTAAAGCGGAGTTCCACCCAATGATGGAACTTCTGCTTTAAGGGAAAGTGACCCCCTGACATGCCGCATTGGCATGTCATTTTTTTTGGGGGGGGAGCGGATACCCCTTTTTAGAGGGATCCGGCTCCCGCTTCCACCCGGCGCACCGCGGCATCGGAAGGGAGATCACCTCTCCCCTCCCCCTCTCGGCAATCATCTGGGACACGTCACAGGTCACAGATGATTGCCCAGCCAGTCATGGCGCGCATGCTCAGTGTGTGCCCGGCTGTGAAGCCACAGCCGGGCGCCAACAGTTATAATGCCGGTGTTGTGTCGAATACTGTCCCCCGTCGGATAGTGTCCACCCTGTACTGCGCAGGCGCAAACAGTACGGAGGACAAGGACGCGCCGAAGGTCTCTGAAGATGAACGGCGCCTGGGCACTGAGTCCAGGTTCAAGCCCCACATCCAAGTGCACATAGAGTTAGAAAAAAAATTGCAGAGCGAAGCGAGGCCGTGCCCCAAGGGTGGCGAGCGAAGCGAGCCCGTGAGGGGCCCTGTTACTAAGTGCTGTTACCGTGTGTCCACTTGGATGGTGGGGCTTGAATCTGGACTCAGTGCGCAGGCGTGTTCATCTTCAGAGACTTTCAGAGTCTCCTTGTCCTCTGTACTGCAATGCGCCTGCGCAGTACGGGGCAGACACTATCCGATGGGGGGACAGTTTTTGGCAGAACACCCACGCCAAAGAGAGGAGGGGGAGACGAGCGAGGCTTCGATTCTCCCCCCCCCCCCCCCCCGCATCGATGGACCCTGGGATAGGTAAGTATCCGATTATTAAAAGTCAGCAGCTGCTGTATTTGTAGTGGCTGACTTTAAGTTTTTTTTTTTTTTTTTTTTTTGCGGAATTCCGCTTTAAGTACTTGAGAACCCCCCCCCTGGCATGCCACGTTTGGCATGTCTTCTTTTTGGGGAGGGTGGGTACCTAGTTTTCACAGGTACCCAGCTCCCACTTCCTCTCCTGGTGGAAGTTCACCGCCCCCCCCCCCCCCCCCGCAATCTTCTGGGACACGTCACATGTCCCAGAAGATTGCCTGGTCATTCATAACGTGCAAGTGGTCGCCCACACTTGCAATGCCGGCGCCGCAGAGAAGAGGGGGGGAGGGGCGAGGCTTCATGAGCCCGCATCGATGGATTGTGGGACAGGGGAGTGTGTTTATTAAGCTTTTTATTTTTTTCATTTTGAATAGAGTAATGGAGGGTTATAACACCTGTCAGGTTTTTTTATTTTTTTCATCTGTATCCCATTGGAGAGATTTCCCATCACTTCCTGTCCCATAGAAAAAAACAGGAAGAGAGAGGAAATGCATGCAAAGTGAGGGGATTGCCAGAACTAGTGTCCCTATTGAAAGAGTTCCCCTTTATTAATGTTCTGGTGACAACCCAAAATTTGGGATTTTTTTTCACTTGCAGAGATGGCAATAAACGGAGAGGAGGAATCTTCCTAAAGAGGACACAGACAGTAAGCTCTAAAGAGCAGGGCTCTCTGAATCCCCCCCCCCCCCCCCCCGTATTGAATTGTATTGTAATTGTACTGTCTGCCCTAATGTTGTAAAGCACTGCGCAAACTGTCGGCGCTATATAAATCCCATATAAGAATAAAAACCTGAAAGGGGCCTTCAAGAGGGTTTGCATGGCAGAAGGTGGGCTTTCCATGTGACTTCTGTGATTGGCTGTCACATGACAGGATGCTCCTATCATAAACAATGATCTGTCTGTGACAGCGTAGCTGGGAACATGCAGTGAGTGCACTCAGTACACAGAGCTGTCTCTATCTCTCATGTATCTAAATCATATAAGTTTAACCACTTATGCCCCGGACCATTTGGCTGGCCAAAGACCAGAGCACATTTTCCGATTTGGCACTGCGTCGCTTTAACTGACAATTGCGCGGTCGTGCGACGTGGCTCCCACACAAAATTGGCGTCCTTTTTCCCCACAAATAGAGCTTTCTTTTGGTGGTATTTGATTAACTCTGCGGTTTTAATTTTTTGCGCTATAAACAAAAATAGAGCGACACTTTTGAAAAAAAAAAACGCATTATTTTTTTTTTTGCTATAATAAATATCCCCAAAAAATATATAAAAACATTTTTTTTCCTCCGTTTAGGCCGATACGTATTCTACATCTTTTTGGTAAGAAAAAATCGCAATAAGTTTATTGATTGGTTTGCGCAAAAGCTTCTACAAAATAGGGGTTCGTTTTATGGCATTTTTATTAATATTTTTTTTTTTTTTTTACTAGTAATGGCGGCGATCTGCGTTTTTTATTTTTTTTATTTTATTTATTTTTTTTTTTTTTTTATCATGACTAACATTATGGCGGACACATCGGACATTTTTTGGGACCATTGTCATTTTTACAGCGATCGGTGCAATAAAATTGCACTAATTATTGTAAAAATTACATTTACAGTGAAGGGGTTAACCCCTATCTGGCTAGGAAGGGGTTAAGTGTGTCCTAGGGAGTGATTCTAACTGAGGGGGCGTGGCTATGAGTGACATGTCACTGAATATAGCTTCCGATCACAGGGAGCTATGATCAGTGTCATTAGGCAGAACGGGGAGATGCTTGTTTACATTAGCATCTCCCCGTTCTTCAGCTCTGCGAGACGGTTGCGGGTATCCCTGCGGACATCGAGTCCACGGGACCCGCGATCCTACTCGTGGAGCTTGCAGCAGGGTGGCATGCGCACCACATGGCGGCAAATTCAAAGGGACCTACCTGTACGCCCATTTGCCCAGCCGTGCCATTCTGCCAACGTATATGTACATGCGGTGGTCGGCAAGTGATTAAAGGGTAAGTTCACCTTTACAGAAAAATCTGTAAGGTGCACTGGGCTCCCGGTCTGTCTATGATGGGGAGGAAGTGGGAGGGGTTCCTAGTCACGTGACCACTGTGACATCCAGTCGCAGCGATTGGGAAGTCTGTCCTGGTGTTAGGACCCCTGTAGAGAGAAGCCATCATTGGGGCCCTCACCTGCAGCAGTTAACACTTCTATCCGGAGATGGATTGAGGCGGAATGGGGCCCTTGGCAAGGTAGCAGCTTTGCCCCTCATCTCTTTGATTGGCATTGAAGAGGATTACATTGTGCACAGAGAAGCTGTTCCATCTGTGTTGTCTGCACTGGAATGACAACAACCTACCAGTCCATCCTCCCTTGTGAAGTGACAGGCAGGTGTGACCAATAGTGCTTTCTCCTGGTTTACTGCAGGAACTTGAAGGTTGTAGCTGGGGCCCCCCTGGACATCCATTAGGCCCGAGGCTCCTGCCTATGTTGCCATGTTGATGACCCGGCTGTGGTGCCGATTCCAGGGCTGACCGTCGCTCACACTGACACATGGACCCCCAGAATTAATACCACTCCTGGATGCTTCCTGTGGTGCCTTTGGTAAGAAATCTTTCCCGTGCAGAGGGAGTAGGCCCCATTTATTTTAGAGGAAGATTATACAACCCAGCAAGGACTTCAAGCAGAGCTCCAGCCAAAAATATGATAAAATAAAAATTGCCTCTTAAAAGAAAAATAATAAAACCTGCTTTTTGCTGCAATATTGGCCTCCAGTCCAGAGGAACCACTTCAGTACTTCCTTCCCTTCTAATAGGTAGAAGTGCCATACATTTCCACCTGTGTGGGGGCGTATTAGTAGTTGAGGTTTAATAGAGATGCCTTGTGCTGATATTAGGACACTTGTGATGTCGCAGGTTATTGATTATAAAATATCCATCTAACCTGAAGTTATTCTTTTTGTAGGTCACTTTTATGAACACACCTAAGCCTCCTTGATCAGCTCGCTGTGAAGTCGGGTAGGTGTATGCTCTCATGTCTACATTGGCTAGCTAGAGTTGGAAGAAATTATTATTATCATTTCAACTGTTTATCAAGACATTGACATATATTTGGTACAGTGGTCGCATCCAGTTTTACTTTTATCCCATTACTCATCATAGGGCAGGTCTAAAACAGCGCACACATCAGTAGGATAAGTAGCATGTGATGCAGTTAAAGCAGAACTTTACCAACAACAGCGTAATAAAAAAATGAATGTTCTTTAACCACTTCAGCCCCGGACCAATTTGCAGCCAAAGGACCAGGCCCCTTTTTGCGATTCGGCACTGCGTCGCTTTAACTGATAATTGCGCAGTCGTGCGACGTGGCTCCCAAACAAAATTGCGTCCTTTTTTTCCCACAAATAGAGCTTTCTTTTGGTGGTATTTGATCGGCCTTGCGGTTTTTATTTTTTGCGCTAAAAACAAAAATAGAGTGACAATTTTAAAAAAAATTCAATATTTTTTACTTTTTGCTATAATATCCCCCAAAAATATATATAAAAAAAACATTTTTTTTTCCTCAGTTTAGGCCGATACGTATTCTTCTACATATTTTTGGTAAAAAAAAATCGCAATTAGTGATTATTGATTGGTTTGCGCAAAAGTTATAGCGTTTACAAAATAGGGGATAGTTTTATAGCATTTTTATTAATATTTTTTTTTTTACTAGTAATGGCGGCGATCAGCGTTTTTTTTTTTTTTTTTTTTTTTATTTTGACTGCGACATTATGGCGGACACATCGGACATTTTTGACACATTTTTGGGACCAAAATGATTTGATTCCTGTATAAATGACACTGGCAGTGAAAGAGTTAACCACTAGGGGGTGGGGAGGGGTTATGGTCTGTGACGTGTGTGTGTGTGTGTGTTGTTTTTTTTTTTTTAACATTAGGGGGCATGGCTGACGTGATCGGCTTTCCCGATGACAGGGAACAGCCGATTAGTGACAGGCAGTGTAGGAAGCGCGGGGAGAGGTTTGTTTACACAGACCTCTCCCCGTTCTTCAGCTCTGTGACCCGATCGGGGGACACCAGCAACGATCAGGTCCGCTGGTCCCGCGGCCGTGGTCACGGAGCTCCCGACCGTGCCGCCCGCGGCGCGCGCCACCCCACGGCTAGGCAATTAAAGGGGACGTACCTGTACGTGCTTTTGCCTAGCCGTGCCATTCTGCCGACGTAAATGTTCAGAAGGCGGTCGGGAAGCGGTTAACAAGGAATTCCACATGAATAGTTATGCTACCAAAATCGGTGTGTAAATTGCCTCCAGCATCGTTCCTGTTTCTTCTCCATGGAGGCTACCATTTCGCTGAGCCCCCGAACAGCAGTAAAACTTTACCCCAGTTTTGTAAAAGCAACTGAGGACGCGCAGAGCAGGGTGAGGCAGTGTATTACTGGATTTTAATCAGTATAGGCCAGCCTTTTTTAACACAGAGGAACCCTTGAAATAGTTCTCCGGTCTCAGGGAACCCCTACTAAAAATTTGAAATCTACAACTCATGATACATTAGTGTGATGGTCAGTGAGAGGAATGGTCCTTACACTTGTGGTCATTGGGAAGAATTACCTCCTTACAGATAGTTAAAAAGATCAATGGTGTCGGTGGAACTTATCTGAGAGGCAGAAATTGCTCAATGCTGAAGGAACCCCTAGAAACCTCTGAAGGAACCCTGGTTGGGAATCGCTGGTATAGGCACTTATTTTTAGTGTTTTACATAGCTATACCTGCAAAAGTTAAAGGGGTTGTAAACCCTCACGTTTTTTCACCTTAATGCATTAAGGTGGAAAAACCTTTTGTGCTGCAGCGCCCCCCCCCCCCCCCTTTTTACTTACCTGAGCTTGATCATTATGAGGATGAGCACAGGAGCTCCAGCCACTGTCTCGGGTCCTCATTGGATAGATTGATAGCAGCAAGAGTCATTGGCTCCCCGCTGCTGTCAATCAAATCCAGTGACCCGGGGGCAGGGCCGAGTCCTGCTATCTGTGTCAATGGATGCAGAGGCAGGACTCGGGAGCGTACCGCATGGAAAGCAGCTCTCCGTGGGGGCACTCAAGAAGAGGAGCCAGGAGCGCTGCAGGGGGACCCTAGAAAAGGAGGATCGGCTCCACTCTGTGCAAAACCCTTGCACAGAGGAGGTAAGTATAACATGTTTGTTTTTTTGTTTTTTCTTTGTGCGTTTTTTTTTTTTATTATTTATTTTTTTGATTTTTTTAGGGGGTTTAAAAAAAAAAAAACTAAGCTTTGCAATCACTTTAAGTGATCTAGTAGGACTTTGTTTTCTGACTAAAGTGATATTTGGTTGTCTTAACCGGTAGAAGAAACTGGAAGCTTCAGCTAGAACTGATTTTAATTTGAGTGGTCACTGACTAGTGGAATATCCTGCTCATTCTATATGTTTCTGCGGTCGTGGCTCCCTCCTGGAGTTCCCATGTTCCCTGCCAGGGAGAATTGATTTGCTGAAAGTGTTAAGTGAATATTTTCAAAACGGGATGCTGAGGCTTGTTGGTGCTCCAAATGTTATCTGAAGGAGTGTGCAGGTGGCAGATCACACTAGTACAGGTTATTAAAAGACATCTCCTGTTGATTAGTTTACTTTAACTGAATTTGTTAAAGAGACGCAGTCTGAATACCGAACAGTGTCATTTTAAAAGTTAGTACAGCTGTACTTGGAGCCCATTCACACCAGCCCATTTATGTGCATTGAACGGCATTGCATTTGGCAGCTCTGTTGAAATGAATTGGCTGTTACCTCAACGCCTTGTACCCTGCTTGGTGCACTACTGTGTTGCTGTACCTCATTAAAGTGATTGTAAACGATCACCTTGTAAAACAACCCATTTAGTTTAAAATTGAAATGAAGGCTAAACATTTGTGTGTAGATATATAAAAAAAAAAAAAAAAAAAATCACATTCCCTCTTTTCCCTCTGTTCTTAGCTGCAATAAGAGCTGGGGGAGAAGAAACAGCACACTGATTTTCCCAGTGAATGGCTGTGCAGGGGGGTGTGTCAGGACAAGTCCGATTATTGGAGGAGAGCAGTCTGAGTTCCCAGCATAGCATAACTGACCACGGTGTTTTCTGCCTAGTGTGGTCAGTTTTTAACAGGTAAGAGGGACTAGCAGGAACACCAGGGACTTCACACAAAGGAAGCCATACAAAAGAGAACAGGATACTTTCTTATACAAGTACATGGTACATCAGGCACATATCGGGAATTTGAAATGCTGGGGTAACACACTCTAAAGTGATTGTAAATTCTCGTTTGTTATTCTTAACTAAAAAAAAAATACTTGCCTCCTCTGTGCAGTGGGTTTGCACAGAGCAGCCCAGAGCCTCTGTTTTTTTGGGTCCCTCTTCGGTCCTCCGGGTTACTCCCTCCAGTTGAGTGCCCCCCAAAATAAACAGCTTGCTATGGGGGCACCCAAGCCAAGTCGCAAGATCCCTGTGTCCATTCAGACACGGAGCCGTGACCCTTGCTCTCCGCATTGGCTGATTGAATTTGACAGCAGGGGGAGCCAATGGCGCCATGCTGCTGTCTCAGCCAATGAGGAGGGGAGTCCCGGGCAGCCGAGACAATCCTACAACATCGCTGGATCTAGATCAGGCTCAGGTAAGTATTAGGGGGGCTGCTGCAAACACAAGGTTTTTCATCTTAATGCAAAGAGTGCGTTAAGATAAACCTGAATTTACAATCACTTTATGTCTAGGGGGTGAGGAATAAGGTCCCTTTCACATGTTGCGATACGATCAGGTCCGCATGTCAGTTTTTTAGACAGACATGATCCATGTACTAGGATTCTATGGACTGGTGGGTGCAAATAGACTTGTGTCCGTTTACACCTGCCTACCCCCAATTTGATCCGGTCCGCTAATTATTATTATTATTTTTTTAAGGGGATCCAGTCTGCTCCATCTAGGCAGATCGAAGGGCAGTCGGGTGTAAACGGACAGCTGGTCCATTTACACCCGGCCACCCATAGAGCGGGCTGTGTCCGTGTCGACTCTGCAGAAACTGAGTGAACACAGACCTGTCATCTGCCCGCTCTGCTCAGCAGGGGATTAGTGGACAGTTCCCCTGCTGAGCGAATCAGATTCTGCCCCATGTGAAAGCAGGCTTAGGTGAAATGCATCACTCTTTGCTGCCGCGGGCATCTGTGTGACTGATCCCCCCCCCTAAAGCCTAATTTCTATGTTGCTCCAACTAGTGATTGCATGCTGATGTCATCATATACACTGTGGGACCAAAAGCCCTGCATTGTACATGAGGACAGCGAGGGACCCCCCATAACCCAGCGTGTCCATGATGAGAGGAGTGCGGAAGCCTCCTGGAACGAAAAAAAAAAGTATTTAGTGGATACTTCTCTTTTCCTGTTGCTGCGGCAAGATCTCCCTGCTGTACATCTGACTCCCTGTCCACCTGGGAGGTCTTCCCACCTCTATTGTGTGTTCCAGCTCTTCATGTTACATCCTCCATAACATCAAGTAAATGGAAAGGCCAGCAAGGAGAGTTGGAACTCCTCATAACGATCACAGTATATGTGCAGACCTGGAAACTCATTATAGAGATCTCTAGAGTACAGCGATCAATAGGGTCCCTGAGAAAGAATTCACTTTTGGGGAGGACTGACACTACACTGTATATTTTGTTATTTTTGTGTGTCCGGAAGTGTTAACATGACCGATTCTTTTCTTTTGGCAGTTTAGTTTCTGGTCTGGATGAGCGGAGATGCTGCAATGACAGAGTCAGAAGAGACAGTCCTGTTTATAGAGCACCGCTATGTGTGCTCAGAGTGCGGAGTGGAGTACCCCAACTTGGAAGATGCTGTTGTGCACCAACAAAGCCATACAGGCCCGGGCCAAGAAGCCGAGTACCAGGTCCTGGATCTTGGCTCCCAAGAGAACCAGTACCAGTGTCTGGAATGTGGACAGCTGCTGATGACGCCCAGTGACTTACTTGCCCACCAGGAGCTGCATATTAGATTACTCCAAAATCCTCCAAAGCCAGAAAACCTGAAGATCAAGCGCCCGTCTCGCAGTGAAATTCACTATGAATGCCAGGAATGCAAAGCCTTGTTTAACAGCCAGGATTTGTGGCTGGCCCATAGATACACGCACATGGCACCCCAAAATGTGCCACAGTCCAAGGTGGTGTTACAGACAGAGGAGCATGTTGTGGAGGACTCCATACAGCTCATGTGTGACCCCTCTACACCTGGTGAGGTCCACCTTGTTGCCGGTCAGCAACATTTTCATGTCCCAACCTCATCATCTGGTGCGGCCTCCCATACCCAAGTGTTAGTGGACCTGGAGCATTCCTATAAAAAGAATGATGAAGTAGGGGAGGAGTGTGCAGTGGAAGTTTTGTTTTATAAGTGCTCTGAGTGCACTCAGCTTTTCCAAAGTCCCGGGGAGTTCCTGGAGCACCAAGCCACCCATTTCCAAGGCCAGGAAAATGCTGTAGAAGTTAGCAGTCAGTCAGGTGAGACAGCACAGCCTTTGGCTAATGAACAGATAGTTGAACAGCTAGTGAAAGAAACTGCTCCCCCTGACCATCCTGGACAGGTGAGTGGAGGTGTCTCAGCTCCTTCAGTCGGGGAACAAGTACCGGCTCTGAATGACGTTACCCGCTCTTGTGCTAAATGCAAAGCATCTTTTAAGAGCGAGAGAGAACTTAAAGCACACTTAATATCTCATAAGACCGGCCCCTTTAACTGTCCTCTATGTAGTAAAGTGTTCCTTACACACCAAGATGTAGAAGAGCACCTTAAGTCACATCAAGGTGAACATCATTATCTTTGTGTGGAATGTGGCTTGGGCTTTGCCAGTGAATCTGTCCTGGTTAATCATCGCCGAACCCACCAGGCTAATCCTCTGTACTCCTGTGAATGCGGCCAGACCTTTGTCAACATGACTAAATTCCTTTACCACCGACGAATGCACAGCACTAAAACACGAGAACCTGTGCAAGAGGAAGAAAAAAAATCAGACTGCACCTTCCCCACTTCTTCCGGGGGCTATGTGTGCTCAACTTGCGGTAAAGCATTTCCCCTGATGTCTCAGCTGTTGCGCCACCAGCGTTTTGTGCATGCAATGGAAAAAAGGCACAAGTGCCCAACTTGCAGCAAGCCGTTCAAGAAACGCTCGCATCTTCGCAACCACATGCTGACTCATACAGGTGAGCGGCCGTATTCTTGCAGCGTCTGCAGTAAATCGTTCAATGCTCAGGCCAATCTACTCCGGCACAAGCTTACACATACTGGAGAGAAGCCTCACAAGTGTCAGCTGTGTGGCAAGGCATTCAGCCAGTCTTCAACACTCCAGCAGCATCTGGTTGTGCACAGCCAAACCTACCCGTATAAGTGCACAGAGTGTGGAGTTAGCTTTCACCGTCCATACCGCCTCCTCATGCACCAGTATCACCATACCGGGGAATATCCATACAAGTGCCAAGTTTGTGGCCTTTCTTTCCTGCTCAAGAGATTACTGGAGGTCCATGAACTTGGCCATCGTGGTGAAGAGCCTTTCAGATGTGCAGATTGTGGCGCCAACTACCCATCTTCTCAGCGTTTAAAAGACCATCGTTGTAACCGGACTGGAGCTGTACCGGGAGACAAGTTAGAGTGCCCAGTTTGTGGCAAGAAAGTGAATTCTGATGCTGGACTCAATGCGCATGTTTCAGCTCAGCACGCTGGCTCAAGAAGTGGCGCTGGTTACCCAGGGAAGAGTAAACAACCCCTGCCAGCAAGGAACAAGCCGAAAGTAGGCTCCAGAAGCCTGGAATGCCCCGAATGCCATAAGACCTTCAGCACAGAAACGTCTTTGCAAGTTCACCGCCGAATTCATACTGGGGAGCGGCCCTACCCGTGCCAAATTTGCGGCAAAGCTTTCCGCCAGTCCACCCACCTCAAGGACCACGTTCGCCTTCACACAGGCGAGAAGCCCTTCAAATGCGATGTTTGCGGCAAAGCTTTTACCATTGCAGTGCGTCTAGCTGAGCACAAGCGTATTCATACAGGTGAGCGGCCCCATGCGTGCCCAGAATGTGGGCGTGCGTACCGTTCCTTTTCCAACCTGTGGAAGCACAGGAAACTGCACCGAGAGCAGGCTCTACCACTGCAGGATCATGAGGCCCATGCTGCGGACCTCTCTAGTGCTGTGGCAATAGTTGAGACTGTAGAAACCATTCCCATTATAGAGACTGTGGAAATTTTCCCCGAAGGCAGCGCCATAAATGTACAGGATATCCAGTTTGAGACTTTGCAGGTGGAGAATATACACTTGGGGAACATTCAGATCGGTACCTTGTGAGTCAAGTCTACTTAAGTCAGGAACCAGCATGTGATCTACTGAAACTACAGAACAGAGTTATCTATTTGGAGCAGTGTGGTGCGCTGCCTGTTTTTTGCTGATGTTGCAGGGATACACCTTCGCTGTTTAAATCTGCTTTAATTGTGTCCTTCCAGTTTAACATGTTGTTTGAAATGTATATTTTAATTAAACCCTCTAGTTATTTACCTTTTACTAGTGAATGTAGACAGTCCTATGTTTGTTTTTTTCTGTGTGCTGCAGCTGGTAAGAAATGTGTGAATATGGCGACATCTGCAAGTTTTTTTTTTTTTTTTTTTTTTTTCCCTGTGCACACTTCATGACAACAGAAGTCCCTTAAAGCAAACCTGTCATAAGTTAAAAGCCAAACCTATACTCTTGTGTTCTCTTACCTGTTCCTAAAAATATTCCCCTTCCTCCTACCTATCCTGCCTAACCTGTATGAAAAAGATCTGTGTACTTATTTTATCTGTTCTGGTCACGTGACCCTGCAGCTCTGCCAGGGGGTGCTCAACTGCTTGGAAATTCTGGGAGCTGTGATGCACCAATAGGCTCCCATAACCCAGCCATTTCTGTGCTTCCTCCACTCTTCTGCAGCAGCTGCCCACTAATGCGGGGGAGCCAGACCAGCGAGATTTAAAATAGGCAAGTACATCTAATCCTGTGTTTGTTTTTTTAGAGGTGAGGGATCGTTCTTAAAAAAAAAAAAAAAAAAAAAAAAGGTACTTACGCTTTTCCTCCACTTTAAACGTACCTCAAGTGCTACTCCAATTCACACCACTACTTTTGAAATGCTGCCTGCAATTACTCTTAAAAGGGAAGTTGAATTTAAGATTAAAAATAAAAAAACTTGCATAATTACCTAGGTGGATGCAGCATTGGTCCCCCGATCTCTCTAAAACAAAGAACAGAGTGATCAAGGCCACTGATCACCCGGTTCTCAGAGCAGTGACCGTCAGTCACCGGCTCTCTGCTTTGCCCCTCCAGTCCTCACTGGAGTGTCAGCCTGTGGAGAAGGGCGGGAGTGGCTGGCAGACTTGGGCTCCCAGCATCTCGCTGAAAGTCTGAGCCAGCTGCTTGCCTGGAATTTAGCTGGATCCCAACATTATAGTCGGGATATCGCCAGAGCCTGGACCAGCATGGTGACGTCAGCCGATCGCAGTGCAGAACAAAGTGCACTTTTGTGATCCCCACAAGAATTGGGGCCAAAAGAGTTTTGGTCTTACCTCTCCTTTCTTAGTATTGTCCTGCATTGTGTACCCTATGAAAAGGGTAGGCAACTTCAGCACTCCAGCTACGTTAAAACTACAAATCCCATTATGCCTTTGGCTGTCAGTCTTGCAACTTGCTGGATTGGCAATGTTACCCTTTCTCTATGCTCTTCCCCAGCATGCTGGTGCTGAGACCCAAAGACTGACCTCTGTAGTTCATATGACAAGATTGCTGTAAATGGGCACTCTGCATTCCTGATACTTTCCATAGTAGGGGAATAGCACAGTAAAGCATTTGATGCACAAACTACTCTGAGTTTTTACACAATATCTGGTCAATGTCAGACATTGATTTTCGTGTATTTCTTTTGTGGGGCCCTCTGCTTCTATAGAAAATGAAAATGCAGATCAACATAGCATATAGCTACGGTAAAAGATTGGATGTCCTAAGTGACCTGCCATGATGAAATACACAATGGTTTGGCTGGATTTGGTCCTGATGTGAATGACTAGGTTTAATAAGGTCAGTATAGAAATTGGGCCACTAGTACATCTATCTTTTTAAGGTTCCTTGGATATAGATTTAAAGGAGTGCCAAAAAGCACTTAAGGCTGGTTTCACACTGCAGCGGCGGTAAAGCAGCGATATATTTAGCGCTGCTTTACCGTCGTTTTAGCCACGGTATTCGGCCGCTAGCGGGGTGGTTTTAACCCCCGCTAGCGGCCGAAAAAGGGTTAAAACTTCCCGCATCAGCGCTTTGCCGGCGGCATCCCCGCGGTGTCCCATTGATTTCAATGGGTAGGAGTGGTGAATACACTGCTCCAAAGAAGCTGCTAGCAGGACTTTTTTTTACCGTCCTGCTAGCGCACCGCTCCAGTGTGAAAGCCCGCCGGCTTTCACACTGGAGTTAAAGGACCCGCTTTTTTCAGGAGCTATACAGGCGCTATTTTTAACGCTGTAGCTCCTGAAAAACGCTTCAGTGTGAAAGGGGCCTTACAAATTGATATCCTTCGTTATAAGTTGATAGCGAACACATTTGGGGGTGCAACAAAATCTCCTGTAGGGTCGTTTTCAACACATCCTGTGATAATTTTCCTGCTGCAGAGAAACTCGCTGAATCTGATTGACCCCTCCTCACACAATAAGGTCAAACAGCACCTTCCTCCAATGTCACTCCCCACAGGCATCTGTTATGAAGAAGCAGAAAGAGAAAATTCCATAGCATAAAATTTTAAGTAAAAAATTTAAATGTAAACAAATTAGTGCAGGGCCATTAAAGGCCCCATGTATATTTAAGCTCTGGAGGGAGTGAAACTCATTATATTGTAGGATCAGGTGAATTGGTTTGGATAACCATATATATGAGGCTTTTAATGAAGAGTGGCGCCTTCTTCTTTTTTTTTTTTTTTTTAGTTTAAAAGTAGAACTTATGGAGCAGGATCCTGCGTCCAGAGCCGGAAGAGTGAAGGGGATGTGTGCCGGGAGCGGGACTAAATACCTTCTTGTGCATCACAGACCTAATGCTCAGTTCAGCGAGCAGGCTCAAAGCCAGTATGGGATATGCAGCACATGTGTACCCATTTCAGTACATGAAGGCCTCCCCTCACTGATTCGACCTATAGACTACTTTCACATAGGCTCCAGTGTGTATAAGAGCAGTGTGAACAGCAAGCATTTACAGGACTTTCAGCAAGCTTTGTTGAAGCTTTAAAAGCACCCTTAAGTTCACATTTGTAAATGTTGAACACAGATCCTTATGGAAGTGCTGATTGTCAATTTAAACAGGCTGCTAGCAGGCTCCTGCACTATTTGAAGCTTGTTGAAAGCCTGCTAGCAGCTTGTTCAAAGTGACAATCAAGATTAACAATTAATATCTGTGTATAACCTTTTCAAACAGGTGCTTTAAAGGCTAAGGAAAAGCTGCTAGAAGCTTGCTGAAAGTTTTGCAAAAGCTTCATAAAACTTGTTCACACTGCTCTTATACAAGCGGAGGCCTGTGTGAAACATGCCTTATAGTGACCCTTTTCTTCTGATGAAATACGATTTGCTGAAAAAGAGGCTGTGCAAAGGGAACTAAAAGCAGAGGCTGTGCACAGGGAACTAATTGAGTGTAAGGTGCAGTTACCAACATCGGTAATGAAAGGAAAATCCGGATGCCTGCACACCAAACAGATCCAAATGCCTATACATGTACAAGCAAGGGAGGAACAGCTTACATGTTTCACACACAAATTGTGCTTTATCAATTTTTTTTTGCAATTTTGTAAAAAGTGCAGGCACACTATGAGTTAAAGCGGAGCTCCACCCTAAAGTGGAACTTCCGCTCATCGGACTCCTCCCCCCTTCCGGCGTCACAATTTGCACCTTTCGCGGGGGGGGGGGGGGGACAGGATACCTGTCAAAGGTATTCTTTCCCACTTCTGGAAGTACGCAGCGACGCGATCATCATCACGTCCCTGTGGGGGCTGCCGGGCTAATAGGAGAGAGGAGCGGGGCCTCGCGCATGCGCAGTAGGGTTCCCGGCGTGAAGCCGAAAGGCTACACTGCCGGGTTACCTTGCCTGCAATGGCGGCGGCAGCAGCACCCGACAGCTGATGGAGACATCAGCTTCGGTGCCGACATCGAGGGACAGCAGGACAGGTAAGTGTCCATTTATTAAAAGCCAGCAGCTGCAGTATGTGTAGCTGCTGGCTTTTAATTTTTTATTTTTTTTTCCCTGGAACACCCCTTCCCAATTAGGCACATGTTACCTCCGGGACTTATCTCTATTACTTATATATGACAGGATTATTGCACTCCCGAAGGACACACTCCGGCTGTGGGAGGAGAGAGGCACACACAGCAACTATGCCTTCCAATCTGCTGCCCATTCACAGATGCCTTTGTATTTTGAAGGAGTTCATATAATACAAAGGCTTCTGTGAATGGGGAGGGGCTGACATAGCAGTTCCAGCAATTCTGCTTTTGAAGGAACCACAGTGAAGCTCTTCCTGGAGCTCAATAAACCTGTAAGATGTGAATAATAGAGACAAGTTTACCAGGCGGCATGCACCTCATTAGACTCGTGGTATGCCTGCAGTTTTTACAAAGTAGCTGAATTCCTGGAATTCAGCTTTAACCAAATACGGATTGGTGTAAGAATGCTAATTGGTTGCTATGTTTTACATCACTTTGTCCAGGGTATTTTTATTATTACAGGTAATTACCTTCTTTATTGGCATATAACACGCACCCCAATTCAAGAGGGAAGTTTCAGGAAAAAAACATTTTTTTTTTAAATAAACCACTTTGAAGCAAAATAATGGTCAGCGAGCATCAATGAAGCCTGATTAGTGCCCATATGCAGGCTCAATGCAGCCTAATCTGTGCCCATCTGCAGCTTTAGTGCAGCCTGATCTGCGCCCATCTTCCCCATCATCCCCATCAATGCAGCTGCCTGATTAAGCCTCACCATCTCTCAATGCAGGAAATCACTGATCCCTCATCTCCTGTTTACTCGGCTCTCAGTCGGCAGTCACATACACAGTTCCGCCTCTGCCAACGGCATTGGAACAGCTCCTGTGATAGACAGAACACTGGTCTAATGCCAGAGGCGGGACTGTGTGTGTGTGACTTGAGAGCTGAGAGGAGATGGCGGCGCTCGTTCCCCCTCCGAGGTACGCTGTCGGCGTATAACACACACCCCTGATTTGCCCCTTATTTTCATACGGTATATAGCACTGACAATTTATGCAGAGCTTCACCTATTGTACATTCACATGAGTCCCTGCCCTCGAGGAACTCACTATCTCAGCTTCACATCTCGCATGCATACATTCTGTACATACTAGGGCCAGTGTAGATGAGAGCCAAGCCTACCAGTATGTCTATGGCGTGTGGGAGGAAATGAGTATGCGGAGGAAACCCACACAAGCTCCGTGCTGGCTGTGTCCTGGCCAGGATTCAAATTGATGGCCCCACTGCTGCAAGGCTAACCATGCTAACCACTAAACTACCGTGCTCCCCCATGTGTTTACTTCCTGAATAAAAGATTTGTCTCGCAGAGGCCGTCTACAATGGTATTGGATGTACATGTGACGGCTGCATAATTCTGTATACAGGTTAACGTCTGTCACAATGCAAGGCTTGATTTAAAAGCCCTCCCAGCAAGTCATCAATGTGGTGAAAAAAGGCGAGGGGGGGGGACACAAGACTTTAGGCCAGGAGTAGTACTGAAACACGTTTTTCCATTTGGGGGTGGGGTTGAGGAGCCATTTCTGTCTCATGGCTTCCCTTTCATGGATGACATCCATACATGACATCCATACATGGATATACGAGGCAGAATGACAGGTGTAAGCTCGTTTGTGGGGATGACGCCACCTCCACACATTTGTCAAATTGGAAGCTTCCGCCCATATGAACAGCTCAAAGGGGGTGCACGCCCCGGACAAGAGTCTGTCTATCCCAGAATCTGGGACCATATTGAAATCCTCAAGGATCACCACATTATCAGTGGAATAAGTCACAATTTTCACCACCAGCTGGTTAAGTAGTCTAATCGAGGCAGGGGGAGGTAAGTATAACCCAACCATAACCAGCTCGAACCTATCCAACATGGCATGCATTATAACATAACGGCCATCTGGGTCCAGCTCCAGCGCCAACAGTCTAAATGGAAGAGATTTATGCTAACCCCTCGTGAATAGTTAGTATATGTGGAGTGGTAGTGGTGGCCCACCCAGGGCTTCTTAAGACTTAAAAGCCTACTTCCCACCAGGTGAGTCTCCTGTAAAATACAGATTTGGGGGTGTACGAGTTCAGGAATTGAAAGACCAGGGACCTCTTCACTGAGCACTTCAAACCCCTGATGTTCCAAGACACTATGGTACAGTTAGTCATGAATACTAGACAATATGAAACTAGACAGGAGAATTATAGAGGTGCCTAGGAGCAGAACCTGCACATAAAAGTTCAGGTATAATATAGTAACCTAAGACATCAGAAATCACACCGCTTGTAAAACAAACAAAAAAAAGAAAACAATAAAACAGTCCCAACCAAACCCCCCACCAACCCCAACCCCAACTCCGGGGAAGCCTAGGATGCAAACCCAAAACAAAGTAAGAGACACCTTCCAGGGGGAAACGTGTGCTGCATCCACAGTCTGGCAGTCAGTCAGCACACATTTGTCATACAGTTTGAGACCGGATTAGAAGTGTGGATGCAGTCTCCCAGCAGCCGCTGGGGGTACAAAACTTGTGCGTGAAAAACCGGACAGTCTCACCGTCCTCTACCCGCAATCTGGCCGGGAACAGCATGCTGTACTTTATACTCTTGGTGCGAAGTCTCGCTCTCACCGCATCAAAAGATTTCTGTTGCCTCTGTGTTTCCATGGAATAATCTGGAAAAAGCAGAAGTTTGGCATTTTCAAAGCACAGCTCACCCTGGGATCTGGCCTCCCTCATCACCAGGTCACGATCACGGAAGTGAAGCAGTTTAAAGATGAAGGTATGAGGTGGTGCTCCCTGGGGCCCCCTAGTGGAGGGTATACTGTGAGCCCTCTCCACAGTAAAAAATTGTGAAAAACGAGCTGAGGGAAGCAACTGTTGTAGAAGACGCTCAGCAAAGGCAGTAACATTAGTGCCCTCAGCCCCCTCAGGAAGGCCCAGAATACGTAGATTATTCCGCCTGTTGCGATTTTCGGTATCCTCAGCCTGAGCTTCCAGCGCTTTAACCCTCATCTTTAATGTATGCAGATCAGCTTCATGGTCACAGCTTTAAAATCTGCCGCCGGGGCAGGTATCCGATCCGGCTCCTCAGTCTGGGTCGCTAGGTGGGCAGGCGGTTCAGGCAAGCATGTGGCTCCGGCCTTACCCGCGGTGTGAGCTGCTGGGGCCGTGCGATGGGTGGTATGCTGCGATCATCACATAGGAGGTGACACTGAGGCAGGAAGGACACAGGCCAGAGGGTTACAAGTCGCTCTGCACCCAGTATCAGCAGGAGAAAAAGCTGGGACACTACACGTCCGCTCCCAGCGCAATCTTGGACACGCCCCCAACTATTTTTTTTTGTATGTTTGGCAACATGCCTCTCTGTATACTGTATATTTGGCAGCATAGTGGCGGGCCTTATGCCATGTTACCACGTTTATGTGTTCACCCGCCATTGCTGTGTTCTGCTGGGAGTGCACTTAATTTTCGCCCCCAGCACTGTGTCCATGCTGTCAGGTCCCAGTCATCTAGCTACAATTGGGGGCCTGATAGAACAGGCTCCTGGTCCTGTGATCACTGTGACAGCCAGTCACAGTACTCACAGGATCGGGAAGCCCAGGTAACACCTCCAATGTCATGCCTCAGATAGCGAGAAGGAGTTAAAGCCGATCTCCATGTTTAATTTGCCTTTAAATAGTTAATTTGGGCCAAGGTGGCCCAAACCAACTATTTACTGCTCTAGCAGGTGTGCCTGGTGTGCTAGCCGGGCCAGCTGGATTAATTGTTTGTAGCCTCCGCTACATACAGTATAATGTACAGGGCTGTGTTCAGGCAGAGTGATAGTGACTTCCCATCTTACTCCCAGAACAAAATAGAGTTAGACTGAGCACTGCTCAGCCATTCAATAGAAGCTTTGCATTTTATTAATTAATACAAGGCTTCCAATGATTGGCTGAGGCGGGGGAACTTAACTGTATCTGAGCACCACAAACTAAAAAGGCTATTTAATTCAGTTTTAATATTTAAAGCAAACATCCCCCATCCATCCAAATCCTCATGCTTTATTTTGTTGAAAAAAAAAAAATCACTTTGAACAATACTCCCCCCCAGCATTTCTAGCTGTGGCCATTTTAAGTAAGGGCAGATGATTAATTTAGCATCCATCTGCCCTTAGCTTAGGCATGCAGGCAGGAGGGGGTGCTTAGCTGAGAAAGCACCTCCTCCAGATGCAAAATGCCCATGAAGACTCCTGAGATGTATGACATCATTTTGGCCTAGGCCAGAAACCAGGAAGCAACTGAAGAAGTGTAAAAAACACAGGATATTAGGGCACTCCAGCTGGGGTTGTTTCTATTAAAAAGTCCAAATCAGGTGACACAAAGAACAAAAAGAGCAGCTCCATCTAAATATACTGTAGTATGATCACAGTTTTAATGTAAAAAAAAGTGGAATGACACTCACAATGTTAAAAACAATATCCAGCGTTAGGCAATCTAGTGCTCAGCCGAGTAAAGTCGCTGGTATATACATGGCCAGAGGTCCGGGGGGCACTAGTGGCTCCCAGCGCTTCCTGGAGAACTTGCACATACCAGGGAACTGTTGACGTCACTTCTGGGTGCTCTGAGTGTCTCTGTGTTCTCCAGGAAGCGCTGGGAACCACCTGCGGCCCAGGACCTCTGGCCACGTATACACCAGCGGCTTTTTTAACTTGCAAAACACTTGCAGCCCAAGTTACTCGCAATCCAAGGTTTTACTGTCCTATTTATTTACAAATGCTAGCAGCATGAGGATTAAAAATAGTTTGTGTTGATTTGGAGAGGTTAGTTCTGCTTTAACCACTTCGCATCCGGCCGTAGCCGAATGACGGCCACAGCGCGGATGCCAAATCCCGGGAGGCCGTCATATGACGGCCTCCCCTTTCCTCGTTCCCTGTGCGCGCTCATGAGCGCGCAGCAGGGAAATTCTGTGTTGGCCGTGTCCCTCGGACACGGCCAATCACAGATCGCTGTAAACGGCCAATAACAGCGGCCGTTTACAGTGCGATCGCCCTGGCCAATGAGAGATGATCTCATATGTAAACATATGAGATCATCTCTCAGCGCCGCTCCTCCTCCCCACACAGAGACAGCGTGTGAGGAGGGGGAGATGAACGGCTGCAGCGCCGTAAGTTTTTTTTAAAAAAAAAATAAATAAATAAAGTGACATCCCCAGTGCCATCCCCAGTGCCATCTGCCAGATCCATCCCCAGTGCCATCTGCCAGTGCCATCCCCAGTGCCATCTGCCAGTGCCATCCCCAGTGCCATCTGCCAGTGCCATCCCCAGTGCCATCTGCCAGATCCATCCCCAGTGCCATCTGCCAGTGCCATCCCCAGTGCCATCTGCCAGATCCATCCCCAGTGCCATCCCCAGTGCCATCTGCCAGTGCCATCCCCAGTGCCATCTGTCATCAGTGCCATCTGTCATCAGTGCCACATATTAGTGCCATCTGTCATCAGTGCCACCTGTCAGTGTCACGTGCCATCTGTTATCAGTGTCACCTGTCATCAATGCCACGTATCAGTGCCATCTGTCATCAGTGTCATCAGTGCCACGTATTAGTGCCGTCTGTCATCAGTGCCACGTATTAGTGCCATCTCGCATCAGTGCCACGTATTAGTGCCATCTCGCATCAGTGCCACATATTAGTGCCACGTGATATCAGTGCCATGTATGAGTGCCATCTCTCATCAGTGCCACATATTAGTGCCATCTGTCATCAGTGTCACGTGTCATCAGTGCCCCGTATTAGTACCATCTGTCATCAGTGCCACGTCAGTGTCACGTGTCATCAGTGCCACGTCAGTGTCACGTGTCATTGTCCTGGTGCTCCAGGGCCTTCAAAAGTGTAATAGGTAGTCAACAATTTAGATGTGTAATTTATGCTCCCAGAACACGTGATGGCGCTCCCTGCATGTTGGGCCTCTCTATGTGGCCAGGCTGTGGAAAAGTCCCACATATGTGGTATCGTAATAATCAGGAGGAGTAGCAGAATTTATTTTGGGGTGTCATTTGTGGTATACACATGCCATGTGAGAGAAATAACCTATTACAATGACAATTTTGTAGAAAAAAAATAAAAAAATAATTCATTTTGCAAAGAATTGTGGGAAAAAATGACAACATCAAAAAGCTCACCACGCCTCTTACTAAATACCTTGGAATGTCTACTTTCAAAAAAGGGGTCATTTGGGGGGTATTTATACTTTCCTGGCTTGTTCGGGTCACAAGAAATGAGATAGGCCACCAGTACATCAGATGTGATCAATTTTGTATGATTCGCACCACAGCTTGTAGAGTCTGTAACTTTCACAAAGGCCAAATAATATCCGCTAATTTGGGTTATTTTTACCAAAGATATGTGGCAGTATAAATTGTGGCCAAAATTTATGAAGAAAAATTAAAAATTTCCTAAATTGTATCACAGAAACAAAGAAAAATGCGTTTTTTTTCAAAATTTTCGGTCTTTTTTCAATTATAGCGCAAAAAATAAAAAACCCAGAGGTGATCAAATACCACCAAAAGAAAGCTCTATTTGTGGGAAAAAAAGGACAAAAAATTCATTTGGGTACAGTGTTGCATGACTGAGTAATTGTCATTCAAAGCGTGAGAGCACCGAAAGCTGAAAATTGGTCTGGATGGGAGGGGGTGTTGGTGCCTGGTAGGCAAGTGGTTAAGCTGACCATATGTGGAAGATCATTTTCAGATCTTCCACACAAGCAAGGAGGATGTGGGAATTCCACCCTGTCAGGACATTGTATTCTAACAACAGGCTTGAGATGCTCTCAGAATACTCTGATCAGTGGCTGCAACTGCTGATCAACAAAAGTTTTCCAATGTTTTCATTTGACAGAAGTCAATGTAACAATCAAACTTCTGTTGGGGCTCCCACATACTGATCAAAATTCTTTAGGTTCTTATTGAACTGGCTGAACTTTGATCATCTAAAGGCCACGATATTCGATCTTGGAGACCAAATTTACGGTGTAACTTGAAATGTGGTCATCCCCCTTACCTTCAAACGGCCCCCTTAGGCCCCTTTTACACGGACGGACAGTTCAGGTCCGCCTGTCAGTTTTTAAGGCGGACCTGAACACACGCTCCATGCAGGTCTATGGAGCGACGGATGTCAGCGGTGACCATGTCCGCTGACATCCAATCCGCTAAAATCAGACATATGGCGATACGTTCGCATCTGTCCTGGCGGAGCGGATCGGATGAGATCTGATGAAAACGGACATGCTGACCTTTTTCGTCCGATCCCTCCATAGGAATCAGCTGCACTCTGACAGGCCCCTCAGTGAGCAGAGACGGACCTGTCATCCACCGGCTCAGCGGAGAGATCAATGGAGATATCTCCTGCTGAGCTTGCGGACTCTGCTGAGTGGATCTGCCTCATGTGAATGAGGCCTTACTAACCTGAGTCATTGGGTGCTTCTCCGTACAGAATTGTTTGTTTTATTCAGACTGGCTGTGCATGGTTTCATTTGCACAGCCGCCTCATCCATTCACAGAGAACTGTGAATGGAAAGACTACAAGTCCCATCATCCACTGCAGCAGAGGGATTCACAGATCACAATGGAGCGCACAAGTGCAGTGATGTCCTCGCAATCATAGTCCATTGATTGTTTGTACCTCGTATTGGTAGTTCTGTATGGGGAAGAGTCAGCAGAAGCCTTTGCATTGCATCTGCAATGGATTTATCGTGGATGCAATTCTCTGCTGGCTCCAATGGCAAAAATGAATGGCACATTTTTTCTTCTTTTATTAATGTGCATTTATTTTTTCCATAAGGTGGACTATGCCTTTACACTACTGTGGTTGCTAATTGTGACTTGTACCTGAAATTAAAGTTTCTTTGCCCCTGAGTGGTCACTATCCCATCTGGCCAGTATACACAGCTATGCTACTCCGTAAAGTCCTTTGCTTGCTTTTTCACCAGATGGCTGGTAAACTGCAAGTATTTAAAGATTTCCAGGACCTCCCTCTGTAGCTTTTAAAGAGAAAGGGTGCACCATACATAATCGTGTCTTTAAAAGTCATAATCCTTCCTTGGAGTACTGTGAAAAGCCTGCTAAATACAGATAAAATGTATAAAGTTTGCACTGACTTTAGCACAGTTGCAGTATTTCCTAATCAATTACACTTGCTGCCCAACCTAGGGCAACCAGTGCCGAGACAAAGTCATCTAGAGCCCAGGGCGAACATGCCAAATTGTGCCCCCCCCCCCCCCAAGATGAATGATTATGTGTCAGCAAATATCCCCCCCCCCCAAAAAAAGAAAAAGCTGAGCATGCTTCCCCTTCCTCCCAGTACAAATCCACCCCCCCCTCCGCTGAAATTCCCCCTCCTGGCAAATATCATTGCCTACCCCCCAGCTCAAACCCTTTCCTCTCCCCATATGCCCCCAGCACAACCCCCCTCAAAAAAAAAAAACTTCCATCTAGCCAGGGCCGTCTTTAACATTGATTGGACCCTGGGCAAAACTTTTCCCCCCCCCCCCCCCCATGCAGTTTCGCTCTCCACCTGCTCTGAGACTTACAATAAATAGCAGATAGACTCAAAATCAGTCTACTGAATCAGATCAGGCAGCGATTGCGATTGGTTGCCAGAGGTTAAAGTGTATCATTACGGCTCACTGATTACTTGCTAGAGGTTACAGCACATGATTTCTGCTTGTTGATTGGTTGCTAGAGATTACTGTGGATATGACCTCAGGGGGGCATGGTATACATATCAATGCCACCTGCCGCCCTTATTTACATATGAATGCTGCTGATTTTTACATATGAATGCCGGTAATTTACATGTAAACACAGGGTCTGCAGGTGAGTTATCTTTACACTTCATACTAAGATATTGGGACACAGCACAGGACTAAAACATCAATGGATGAGGGAATTTAAACCAGGATAGTTGGCAAGTATGAAGCAGCTGCTTTGGGCCCCACAACAATGACAGGGCCCAGGGCAGCTGCCCCTTTTGCCCTGCCTTAAAAACGACCCTGCTCCTAGCTCAAATCTTCTACCCCTCAAATTTCCCCTACGAGCACAAATCCCCCCCCCCCCCCCCCCCGAGCACAAATCCTCTTCACCCATCCCCCCTCCCAGCACAAATCCCCCAAATCACCCCTCTTAGCACACCTCCCTAAATCTCCCCTTCTAGAACAATTCTTACTCCCTGCCACCCCGCTCCCCTAAATTCCCCCTCCTAACACAAATTCCCCCTCTCCGATCTCCTCATGGTCCCCCCCCCCCCAACCTCACATAATACCACAGTGTCCAGGGCAGCCGCCCCTCCTGCTCACCCCTTGTCCCGGCCCTGGGGGCAACACTAACACTTTTATCCAAACAAAAGCTGACCCATTGTTAAAATGCCTGTTCTTAAATTAACCATTTTTAAATTGTCTGCTGACATGAATTCACAATGAATTTAGGAGATATTACTGACAACTATGCTTATAAGTTTATCAACAAGAGTGCTCACCAAAAACAAGTTCCAGGGCGTTTGATTGGCCAGTAATGTGCTGTGCACTATTAACGTAACTTTCTGCAAACAGGGCATCTTCTGCCGCAGTGAAGTGTATCCAAGTTTTGGCATCTTGGCCGTGTCTTGCTGTTTCTGGCTCTGCTCCAGCACTGAGCTGCTCTTTTTTTTGTGAAACACTTTGTCGCCTCAGACCGGGTCAATAAGATTTCACGTGATGACAACCCTGACCAAGGCACAGTGTTTAATTAATAACCCGTTTGCTGCTACAACAATTAGAAAGCAATCAAGCATCATACCTGCCTATTACCAGAGGCCAGCAAAGTTCTGCTGATTGACATTTCATTTTCACCACTGAGAACGACCTGCATCCTTAAAGCCGCTCTGTAGCCATAACAATAAAGAAGAAAACTCACAAGCATTAAAAAGTTAAAATACAGGTCCACGTATCAGTATTAGCTTCTCCAATAAAAGAGTATTGAAATGTGACGAAAACCCCCTTAATTACTCCTTTAGTGCCCCCCCCCCCCGATGGAAGCTGGATTTGTGGTTGTTACTAATGTTGAACTCAGTTACATCGTCCCCTGTTCGGTAGACATGTCTGGGTAGGGCAGTTGCTGAACTACCAGGGTCGCAAAGGTCGCACTTGCGACTGAGCCCTGGCGTTCCACCACCATCAGGGGGCCCCAAGATAGCAGGAAGGTTGTCAGTGCTGGTCTCAGCCCTTCCTTCTCTGAGCAGGTCGTTCAGCTATCGGTTAAAGCAGTTGTATAGTGTTTTTTTTTTTACTTTTACCTACAGGTAAGCCTATAATAAGGCTTACCTGTAGGTAAAAAAATATCTCCTAAACCTGTATGGTTTAGGAGATATTCCCCTCGCAATGAGCCACTGACTGCAGCAGCGCATGAGCTCAGGGGATTCTCAGGTGAAAGCCCGGCAGCCACCAGACCCTGCCGGGAGGAAATCTCCCACACGCATGCACGTGAGTGACGATATCGTGGCTCCGGCCACTCACAGCGCCGGAGCCGCGATACCCGGAAGACACGCCAAGGGAACATGTCAGCTCCCTCGGCGTGGATCAGGCGAGAGGTCGGGGCCTCGTTCTAAGGTAAGCATTTCATAATGAGCTAGTATGCGGTGCATACTAGCTCATTATGCCTTTTCCCTTGCAGGTCTGATAAATAAAAAAAAAAACTTCAGCGGGTATACAACCGCTTTAATTGCCAGCTCCAATCTTTCCATAGTGACTCACCTGGTGATGATATCCTGTTCGTCACTCCTACTGGTTACTTAAGCCGTTCAGTCCAGATCATCTCTGCCTTCGCCTTGGTCAAACATATCAAGAGATGCTCTCCTGCGTTCCCGTTAAAGACTTGCTTGGCTGACATCCCTTCTGGTTCCAGATCCTGGCCAGTCCTGAAGTACGCTGATCCCTGGCTCCCTGACGTCCTGGCTTGTCTGACTATCCGTTCCGATTTCCGAACTCTGGCTATGTTTTGACTACGTTTGCTCTAGTTACCTTTTTTTTCCCCACAAGAAGTAATGTATATGTATTTCGAACAGAGATTGTACAACAATAGTAGGTAGAATAATGCAAAGGTAAAGTTACAATCCAATTGGCAATGCATAAACATTATCTCGATAAATCTAGTCTCAAGTCTTGTGCTAGACTAAACGGCTTGCGCCTACAGGACAACATTTGAGGTAAGTATACTGGAGGTCCAGAAATGGTGTCTTACTTAATTGCAAATAGATAACTTATGGTCACTTTCCTTGGAAAGATTAACGCAAATGTAAGATTCTAATGAAATATAAAGTGGGTTAAACTAGGAAGGCATTGTTCCTGTGAAGGTCAGAGTATATTTGGAGTATGGGAAGAGGGTCTTATATGGAAAATGCAAGGTGTTTTTTCTTAGATAGCTTGGTGGGTTCTAGGGTTAAGGGACAGGTGGAGGGGGTAGGGCGAAGATAGGAGAGAAAGAAGAGGGGGGGGGGAGGAAGGGAAAGGGGGGAATGGGGAAGGTTGGGGTTGGCCGTCTCTTTCTTCCCTCCTCAAGGATATTTTCTTTGCCTGTAGTTCCGGAACTTATTTATTTCACGGGAGGGGGGCGGCCCTTAAGGGTTTGGGAATATATGTTTCATTTTCTAATTATAAGCAACGTATACCTCTACTCTGTATAGCCGGATATAGAGTTTGGGAATTCCAATATTTAAGTAGGTTAAGTGTTTAATCTGGAGAATTCTGCTGTAGTCTGGAAGTGTGTCCAGCATGCCCATTTGGTTCCAAATGTATTAGGGGTATCCCGTGCAATATAAATCAGCTCTTCCATTTCAACAATTTTTTTATTTCTTCTAAACCATTCTTTGAGTGAAGGAGTGTTGGCAGATCTCCAATGTATTGGGATGCATTGCTTTTCTGCATTTATCAGGTGCATTGCAAGTGATTTGGGGTAGGACTTGTGTGGTAGAGGCGCGTGGTGTAGAAGAAACTGAGCTGGAGATAGTTCAAAATCATATGATGTCACTTGAGAGGTGGTGCTTTGTACTTCTTTCCAAAAGGTTTGGATACGTGGGCATGTCCACCAGATATGTAATATCGTGCCAGGTTCTTTATGACATCTCCAGCAAATTTCTGGGATTGTTGGTGTAAATTTGTGCAATAGGGCTGGTGTGCGATACCAACGTAATTGGATTTTATATCCATTTTCTTGTGTGGAAACATTAACAGAGCCCTTATGGATATTAAGGTAAATTTGTTCCCAGTCCTCCAATGTAAGTGATAAGGATAGGTCCCTTGCCAAAGCTTTGCAGGCTAAGGTGTCATTGGGGTGGTAGTCTGTACAGAGAAGGTTGTGAATGGTGGATATGAGATGGTTTTGGGGGGATTTTTGTTGACAGAGTCTTTCGAAAGGTGTGAGCTGTCTTGAGCAGGAGGAGTTTTTGTCCAAGGATTCTAGGTAATGTGAGATCAGTAGGTATGTCCATGGAGGACTGGGGGGGTTTATCCATTTGGGTGGATAGGTGAGAGGCAGGTCGGAGTTTCCCTGTATCATAGAAATGGTGGGCTAGAATTTGGTCATCCTCCCAGTCCTCTTTTAAGAAATGGTTATTCATGCCTGGGGGGAAATCTGGGTTAATTTTTATTGGAGTCAGTGGACCCGGTATGGATTCTATTTACCTTTTACCTTTACTATTAATAAACAGTGTGATTTTACTGCAATTCTGTCTCAGTCTGTTTCATGGTTCCTGACAAAGGGGACCTGCTGCAGAACATGTGGAATGGTCCCACTGTGGGACCGTAGGGTTCAGTTCACACTGCTGCCACCCCAAAGTCGTGCAACTTGCTTGCAATTTTTCTTGCGGCTTAATTGACTTTTGCAATTTAACATGGCAGTCTAAGGCACTCAAATGATACCAAAGTGGCAGAAAAGTAGTGCAGTCATTTTTTTTTTTGTTGTTGTCGTGACTTGAGTCGCATTGATTAAGATTGCACCTATTCAATGAATGTGTTTTGACTTGCCAGGCGTCGCAATGCGCATGATAAGTCGCAGCAGTGTGAACCAAAGCTTATAAAAGGGCCTGTGATGGGAGTAAAGGGCCTCTGGATCAGTGTGAAGGTACCCGGGCTTGAGCAAAATCGCCCTAGGACCAGAGGAAAGGGCCCCGGCAGTTAGGGGGGCCATTCATGGTTTCTTGCACCAGGGCCCTGAAGGTTCTAGTTATGCCTCTGGGTAGGGAGCATGTCAGCTAGGGGGCTTCCACCCAGTTCCCCCATGTTTTCATTGGTTGCTAGAATGAAGATGGCCTTTACTGCCCAGCATTCTTGATTGCTAGGATGCAGGTGTCCCTTTCTGCCTAGTGTTATCGGTTGTTAGGATGCAGGCAACCCCTTCTGCCTAGTACCTTTGTTTGCTAGGATGCAGATGCCCCTGCCACCTGGCTATCTTGGTTGCTAAGCCATGGGCAGATCCTGCTATCTAACGTCCTTGGTTACTAGGATGCAGGTGGCCCCTGCTGCATAGCGTTCCTAGTTGCTAAGATGCATGCTTCTAGACTGCACAGTGTCATTGGTTGTTATGGTACATGTTGCTGCCTGTGTCCTAGCAACCAAGAACGGTTGTGCAGCAGGGGCTGCTTGTGTCCCAGTGACCAATAAAAAGACAAAGTAGGTGAAAAAAGAGGAACTGACATGCCCTCTCCCCCTGGTTGGGGGCACCATAGGAGGTTAACCTGTGCATTGCACTTATTAATTTTGTAAATCCTTGAAAATAGAATTCTTGTGTGGGCTGCCTAATTCCTTTAACCTACATGGTTACATCCCCTGGAAACAGCTCTGTACACAGGAGCCTAGTTGGGTCTGTTGGCGGCAAGGCCTGCAGTAGGTTGGAATAGGACACTTGGGGCCCTAGTCTTGCCAGGCTGGGTTTTTCTCAGGATGGTGACCACAAGCTGGGGTATTACAGTGTGCCAGATGGATCACCCGACTAGGCCTCAACGGTAAGGAGTGGACCTGCTCAACTGCTACCCTACAGTACACTATGGCAATGTTTGGGGACAAAGAAAAACTCAAGACCTTAACAGGTGGTCATTGTTCTTTTTACGCATCAAGGCATTTTTGGGGTCACGGTGTACCTTTAACTGTTATGTAGACAAGCAATTCATCTCAGGTGTAGTTGAGCCCTGGGGGGGCATGATACGCTTTGCCATTTTCTGTGGTTAAATCAAAAAGACTTCATTATTAGATCATTCGATTTTAGGAAGGAGGCTAGAACATTTTGTGCCCGGTAATTTTCTTTGTACTCGACAAACAAAATGAGGAAGTTACAATCAAAGAAGTCCATTATTCAGACATCAGTTGCACCTTATTGATTTCTGACTCGGCCTCTACCAGGATTTCGCCATAACAAAATGTATTTTGAATAGTTTGGATGAAGAAATTGCTCGTTTAGTTTGGATTATTCTGGAGATGATTGCAACTCAGCGACGCCAAGACCTCTGGGCTAACGGAAAGTGGAGTATTAAAAAATAATTTAATCTGAACAGTAATCACCCCAATAAAGTGGTATTCCTTTTTCTGATCTCTGGTTATGTTGTGAAATGTGTCAATCCCAGGGCTTGATGTCAGAAATCTCCTGCAGTTTCCTCAATTGACAGACCATGGCTTGGCAGCGGGGAATGTCTGTGTCCAAAAGCTGCCCCCCCCCCCCCCCACCGTGAGGTACAATAACCCCAAGTGCTGGTGGCAGTGACTGCAAAAATAAAAAAAAACAGCTCTGCAAAGTCCACAGGTACCCATCAGATGGCCGACCCAGTCCAGGACACATTGGGCCACACACAGAAAGCTGGCTGGCCACATGCTGTTTTGGGCATCAGGGAAGGAAGGAGAGCAGGGAGGGAGGAAAGGGAGGGATGAAGAAAGGAGAGAAGGGAGAGAGGAAAGGAAGAGAGGAAGGAAGGAGAAAAGGGAGAAAGGAAGGGACAAAGAAAAGAGAGAAGGGACAGAGGAAAGGAAGGAGCCTTGGGACCCTTAGGAGCGCCTCTTCTCTTCTCTTTACCCAGGCGTGTGGGCATTCCTTGTGTTATAAGAGAGGAAGTAAGGAGAGAAGTGAGGAAGGAAAGAGAGGGATGAAGAAAAGAGAGAAGGGATGGAGGAAGGGAGGAGAGGAGGGAAGAAGGTAAGAAAAGGAGGGCTGAAGAAAGGAGAGTAGGGAGGGAGAAAAGTAAGAGAGGAAGGATGGAGAGTAGGGAGGAAAGGAAGGGAGGAGAGAAGAAGAGAAGGGAGGGAGGAAAGTGAGAGAGGAAGGAAAGAGAGAAGGGAGGGAGGAAAGGAAGAGAGAAAGGAAGGAGAGAAGGGAGGGAGGAGAGGAAGGAAAAAGAGCTGGGAGGGAGGAAAGGGAGGGATGAAGAAACAAGAGAAGGGAGGGAGGAGAGGAAAAGAGGAAGGGAGGAAAGGAAGAAAGAAAAGAAGATGAGAAGGGAGTGAGGAAAGGAAACGAGGAAGGAGAGCAGGGAGGGAGGGATGAAGAAAGGAGGGAAGGGAGGGAGGAAAGGAAGAGAGGAAGGAAGGAGAGAAGTGAGGAAGGAAGGAGGGAGGGAGGAATAAAGGAAAGGGATGAAGAAAGGAGAGAAGGGAGGGAAGAAAGGAAGGAGGAAGAGAAGGGAGGGAGGAACGAAAGGAGAGCAGGGAGGGAGGAAAGGAAGGGATGAAAAAAAAAAGAAGGGAGGGAGGAAAGGAAGGGATAAAGAAAAAAAAGGAGGGAGGAAAGGAAGGAGAGAAGGGAGGGATGAAGAAAGAAGTGGATGGAGGAAAGGAAGAGAGGAAGGAAGGAGAGAAGGAAGGGAGGAAAGGAACAGAGGAAGGAGGGAGAGAAGGGAGGGAGGGAAGGAAGAGAGGAGGTAAGGAGAGAAGGGAAGGAGGAAAGGGAGGGGTGGAGAGAAGGGATGGAGGAAAGGAAAAGAGAAGAAAGGAGAGAAGGGGGGAGGAAAGGAAGAGAGGAAGGAAGGGAGGAAAGGAACAGAGGAAGGAGGGAGGGAAGGAAGAGAGGAAGGAAGGAGAGAAGGAAGGAGAGCAGGCAGGGAGGAAAGGGAGGGATGAAGAAAGGAGAGAAGGGAGGGAGGAAAGGAGGAGAGAAAGGAAGGAAGGTCTAGACACTGACTTACTGATGAAAAATATTCAAGCAACTGTTAACAGACTGCCGTATTCCAGCAACCTACAGAAATAGTCAAATATTAGATTCTTCCTCACATCTGTTGAAAGAGAAGTCGGGCGCTGGGGATAACCATGGGGGACAGTGTGTACACATTAATCACTGTGATGACTTTCATAATCATATTTCACATACCTTGTCTGTCCCAGCAGGGTGGAACTGCTCGATAGGTACCAGGGAGAACAAATTGGTGTCTTTCAGAAGAAGACACACATTCTGTTGTTGAGAAATCTGAGTGAGGAGGATAGAGAGATACATGCATACAGTAGATGAAAGGCAGTACTCTTTTTGCCAGTGTAGTCCGGCACTTAACTTGCAAAAGAGAAGCAGCTGCAGTTCCACTCTGTCTACTGTTTCTGTGTGTGCCCACAAAGGACTTCTACCCAGACACAGTCATGTCAGAGCCTCCCTCTGTGGAACTGTTAGAGCCAGTGTTTATATGCCCTCCATCCACTAGATGGCACCCGGGGACACAATTTACAAGAGACTCTGAGGAAAAAATATGGAAGATTGTGGGGAGTGTAGTTTTCTGAACTGACTGAGATCTCACCACAGGTTGGTTGAAAACCAGTGGCGGCTGGTGCTTTATTTGGGGGGGGGAGGGGGCAAACAAACCACCCAACCCCCACCCCTCCGTTTGTTTGGCTGGTCAGCCAAACCCCCCCCCCCCTTCAATCACTCGTCTGCCTGTCCGTCCATCAGCCCGGCACTTTCCCCATCCAGGCCACGGGCAGCTTCAGCGGCTTCTCCCTGCATCTCCTCCTCACGCTTCCCCCCTGCTCCAGGACACTATGATTGCTTCTTCTCTCAGCCAGTCGGATCTCAGGACTGAACTGAACCCACCCAGTTGTGTGACAATAGCGAATTAATATGCGCTATTGTCTTCCTGCTTCTCTTCCCGGCCAATCAGGAAGAAGGTCCTGGGTAGGGTTGCCACATCATCCCTTTAATCCAGGACACATATTAATTACACAGGTTCTGAGGCTGATTTAATGCAGATAAGGCACCAAGTGAGTTTAATTGCCACCTTAATCCGCCACAGAACCTGTGTAATTAATATGTGTCCTAGATTAAAGGGAGGATGTGGCAACACTACCCAGGACCTGCTTCCTGATTGGCCGGGAGGAGAAGCAGGAAGACAATAGCGCATATTAATTCGCTATTGTCACACAACAGCCCACCCTTTTTTGAAGCCAATTAGAGCTTCAGGCTCTAATCACGTGCTTCAAAAAAGGAAACAAAAAAAAACATTGCAATCCATGTGTCTGGCACCCTGTATGTAGATTACAGGCCGGGCACATGGATTGGGGGGGATTAGCCACTGCTGGAAACTGAAACTCGCAAAACAGGGACATTAAAAGGGAAGAGCTTCTGAACCAAACAATAGCACTGATCAGTGGATAACAATTCGCTGATCAGAGCTATTCACCTAAAATGTGCCCCCCCCCCCGCCGATGCCTTCTTCCCTGGGTCTCCCCGCCTCTCCACCTCCCGCCACTGTTCTATGCCCCCCACTCTTTTGCCTCTTTCCCTTCTGATGCACTGCCCCCAGCACAGATTCCCCTCCCACCAGCTACTGCTTCGGGACACAGACAAGCTGTCAGGATTGAGAGCAGTGGGGGGGGGGGGGGGGGGGGGGGGGGGGTCATCTTTCCTGTGTCCATTCATTACTGGAGCAGACTAAATAGTGTTTACTATGCTTCAGGTTTGTGAATGAATAGCAGTCTCTACTCTCTATGCAGACGGCTAGTCGTTCATGTACAGTGCAGTCTACAGTGTGTCTTAAGTCCCTTTCTCTGTCTCAAAACATTTTTTTTAGACCCCTAATATAAAAATATTAAATTGTAAAAAAATATATGTATATAATAAATAAAATAATAATATATCATATAAATAAAAATTGTAAGGCCTTGTTCACACAGGGCATACTACACCGTGTGTCCCTGTAAGGCCAAGGTTTTCTGTACAGGGATGCACAGGTGTTCCATGCATCCCTGTGCAGGTAGCCCTATTGATTTCATTTGGGATGCAGCAACACAGGCGCTGCTTCCAATTTGACATCCATGTGGGTCCAGCTGCATGTCCCTGAGCTGAAACTGTCTGTCTTTGGGGTTGTGCACCCACACCCACATGGATGTCAGGTTGGGAACAGTTGCTGTGCCTGTGTAGCCGCTGCATCCCAATTGACATGAATAGGACGAAACACCTGTGCATCCCCATGTGGATAAACACAACCCTCCACGGGCATACACTTTAGTACGCCCCATAGGAACCAGACCTTAGTAGCAATTTAGCAGGAATTTTGTAAGTTCATATTTGTTATTTAATAACGCAATACAGTTTTGGCTTTTATAGTTAGTAGGAATTTTGTAAATTGTATGTATAAATTAATAATTTTAGTTAGGTTTTAGTGTATTTTTAGTGAAAATAACGAATTGATAAACATTTGCACAAATATCGCAGGGCCTAAAAAATCAGTAGCTAATTTTTTCTATAGGTCATGTATTTTCAGAAAATATATGGTTTGGGGCAGGGCTCGACAAATCCCAGGAGCCAGGTCGCCATGGTGACTATAAATTGCTTCCTGGCTCCTGGGCCTTTGTCAGCCGCCTGTATCTGCCTCCCACTTGCCAATCGCGATATAGTCGTTAGACGGCTACAGCGCAGCCGTCCACTTCTGGGAGGACGTCTATTGGTGTCCCCCCGGAACCCCACCCCCCTCACGCCCTCATCAGTGCTGCCTATCAGTGCCCATCAATGCCGTCTTATCAGTGCCTCCTCATCAGTGCCCATCAGTGCAGCTTATCAGTGCCCATCAATGGCGCCTTATCAATGCAGCCTCATCAGTGCAGCATATTATTGACCATAAAATAGAAAGGAGCTGCGCCAATAAAAACAAATAAGGTAAGACAAAAACTAATGGAGGGGCTGAGCATACCTCCAATAGGTATATGTCCACAATGTTAGGGGATATGAGTCACATGAATCTATGACAACACATATGAGTCATAATCAACACTTGCACACGATAAACTATCCTCAAAAGGACAATATATGCAAAAAAGAACACTGAAGAACATAAGTCCAGGAATTATTCCTAAAAGTCCTCAGATAATAACAGGAGTGAAGATGGTGATCCAGACATCCGGATGTGATTCAAAAGTTACACCTCAGTGACTTGCAAGCAAATGGTGATACAAAGTGCCCGACACCCTCATACACTAACTGCTTACCAATTGGCAAAGCAAGTAAAGCTTTGCTAGGACACAATCAGCACACAACTACAGGTATTCTTGGCTCCACTATCTCCCGATCCACAGCATACAGCGCTCAGGGTTGTAGAAAATGAAAAATCCACTTGCTATCCATTCATTTGTCCATGCTTTTGTTGAGAAATCACTTTAAACACCTCTCTACTCTCTAGCATTTTTTCCCGTGGTCATCTTTTGTGTGTAGATGTTGAAGTATAGTAGTATATCCAAGTTGCCTTTTTGGTGATCAGAACTCCTCGCCCCAAACCCCTTTTTGGTGATCAGAACTCTTCGCCCCAAACCCCTCTCCTCATGTGTTCAGACTAAGATTATTTTTTATATTATTGACCATCAATGCTACCTTATCAGTGCAGCCTCATCAGTGGCCATCAGTGGCCATCAGTGCAGCTTATCAGTGGCAATCAGTGCAGCTTATCAGTGCCCATTAGTGCAGCATATCAGTGACTATCAGTGCAGCATATCAGTGACCATCAATGCTGCATTATCAATGCAGCCTCATCAGTGGCCATCAGTGCAGCTTATCAGTGCCCATCAGTAAAGCGTATCAGTGCCGCCTCATCAGTGTCCACAGTGCAGCCTTATCATTGCCCATTAGTGCAGCTTCATCACCACACATCAGTGAAGAAGAAAAATTATAATTTCATATGGGTACAGTGTTGCATTACCGCGCAATTGTCATTCGAAGTGTGACAGCGATGAAAGCTGAAAATTGGCCTGGGCAGTTAGGGGGTCAAAGTGCCCGGTGAGTAAGTAGTTAAAAAAAAATGTCTTTTAACTTTTTGGCTGGCTCCTAAATTCAGAGCAAATTTGTCAAGCCCTGGTTTTGCGTGTGTGTGGTGGTCTTTTACAAATAACCTCAGATTTTTACAGTAAATTGTAAATTGTATGCGCACCTTCAGTTTTCACCATTTCACAAAAAGGCGCAATTTAAAATTTACAAATAATTGTAATATATATACTCTATCTATATCTACACACACTTACAGGTTTTTGAAATTGCTGTTCTTAGCTTAGCCAGGTGTGTCGCAGGGTGCAGAGCTGATCGCAGAGTTGTGGGCACAAGAACAGAAGACTCGACACATCAAGTGCTATACAAGTAAAAAAGAATAATATGCGTCCACTTCGAAGGTATATAAATGGTTGTTAAACTGGCTACCTTCCATCTCTCTAATTCTCATTTTTTTCCTCTCGCTGTCTAATGTATAATAATAATATTATAATGTGTAATAAGTGGTAGCATACAAGCCCTGATGAAGGGGGAGTTGTGAACACTCAAAACGTGTAGGTGATATGCTCAGACTTATTGCCAAGATAAATAAGCCTTTACTTGACTTGAACCAATTCCTTACTCATCCGCCGGTCCCGCACTCCGCCAATATGCTATTCTACGGGGTTAATGGGAACCTGTCACATTACCCACCCCTAAAGACTCTATGGAAGTGGCCTATTCGTCCAGCTTCCAGGCAACATGCTTATTCTGGGGCTGTTACGTCATTTACAGTGAGGCTTAGCAGGTTACGAGTCAAGGCCCTGAAATCAGAGATAGCTATTACAAACCAATACTCAAGTGTAAGACAACCTTTAAGAGTAACCCCGCCCAATACAAATCTGTTAAGTGAGGAACTGACCAAGAAGCAGCTTCCAGTGTACAATTCATGCTTGTCCGGGCTCACGCTGGGTCTTTGCACCCTATGTATGCCTTGAGCCTTTTCCTCTTTAGCTGCTGGGTATGCAGTTAAAGAGACCCCCATCGCCAACTACAAATAATAAGGTAAAAGCACTGGAAAATCAAGTATGTCAAATGCTCACTTCCATATTTTTTCTTTCCATAAACCACTTTTTATTTCTTATTCATGAAGCAGTATTTCCCTAGCACAGTCCCATCCCTCCTCGAATGCCATAGCCCCCATTGCTTTTAGGAGTGTCTATTTACTGACTGTGCTGGTCTAGCTCCTCTGCCCCTCCCTACATAACCTTTAATGTAGCTGCTGAGTAGACTGGGATGAAGGGGAATACTTTGTCAATTAGAGAAATAGAGTTTGCTGGGTATGCTGATATAAGAGTCGAGATAGCAGCGCGCAGCAGCCGCCTCAGAGCTTTTAAATATCTGAAAAGGGGAGGATTTTACAGGTAATAACATGCAGAGAAAAAAAATTGAACTGGTTCTTGTCTGCGCTATAAAAGAGCCGAAAGACGTCTACAACGCGGCTCTCCAGTTCTGGGAGGATATCCATGGACGTCCTCCTACGCATGCGCATCAGGTGTGCTCTGTGACCTTTGGACACGGCTGATCACAGATTATGGTAAAGGGCCAATCACAACGGCCCTTTACCATGTGATCAGCTGTGTCCAATCATATGTAAACAGACTTGTCAGTTATCGGTATTCATTTCCTCACACACTGTCCCTGTGTGAGGAAAGGAGAGCCGATAACTGGCAAGTCTGACAGGGCAATGCGAGTGCCTTGAATATTAGTGCAGCCCCATCCATGCCAATCAGTGCACCTTATCAGTGCCCATCAGTGCAGCTTATCAGTGCAGCCTCGTCAGTGTCCATCAGTGCAGCTTATCAGTGCAGCCTCATCAGTGCCCATCAGTGTTGCATCATCAGTGCCCATCAGTGCTGCCTCATCAGTGCGGCCTCATCAGTACCCATCAGTGCTGCCTCATTTCAGCCTCATCAGTGCCCATCAGTGTAGCCTCATCAATGCGGCCTCATCAGTTCCCATCAGTGAAGAAAAAAATTACCTATTTGCAAAATATGAAAAAACTATTTTTTAAAAAATTTTCGGTCTTTTTTTCATTTGTTTAGCAAAAAATTTAAAACACAGTGGTGATTAAATATCACCAAAAAAAAAAGGGTTGGCAGGGTCAACACTGTATGGAACCAACATGCAAAATGTGTTTTCCCCTATAATGCTATTCATTCCTAATGGCACCCTAACTCACCTTGCCAACAAGCATGCATTACAGTGCACCACAATATACAGTATGGTAACGCCCTACTGTGCGCTGTGGGGCACTGTGTTGCAAAAATGACATGCACCATTTCTGGTGGATTAAAATAGTCCCCTAAAATGACACCACTCAAAGCTTCCACCCTAAAGGGAAGCTTAACAAATAAGGCACAACTGACTACATATTATTTTGATCTGGGCCAACCACAGAGACAACCAATAATCACAATCCTTGTGGCAACTTACCCAAGCCCTTGTTCTTGCTAATATATACCCTTACCCCCAAGTGATCCCTTCCTAGTAGGGCAGGGCTGACACTTGACCCTACTGACTCTTCCCTAACCCTGGGCAACTGGGACATCTAGTGGCTGAAAGGGGAATTACATCGGGCAACCTCTGTGCTCCTACCCCACACTTTAACCACCTGAGACCCAGAGTACGTCATATGGCGTCTTTTTGTTCTCAGGGGTATATCTGAATGATGCCTGTAGCTACAGACATCATTCAGATATTGCCGTCTTCAGCCGGCGATTCCCTGCACCATAAGAACAATCATAGCAGCTGTTCCGCCGCTTGAACGTTCTTACGGGCGGCGGGAGGGGACACCCCCCCTCCCGCCGCCCTCCAGTGCTTCTACCGACTCACCGCTTCCATCGGTGAGTCTGACTCAGGATCCGCCGGCCCCCGGATGATGATCATAGAGATTTCCGGCGGACCAGATGGTCGCCGGAGTCTCTATGATCGTTCGGAGGCCTGGCGCGATGTTATGATGTCACGCCCGGCCTCTGCATTCAAAAAACGGCGGCACCGCGGCTGGGAAGCGGTGATCGTTTTTTTTTATTTTTTTTTTTATTTTAGGCTTCCTAGCCTAGAGGTGAGATGTGGGGTCTTATTGACCCCATATCTCACTGTAAATAGGTCCGATCGTGTCATATTCCTATTACAAGGGATGTTTACATTCCTTGTAATAGGAATAAAAGTAATCAAATATTTTTTTTTTTTTTTAAAGGTGTTGAACTAAAAAAATAAAGTAAAATTAACAAGTGCCCTGTCCCCGCGAGCTCGTACGCAGAAGCGAACACATACGTAAGTCCCGCCCACATATGAAAACGGTGTTCAAACCACACATGTGAGGTATCGCCGCGAACGTTAGAGCGAGAGCAATAATTCTAGCCCTAGACCTCCTCTGTAACTCAAAATATGTAACCAGTAAAAAATGTTAAAGCGTCGACTATGGGGATTTTTAAATACCAAAGTTTGGCGCCATTTCACAAGCGCATGCAATTTTGAAGTGTGACATGTTGGGTATCTATTTACTCGGCGTATCTTCATCTTTCACATTATGCAAAAAAATTGGGCTAACTTTACTGTTTTGTTTTTTTTTAAAGCAGGAAACTGTTTTTTTTCTGAAAAAAACGCGTTCGAAAAATTGCTGCGCAAATACCGTGCGAGATAAAAAGTTGCAACGACCGCCATTGTATTCTTTAGGGTCTTTGCTAAAAAAACATATATAATAACATATAAACATATATATAATAACATATAAAAACATATATAATGTTTGGGGGTTCTATGTAATTCTATGTAATTTTCTAGGAAAAAAATTTGGAATTTTACATGTAGGAGAAAAATTTCAGAATTGGCCTGGATCTCAGGTGGTTAATGAACATGTAAAAAAATACCATTACAATATTATTTTTTATTATTTTTGTATTATTATGTAATAATGATTATTCTGAAATCTATTGTATATTTTGATAAGCGGGAATTTTTGTGTACTAGGGAATGCAATTGTTTTGTATTATTATTAATATAATTTGTTGCTTTAAATAGAGAAAAAAATATACCAAACATATGTGTGGCATGACTGATGGCCCATTTAGATCTATGCTTGTGCTTAGAGGTGTTTTTTTTGTACCGATAGGAAGGTGTCAACATGCATTCTTTTGTGTGTTGGCATACGTTATTGATGTGTTTTAAAGCATTTTTACTTTAGGATTTGGAGTGACTAGAGTTAACAGCCCTTTTGGGCTGAAACACATCAACCTTCTGTGTATTGGGACTTTTCTGTTCTCTGTGTAAAGCTTTAATAAATGGAATTTTAGGAGAGGATCACACTAAGTGGGCAACCTTTTCATTCGGATATTTATCTTCAGTTTGTGTGGCTGTGGTTTGGGCACACGGGGAGCTCTGTTTAATAAATGTCGGATGGGTTGCAGCACCGCATCAGTATTGCGTACGTATGGCTATACTCTTTGCCGGGGCTTTTTTCTCAAAGAATAGGTGCAGAAACTACCCCCTTCTGAGTCACTTCTTGTCTCTGTCTCCTACCCACCTCTGAGCACTTTTGTTCCACCCCCTCCCAGTACCGCCCCTTTTAGAGAATACAGAATCAAGTATCATTTTGTGGTGATTATTTTAATTTGTATAAAATTTGTTAATAACAACAAGAAAAGCATTAAAGTAGATCCATAGCTCCCAACTGTCCCTGATTTCAAGGGACTGTCCCTGATTTGAAGCAATGTCCCTCTGTCCCTCTTTCCTCCTCATTTGTCCCTCATTTTGGTCTATATAGTTGTTTATAAAATGCACTTTTTATCTTTCAAAAAGTGTTTCCCAGCGCTAAACCTTTCATCTGATTTCTAAATTGCTGCATTTGTAAATTTTAGAAGCCAATATAAAGAAATAATAGTGGTTAAAAAAAAGCCCTTGTGGATTTAAAGGGGTTGTAAAGGTTTGTTTTTTATTTTCTAAATAGGTTCCTTTAAAGAGGAAGTAAAGGCAATTAAAAAAAAAAAAAAAAAAATGCACCCTGCAAGGCAAAGGCATAATAAGCTAGTATGCATAGCATACTAGCTTATTATGAATAACTTACCTAAGAACGAAGCCCCCAAAGCGGTCCTCCGTCTTCATCTTCACCGCTGCCATGTATCCAGGAGTGACTTCCGGGTCTCGCTGCTCTGGCGTTGTGATTCGCCGGAGCCGCGATGACATCACTCCCGCGCATGCGCACAGGAGCCGCCACGAGCGGCATATCGCCGATATCTAAGGCATGCTCAGTGCGCCTGCGCGCGCTGTCTATGGCACATGCGCCGTAGACAGCGGTGCCTGTCTTTTAGCAAATATCTCCTAAACCGTGTAGGTTTAGGAGATATTTCTTGGACCTACAGGTAAGCCTTAATCTAGGCTTATCTGTAGGTCAAAGTGGTTTGTAAGGGTTTACAACCACTTTAAGCTAGTGCATTGTTGGTTCACTTACCTTTTCCTTCGATTTCCCTTCTAAATGTTTTTTTCTTTGTCTAAATTTCTCACTTCCTGTTTCTCCTCAGTAAACTTCACACCATCATCAGAGCGGTGTTTAGTCAGCCAGAACAGCTTACTGAGGAGGAACAGGAAGTGAGAAATTCAGACAAAGAAAACAAAGAAAAAAAACATTTAGAAGGGAAATCGAAGGAAAAGGTAAGTGAACCAACAATGCACTAGCTTAAAGGAACCTATTTAGAAAATAAAAAACAAACCTTTGCAACCCCTTTAATTAACCTTTTTTTTTTGGTTAATTCTCCTTTTCGGGGGTGTGGCAGGGGGCGTGTCCACGCTACATACATTTGTTAGTAGGTGTCCCTCATTCCCATCTCAAAATGTTGGGAGGACCCTCTCAGCAACAATAGATTCCTCCGGCAACAATGGACCCTGGCAGCAACAACAGATTTCCCAGCAGCCAATCCAGCATCAATAGACTCTACCGCTGACAGCAACAATAAACCCCCTCCCTCAACAGTAGATCCTTTCCAGCAACAATTGATCCCCCGCAACATAAGCCCAACCAGCACTACTAGTTCCCACACCAGCAACAATAGACCTCCGGAGCAGCAATAGAAAATAGAAAATTGGTGCCCTCCAGCAACAATAGATTCACCAGCAACAATAGAGACCTGCATCAACAGTGGATCTCTTCCAGCAACAATTGACCCCCCCGGAAACAATAGATCCTCCACCAGCAACAATATAATGCCGCGTACACGCGATCGGAATTCTCATCGGAAAAAGCTCAGATGGTTATCTCGCTCAAACTGTCTTGCCTACACGCGGTCACACCAAATTCCGACGGTCAATAACACCGCGACATACAACACATTTGACGGCACTATAAAAGGGAAGTTTAATGCTTCCGAGCATGCGCCGAATTGTTTCCGAGCATGCGTCGGAATTTTGCGTGTCGGAATTGCATACACACGATCGGAAAATCCGATAGAAAGGTTTTCCGTCGGAAAAATTAAGAACAGGTTCTCAATCCAAAGTCCGTTGGAAATTCCGACAGAAAAAGACCGATGGGCATACACACGGTCGGAAAATCCGATAAAAAGCTCCCATCGGACTGTTTCCGACCGTGTGTACGTGGCATTAGACTTCCCCAGCAAGAATAGGCCACCATGAAAAAATAGATCTCCTCCAGGAACAATAGATCCCCCAGCAGCCAGCATCATCGGACCCTTCGCCACACCTCAGCATACCTTGTCATTACATACTGGAGGTGCTGGAAATGCGTTTCCGAAAAAAAATAAAAGAAGAAAAGCCCTGCCCTTTGCTAGCACATCAAAAAACATAGCCTACATTTTTACGCTTTGCTATTGACTTTTATGGACCTCCCAATGCAATAAAGGCAGAAAAAAAATGGGCATGTCATATTTTTAAAAATGCACTACATGGGATTAGACACTAATTTTATTACGGAGAACCATGTTTGTTATAGCGCGTTGGAAATATGAGCATTCATAGTTAATGTAAACGGGCCCTTAAAGAAAATGTTCTCAAATTAGAAAATCCTAATTAGTTCTAAAATTTTAAACAATCAACGCATGTAGCTGACATTAGCTGTCATCGCAGGTCTCACCGAGACAGCACGCACTATATCTTCATAGAGAGCGCTGCAACGCACGTGTAAGTGTCTGCAGCTCTGTTCTGTCATTGTCTACCTGGAGAATATCTTCCAGGAACAGAGCCTATTGTGGGTGTTCTCATTCCTCTAAGGCAATACCCCGGTGGCTGCTTATGCTGTGGTAGTGTTAGAACTCCGCGTTTACATTGTTAGCGAGAGCAGAGTTTCTCTGGGATTGCTGCCAGAACTTCACAATGTGACATCAGACATTGAAGGGAAACACAAACTTTTTACGACTTTTTGACTTTTTATCTTTTATACAGGGGATCATTTTAAAGTGAACCTGTGCTTTACTCATACTGGGCAAGGTTAAAGTGATTGTAAACGATCACCTTGTAAACAGTGGCGGCTGGTTCTTCATTTTTTTTTGGGGGGGGGGGGGGGGTGGCAAACAAACCATCTACCCCCCCGTTAGGTAAGTCGTCACTCAGTCAAACCTCCCCCTGCCAGTCGCTTGCTCTTCTGTCTGCCCACTAGCGCCACAGTTACCCCATTTAGGTCACGATTATCTCCGGCTCCTTCCTGCATCTCCTCTTCCTCGGCGGCTTCCTCCTCTGCATCTTCACCCTGCGTCTCCTCCTCCTCTGCAGCTTCAAGGCGGCTTCACCCTGCGTCTCTTCCTCCTCTGCACCTTCACCCTGCGTTTCTTCCTCTGCAGCTTCAAGGTGGCTTCACCCTGCGTCTCTTCCTCCTCTGCACCTTCACCCTGCGTCTCCTCCTCCTCTGCAGCTTCAAGGTCGCTTCACCCTGCGTCTCTTCCTCCTCTGCACCTTCACCCTGCGTTTCTTCCTCCTCTGCACCTTCACCCTGCGTCTCTTCCTCCTCTGCACCTTTACCTTGCGTCTCTTCCTCCTCTGCACCTTCACCCTGCGTCTCTTCCTCCTCTGCACCTTCACCCTGCGTCTCTTCCTCCTCTGCACCTTCACCCTGCGTCTCTTCCTCCTCTGCACCTTCACCCGGCGTCTCTTCCTCCTCTGCACCTTCAGCCTGCGTCTCTTCCTCCTCTGCAGCTTCACCCTGCGTCTCTTCCTCCTCTGCACCTTCACCCTGCGTCTCTCCCTCCTCTGCACCTTCACCCTCCGTCTCTTCCTCCTCTGCACCTTCACCCTGCGTCTCTTCCTCCTCTGCACCTTCACCCTGCGTCTCTTCCTCCTCTGCACCTTCACCCTCCGTCTCTTCCTCCTCTGCACCTTCACCCTGCGTCTCTTCCTCCTCTGCACATTCACCCTGCGTCTCTTCCTCCTCTGCACCTTCACCCTGCATCTCTTCTTCCTCTGCAGCTTCAAGGCGGCTTCACGCTGCGTCTCCTCCTACTCGGTGGCTTCACAGCTGCTTTACCTTGTCTCTCCTCCTCCTCTGCGACTTCACCCTGCATCTCCTCCTTCTCTGTGGCTTTAAAGTGGAGTTCTGCCAAAATATTTTTTTTTTTAAAAGTCAGCAGCTACAAATACTGCAGCTGCTGACTTTTAAAATATGGACTTACCTGTCCAGGGCGCCCGCGATGTCGGCACCCGAAGCTGATCTGTTGCTGGGCTCTCGGGTGCTGCCGCCGCCATCTTCGGTAAGGGGATCAGGAACTGAAGCCTTACAGCCTCACTTCCCGTTTCCCTACTGCGCATGCGCAAGTCGCGCTCTGCAATCTGGATGCTGTTTCTGGGACCCGTGTGTAAATACATGTTCAAAGCTGTAAAAAACCCTACGCGTTTCGGACGTTAGTCATGGCTCACACTGCGTATCCTCCTCCTCGGCAGGTTCACAACGGCTTTACCCAGCGTCTCCTCCTACTCGGCGGCTTCACAGTGGCTTTACCTTGTGTCTCCTCCTCCTCTGTGACTTCACCCTGCATCTCCTCCTCCTCTGTGACTTCACCCTGCGTCTCCTCCTCCTCTGTGACTTCACCCTGCATCTCCTCCTTCTCTGTGGCTTTAAGGCGGCTTCACGCTGCAGAATAAGGAAAGGGATGGTCGGCACTCAGGATGACATCCAAAATGGTCTTTCCTTATTAAATACATGTACAAAGCTGTAAAATACCCTACGCGTTTCAGATGTTAGTCCTTAGTCATGGCTCACACTGCGTCCCCTCCTCCTCGGCAGGTTCACAGCGGCTTTACCCAGCGTCTCCTCCTACTCGGCGGCTTCACAGTGGCTTTACCTTGTGTCTCCTCCTCGTCTGTGACTTCACCCTGAATTTCCTCCTCCTTTGTGACTTCACCCTGCGTCTCCTCCTCCTCTGTGACTTCACCCTGCATCTCCTCCTTCTCTGTGGCTTTAAGGCGGCTTCACGCTGCAGAATAAGGAAAGGGATGGTCGGCACTCAGGATGACATCCAAAATGGTATTTCCTTATTAAATACATGTACAAAGCTGTAAAATACCCTACGCGTTTCGGACGTTAGTCCTTAGTCATGGCTCACACTGCGTCTCCTCCTCCTCGGCAGGTTCACGGCAGCTTTACCCTGCATCTCCTCCTCCTCTGTGGCTTCACGGCAGCTTCACCCTGTGTCTCCTCCTCCTCCTCTGCGGCTTCCTCCTCAGCGGCAAATACGATTGCTTCTCCTCTCAGCCAATCGGTCTTAAGCCCCGCTTCCTGATTTGCCGGGTGGAGAATAAGACAATAACGAATATTAATTCACTATTGTCACACAACTGGGTGGGCTCAGGGTGCAGTGCTCTGCACCACAAGCCCACCCTTTTTTGAAGCCAATTAGAGCTTCAGGCTCTAATCATGTGCTTAAAAAATAAAATAAAATAAAAAACCTATTGAAATCCATGCGTCCAGCACCCTACATGTAGATTAGGGCCCGGGCACATGGATAAGGGGGGCAGCGCCCCTGCTCCCCTTATGGACGGGCCGTCACTGCTTGTAAAACAGCTCATTTAGTTTAAAATAGAAATGAAATGCAAAACATTTTTGTATCGATAGAAAAAACATTATACATACCTTTTTCCCCTTTTCATCCCATTCCCTCTGTTCTCAGCTGCATAAGAGCTGGGAGGAGGAGAAGCAGCAGCACACCGACCTGCCCATTGAATGGCTGTGCAGTGGGGACGTGTCAGGACAAGTCTAATCATTGGAGGAGAGCAGGCTGAGTTCCCAGTATAGCTAGAGAACTGACCATGATGTGCTCTCCTGCTTAGTTTGGTCAGTTTCATCCACTCCTCTGCAACTTCAATCCCTTGCAAGTACGCTTGAAATTCTGTGTTAAATTTGAATTGCTGAGTAAGGGACTGTCCACATTTCCAAAGTATATGCCTTGTGATTGGCTGCTCAAGCACAAAGCACTGCACAAGGCACATACAGTTTACAAACCGTGCTGGGCTTTCTAAAAAGAACGTCTAGCACTGCTTGCGTATGTTGGCAGCTTACATATAAACAAGCCAGACAATCCTGCCCTATGAATGATTCAACAACTTCTGCAATCTGATCTCTCCTGCTCTTCTGATCTGTTCCATAAAAGTTGTAGGTTTTAAATCCCCTAAGGGGCCACATGAGAAACTAGGACTGTTGTAGATGGCCAAACATAATTCTTCTCTATATTAATTTCGGACTGGCGAAGGCCTGTAGGTACCGTATTTATCGGCATGTAACACGCGCCGGCGTTTAACACGCACCCCAAGTTTAGGATAGAATTTTAAAGGAAAAAAAATGACATTTAAATGCCCATCAATGCAGTCTTGTCCAGTGTCCATCTGCAGCCTTGCAGCATTGTGTCATTGCAGCCTTGTGTCATTGCAGCCTTGTGTCATTGCAGCCTTGTGTCATTGCAGCCTTGCCCAGCCTCATTGCAGGCTATTTAAAATTGGCGCCGATCTCCGCTGAGTGTGAACGAGGAGGAGTGAGCGCCGCTGACATACACAAAGCCGAGTGTACTCGGCTAGGCTTGGCTCCTTTCGGCTCCTCTCGCAGTCGGAGATCGTCGGAGATCGTCGGGAGATCAGCGGAGATCGTCGGGGACCGGCGTATAACACGCACCCACGATTTTCCCCCTGATTTTAAGGGGGAAAAGGTGCGTGTTATACACCAATAAATACGAGGGTTACTGCAGGTCAAGCTGGATGGCTCTACAGAGGCAGGTCTCTGGTACCTCCCCCTGGATCTAGAAGCTGGTAGAAGCTTTTAGAAGTTAGTGGGCCAGGAGGTTCTGATTTACATACTTAAGGGAACCTGGCCAATCCCCAGGCAGAATGTCCTGGCTGGGTGGTTAGGTCAGCCCTTAAATATGGGGGAGCCAGGCCAGCAGAGGAGTCAGGTGGAAGATGGAGTGCTGAAGAGGCTGTCGGTGGCCTAGGAGGGGACCCCATGGGTCTGGGGGGCTAAGAGCTCCTAGTCCTCAAAGGACTTTTTGATACTGGAGGTGTCTACAAGGGAGAGCAGTCTAGGATCATTACTTTGTATAAAGGAAGGAGGTTGTCCCCATTCATTGTTTTTGTCAAGTTGGGCATCCCATAACCCCTCTACCCCATCCAAGTTATTATCCCTAATAAAAATAACAAAAAACAAGTACAGAGACTGACTTCTTGTGTCCAGATGCAAGTAAAAAATGCTTTTTGTCTTGCTGTGTACGAATAGGGGAGACAGTTACCAGCAGCCCTTGCAGGGGTAATGCTACAGTAGAATAATAGGTGCAATTGAAATTGGTGTCAGTGGCAGGAATAGTGCCCCACTGTTGGGGTCAGTGGAAGGACTGGTGCCTCATCATTGGTGTCAATGGGAGGAATAGCGCACCACTGTTTGTATCAGTGAAAGGCATGGCTCCTCATTGTTAGTGTCAGTTGGAAGAATATCCTAATTTGTGTCAGTGGAAGGAATAGTGCCCCATCATTGGTGTCAATGGAACGACTAGTGCCCCATTGTTTCTTGTGAATAGAAGGAATTGGTGCCAGTTGGAAGAATAGTGCCCCACTGTTTGTGTCAGTGGAAGGATAATGCCTTTTTGTTGGTGTCAGTAGAATGAGTGGTGCCTCATCGTTGGTGTCAGTGGGAGGAATTGTGCCTCATCTTTTGGTGTCAGTGGGGGGATAGCGCCCTACTGTTGGTGTCTGTAGAGGGAACGGTGCCTCATCGTTGGTGTCTGTGAAAGGGATAGTGCCCCATTGTTTCTTGTGAATAGAAGGAATTGGTGCCAGTTGGAAGAATAGTGCCCCACTGTTTGTGTCAGTGGAAGGAATAATGCCTTATCGTTGGTGTCAGTAGAATGAGTGGTGCCTCATCTTTTGGTGTCAGTGGGGGGATAGTGCTCTACTGTTGGTGTTTTTGGACGGATCGGTTTCTCATCACTGGTGTCAATAGAGGGAATAGTCCTCTATTGTTTATGTGAATAGAAGCATACGTGCCTCATCATTGGTGTCAGTGGGAGGGATAGTGATCTACTATTGGTGTCAGTGGAAAGAATGGTGCCTCATCATTGGTGTCAATAGAGGGAATAGTGCCTTATCATTGGTGTCAGTGGGAGGAATAGTGCCTTATCATTGGTGTCAGTGGGAGGAATAGTGCCCTAAGGGCCAGATACAGACAAGCAGAGGGCCCCATACGATTAAGGGGCCACATAAATGGCCCTTTAGACAGAGTAACTGTTGGGTGAAAATTAACCTGGAGCACTGTACGGTGAGATTGCTGAGTGATCTTCAGCTAGCCCCTTATTACCTGTGATCTGACCTTCTACAGTATTTCTGCCTTAGAAAAAATGGAGATGGCAGAATTTAAAATTCTTTTTATTCTAAAAATTAAGGACGACGGTACTTTATGTCTATTCCTATCATACAGTAGCATTATCTACAGTATTTCTGCCTTCTCATATATGTCCTGGCTTGCCTTGCAACCTGCATTAGGACCTTCTGCCTAGCTGTTGTGACCTTGGCATACCTACTGGACTTCACTCACTGCCTTCCGCCTTGTACCTTCCCTACCCAGTTCTTACCGACTTTGGCTTAAATCTCTGACATTGTTTTTAGTTCTCCTGAATCAAGAGATTATTGCTCAGATCTGGAAGAAATATACAAAGCACACCAAGATTCAAGGAAGAATACACATGGTGAATGGAGTTGGATAATTTTTGCTTATCCCAGAGTTCAGATTTAAACATACTGAGACCTTTTTCACTGCTGTTGTTCCTTTTAGTATTGCAACAATCTGGGCGAATCGAAAGGAAAGTTTGGCTCAATATAAACCACTCTGACAGTCAAATGGTACATTTATTTATACAGATATCTTCACCTGATCAAAAAAGAGGGACATCTGAGGAGCAATCAATGTGGGGTATGAAGGATCGCTCAGAGTCAATAAGACCCCAATATATAGCATACTTGTTTTGGGATTGTTGAGTGGACTTTAAACTTTCTTCTTGCTCTTTATACCCCCTTATTCAATAAACCTGCATGTGGATACATTTGTCTTTTTCCAGCTCTATGTGAAAAAAATAAAATCTTTATTTGCTTTAGGCATGACATGTACTGAACAAATATATAAAAAAACAAAAAAAAAAACATGGCAATTCATTTGTAGACAGAAGCCTGTAACTTCCTTATGTGTCCACATGATGGCGCATGTGAGCTAATTGTGGCGCAGCAATTTTTTGCAGGCGGTAATTGTGCTCTATTTACTTGTAGTTTGCAATTTTTTTAAGGATTTTCAGTTCAAATGAAAACCTCTCTGAGATTTCCGAGTGCTTTGCATAGCAACACAGATAATCTAGTACACTGAATGTAAAATTCATTTGGGGACAGAGAAAAACCAATTAAAAAAAAAAAAAAAAAAAGCTCATCTGCCAGTCAGGTTGACATTTTCCTAAGACATGTTAGAAAACAAATGCTAATATTTGACTAGCTGCATAGTAGAACGCCATTTTTTGTAGTTTATTTTTTTTCATTTTCATTGGAATCTCTAGTGAGGATTTTCACCAATAACGTGTTTGATGACAGAACAGCGTTTAGCATTTATTGCACACATGTTAAAATTTGAATTTCTGACCTTTAAATCATGTTAAATCCCCCAAATATGATATATTTTCTAAAAGCCTTGTAGAATAAAAAGACCTGTGAAATGTAAAAAATACACTAAAATAAATGTAAATATATATATAATCCCCAATTTTATTTGTACAATTTATTAGATGAGGCTGGGCGTCCATAAATAGGAACCAAATAAGTATCTAAACCAGTAGTTCTCAACCATTGAGCCATGGACCCTGCCGAGCTGCAGTCTCCCTCTTTCCAGGCCTCAAGCCAGCTGCAGATCCCATAACCTGCCACAGTGCCTTCCAGCTCCCGTAGTGGGCTACATTGGACCTCAACCTCCCAGAATGCCCCCAGGCCCCCTGGGAGCCTTCAGCCTGTACAGGGCAACCCAACTTTCCACAGTGCCCCACAGCCCCCTGCAGTGGCCCCATAGATAGCTACAGAGCCTCCAGTTCCCTCATATAGCCCCAACGTCCAACAGTAACCCATAGTGCCACCCAGCCTCCCATAGTTGGCCACAGTGCACATCAACCTCCCAATGCCCCCAGGCCCCCTGAGAGCCCTCAGCCTGCACAAGGCAACCCAACTTCCCACAGTGAGCTGCAGAGCCTCCGGTTCCCCCATGGTGCCCCAGCCTCAAACAGTATTACATAGGGCCATCCAGCCTCTTATAGTGGGCCATAGTGTTCCTCAACCTCCCACAATGTCCCCAGCCCCCCTGTGAGCCCTCAGCCTGCACAGGGCAACCAAACTTCCCACAGTACCCCACAGCCTCCTGCAGTGCCCCCATTGATAGCTGCAGAGCCTCCACTTCCCCCATTGTGCCCCAACCTCCAGCAGTAACCCATAGTGCCACCCAGCCTCCTATAGTGGGTCACAGTTCCCCTAAACCTCCCACAATGTCTCCAGGCCCCCTGAGAGCCCTCAGCCTGCACAAGGCAACCCAACTTCCCACAGTACCCCACAGTGAGCGGCAGAGCCTCCGGTTCCCCCATGGTGCCCCAGCCTCAAACAGTATTACATAGGGCCATCCAGCCTCTTATAGTGGGCCACAGTGTTCCTCAACCTCCCGCAATGTCCCCAGGCCCCCTGAGAGCCCTTGGCCTGCACAGGGCAACCCAACTTACCACAGTTCCCCACAGCCTCCTGAAGTGCCCCCATAGAGAGCGACAGAGCCTCCTGTTCGCCCATGGTGCCCCAACCTCAAACAGTGTTACATAGGGCCATCCAGCCTCTCATAGTGGGTCACAGTGTCCCTCAACCTCCCACAATGTCCCCAGGCCCCCTGAGAGCCCTCAGCCTGCACAGGGCAACCAAACTTCCCACAGTACCCCACAGCCTCCCACAGTGCCCCATAGTGAGCGACAGAGCCTCTGGTTCCCACATGATGCCCCAACCTCAAATAGTATTACATATGGCCATCCAGCCTCTCATAGTGGGCCACAGTGTTCCTCAAACTCCCACAGTGTCCCCAGGCCCCCTAAGAGTCCTCAGCCTGCACAGGGCAACCCAACTTCCCACAGTGCCCCATAGCCCTCTACAATGCCCCCATAGATAGTTGCAGAGCCTCCAGTTCCCCCACAGTGCTCCAACAGTATCCCATAGTGCATCCCAGCCCCCACAGTGGCCTCCAGTGTCCAACAGTGCCCTTACTACTAGAGAGACCCCCAGCCCCATTTCAGAGACACATCCCTCACAGTTGATCCCAGCTCCCTCCAGAAACCTCATCCCGTATGGGGGCACCAAGTCTGCCAGAGACCCCAAACCCCCATCAACCCATCGTGAGACCCAGCCCCATCCAGAGCCTTCCAAAATGTCCATATATATTTTGTATTCCCACACATTTATTGTATGAATATGGATTGTTTTGAAAGAATTTACTGGGTCCTGGTCTCAATAAAGTTTGGAAGTTCTGCTCTAAACTGCATACGCCTGTAAAATGGCGACAGATTCCTTAACCCCAAACTGTCCTTATGGGATGCTTTAAATGCCTTTACAGCTCATCAGTTTGGAGATAACAGTAAATGAGGGACCTAGGACTATCTGTCTGACCCCAGTATTAGGGACGTGCAGTCAGGCAGGGAGGCAGGTGAGGCAGAGCCATGGTTCCGGAAATACGGAGCTCCTTGTGCAGCCTGTCAGAAGCTACATACAGAGCGGCCAGTTTAAATACAAGCTGGAACACGCTGTTTGCAGCAGGCTTAGAGGATGAGCTCACAATGCCTCTCCTCACTTCTTGTCAGAGGTACTGAGCTCAATGGACAGCTTGGAGTCTTGGACCAATGGTAAAGTACCATTAGCCCCAGCTGTCCAATAAAAATGCTGCACGCCTCTCACTGCAGTGTCATAGAAGGGGAATGTGTCTAAAAGACAAATGCTCCCTTCCAGCCCAGCCCTCCTAACTACAAGGAAAAAGCATGTGTATAAGATTTACCCACAATCCCATGTTTTTCTCACACAGTTAAGAGGAAGAATGAGAATCTGCTGCCTGCTGAAAAGGTACAAGCTAAATCATATATTATTATGCTATATGTTATAAGATATTCATTTATTATTTATCTATTTACTGTGAAATTACCGGTTGGAAGTTATAACTTCAATAATTTGTCCATTAAGCCACCTGCTTGAGTACAGTTTTTGAAAATATAGTAAAGTACCCTAAAAACAATATATAATAATTATTTGTATATTACTTACTTATGGTAATTAACTCCTCGCCACCCAGGCCAATTCTGACACTTCTCTCCTGCATGTAAAAATCATAATTTTTTTGCTAGAAAATTACCCAGAACCCCCAAACATTATATATATTGTTTTAGCAGACACCCTAGGGAATAAAATGGTGGTCATTGCAATTTTTTATGTTACATGGTATTTGCGCAGCAATTTTCAAACGCATTTTTTTTTTTGGAAAGAAACTGTTTCATGATTAAAAAATAAATAAAAAAACACTAAAGTTAGCCCGATTTTTTTGTATAATGTGAAAGATGATGTTATGCTGAGTAAATAGATACCAAACATGTCACGCTTAAAAATTGTGTCCACTTGTGGAATGGTGGAAAAAATGTCCACTTGTGGAATGGTGCCAAACTTTAGTACTTAAAGAGGGATTGCACCTGAATTTTTTTTTTAAAAGCCAGCAGCTACAATATACTGCAGCTGCTGACTTTTAATAAATGGACACTTACCTGTTCCAGGGTCCAGCGATGTCGGCAGCAGAGGCCGATCAATCGCTCGGCTCTCTGCTGCTGCCGCCACCATTCTCGGTGAGGGAATCAGGAAGTGAAGCATTGCGGCTTCACTTCCCGGCTCCCTACTGCGCATGCGCGAGTCGCGCAGTGCAATAAGAATCATCCGCGCTGTCCCTGGGACCTGTGTGTGTCCCAGCAGACAGCGCGGCGGGACAGGAAGAGGCATAGACTCCCGTCTTAGACAGGTATTTGCACCCCCCTCCCCCCTGAAAGGTGCCAAATGTGACACCGGAGGGACGGAGGGTCCTGAAAAGCGGAAGTTCCACTTTAGGGTGGAATCCCGCTTTAATCTCCATATCTGACACTTTAATTTTTTTTTACAGGTTATATGTTTAGAGTTACAGAGGAGGTCTAGTGCTAGAATTATTGTTCTCGCTCTAACGATCGCGGCCTATGTAACCTGTGTGTATCTGGCTCTGATACTAGCCAGAGCCTCACCAGCCACTGACCTCACCGCATGTCCCTGCCCAGTATGCATGGTATTTGTGTTGTGCAGCCATCATTTGTATACAAATGTGCGCCCTAAGCAGGTGTTTGCATTTCTTTTTTTTTTTTTTTTAAGGTAACTTTATTGAGTACAAGATAGAGATACTGAGAAAAGAACAAACTTCACTCACACATATAAGCAAATTAACATCATAAATGTAAATTGTACTTGATCCGCTGTTTACCATTGCAACTGCAATTTTGACAGCTGTGAAGGTGGAAGTGCTCAAAGCTGAGCACTTCCATGTTCACATTCTGCAGATGACATTGGCACACTGGCACACTGACAGTTTTTTTTTTTTTTTTCATGGTTCAGGACTCCCAGGGGGAGTAGGAGAGCCTGGAAACCTCAGCAGAGAGCTTGTTTTAACACTTCCATTGTTGTGATATGTGATACATGTCATTAGCAGCTAGGGTTGCCAACTCATCCTTTTAAACCTGGACACATATGTATTACACAGGTTCTGGAGCTAATTTAATGTAGATAAGGCACCAATGGTACAGATCTGCCACTTTACAGGTAGACTAAGGGGACCCCCTCCAGGCACTATATTGGAAGGAATTTTTCATTTTTAGGCTTTCACTTTAAAAAATAAAATAAAAAAATCACTGCTCATTTAAAAATGAAGTTTTTCACAAACTTTTTTTTTTTAATTGATACATGTCCTCCGGGGTAGGACCCGGACTCCTATAACCATTGTATGACCAATTACTTGTATATAAGCCTTCAAAATGGGCACTTTTGATTTTTGACATTTGGGTCCCATTGACTTTAATGGAGTTTGTTATTCGGGTCCGAACTTTCGCGGTGTTCGAAAGTTCTGGTGCGAACTGAGCAGGGGTCCATTCGGCCCATCCCTAATGGAAAGAAGGATGCTTTGATTTACATTTGGGTAATGCTTGAACATACTTTTTAACAGATCAATATTAAAGTTAGAATATTCGATACAGTCTTGTTAAGATAAATACATATAAAGTAAAAATGGGGCTAAAATAATTACTTTTTTGTTAAAGGCATATTCCACCTTTGGGACCCATATTTTATGTTATGTGGGGCTGATTTACTAAAACTGGAGAGTGCAAAATCTGGTGTAGCTCTGCATAGAAACCAATCAGCTTCATGAAAAAAAAAAAGATTACAATATATGTCCAGTATGTTGCTGGACTTTGAATGGTTATACCAGAATGATGCCTGCAGGTTTAGGTATCATCTTGGTATCATTCTTTTCAGCCAGTGATCGGCTTTCATGTAAAAAGAAGGTACTTTTACAAGCAGTGGGAGGGGAATGGTAAACCGGCCCCATTGCATTTTTATCACACCAATCTTGGTGTGGTCAGATGCTTTTTAATAGACCAGACCCCAATTTTTTCAAAAAAAGAGTACCTGTCACTGGAGATATTTTTGTTAACAAAGAAAAAAAATTCGCACTCCCTGTCCGAACATTTCGCAAATTGCACCATGGTGTTCGATCGAAGTTCTGTGTGGTATCGAACTGTAGCAGGGGTGCGCCATTCGGTACTCCCATCATATTTTTTATTTCCAAAAATTTGAGCAATATAGTGTGGTTTTAGGAAAAGTGTATATTTTTTCCACAAAAAAGAAAAAATCGCTGCGCAAATACTGTGTGGCTGCAACACCCCACCATTTTAATCTGATTTACATTATATATAGTTTGGGGGTTCAACGTAATTTTCTTGCAAAAAAAAAAATATGGTAAACAAAAAGTGTTTTTTAACTTCTCAGCCAATCACATTTTATTTCACAAAGTTTTGAAAATTTAAAAAAAGAGAAAAAAAAAAGAGAAGCTGATTGGCTATCACGCACAGCTGCTTCAGATTTTGCACTCTCCAGTCTTAGTAAATTAACCCCATGGGGTGTAAATGGTTTAATTAACCAAACACCCACCACCCTTGTTTTGTGCCCTGGAGCATCCTGTATTTATTTTAATTGAGCACTGAAGTGCGTGGCTCTACTTGTAATACCCATTTGCAGGTCTATTCACAGGGATCAGTGAATGAAAGAAAAGTCCCATCTTCCACTGGGGAAGAAAGGCTCACAGTTCACAATGGAGCACAGAAGATCTACAGGAAACCCATGATGCACTGGTTGTGGCTGCACAGCTCTGCCGGCTTCAATGCAAACTAGACATGTGCAATTCGTTTAGTTACGAATTCGTTTTCCATTCAAATTCGTTATATTCGTTCATTCGTATCGTACGAATGAACGAATGATTTAGTAAAAATTTTAACGAATAACAAATTATAGAACCGAAAGAATATGAAAAACAACGAAAATACGAAATAATTTAATTAGAAACAACGAAACTACGAATGAATGAAAATCCGAAAACGAAAACAGAAACAACGAAAATACCGAACAAAGATTTCAAAAATAACGAAAATCAAAATGAACGAAAAAATTCGTACATTCGTAACTTTTTTGTTTGTTTGTTGATTCGTAATTTTCCGTGTCTCTTACAATGGCGCTGCTTAACGTGCTTCGAATGGATTGAACGAAAAAATTTGTACATTCGTAACTTTTTTTTTTTTGTTTGTCGATTCGTAATTTTCCGTGTCTCTTAATGCCCATACACACGATCGGACTTTTTGACAACCAACATGCAAATTAGCTGTTTTGGATCAACATCCGACCATGTGTACGCTCCATCGGACCAACTTTTTCCAGGTTTCATTGGACTTTTGTTGGCTGTGCGAACGGACCAACTTTCTGCCAACAAAAGTCCAATGGACCAAAGTCCCACCGTGTGTACACAAAACCAACGGACTTTTGTACAAACCAATGCAGAACCAATGCAAAAGATCAGACAACAATACAGAAGTTGACCAAAGGTGGCGGTAAAGAGCAGAAAAACCAAGTTATTTGGTGAAAGTTGGCTGAAAAAGTCCTGCCGTGTGTATGCAATACCAACTTGGGGCCAACGCCCTTTGGACAAAAATCCACTGGAAAGTTGGTCCGCGGTCCGATTGTGTGTATGGCGCTGCGTAACGTGCTTGGATTGAACGAAAAAATTCGTACATTCGTAACTTTTTTTTTTGATTCGTAATTTTCCGTGTCTCTTACAATGTAATAATAGCATACACATTACCTAAAATTATGAATTATGCTCCGATTTCGAATCTACGAAAACAATGTTACGAAAGTACGAATAAATCAATCTTACGAAAGTACGAATGTAACTAAATCTCCGAAAATACGAATGCGTCGGAATACAAAATACAATGAAAATACGAATTTCGAATAAACGAAAATTTGACTAACGGAAAAACGAATCAACGAAAAAATAACTCTACGAAAATACGAACGAGTCCGAATACGAACACCGACGACTTACGAATTTACGAATCGTTACGAATCAACGGAAACGAACAGAAACGAAACTAAACTAAACAAATTTTTCTATTGTGCACATGTCTAATGCAAACTTTTAATAAATGCATTTATTTTATTTTAATATTGTGGGTGCATTTATTAAATTATTGCAAAAAGTGGAGTATGCCTTTAAGTTTCCTCCATTGCTGATGACATGTACAAAAGCTAAAGGTTTTGATCATGTGATCTTTGCTGAATATTAAGATTTGAGTTCACAATGACTGAAACTCCCCTAAGGCAAAAATCATTAGACTAGATACCTAGCATGAGCAGAGCTGAAGGGAGCCTGAAGCAGCACTTTCCCCAGGAAAGGTAGGTGTTATTGCTCATTATCTATCTCATTAAAACTGCTGACAGTCAAAATGCAATATCATGACATCATACATATGACCGATGTGACTCGCTATTTTTCTGCCGCTGACAAGCTTTACCTGTTTTGCTCGCTTCTGTCTGACAAAGGTTTTCATCATCAGCTGGTGTTTTGAGTTTTTTGTGTGTGTTTTCCAGGCTTTTTGCACCTGTGGTCGGTGATAAGTAAATCATCTTGAAAAGCTGGCAAGCCGGAGATTTGCACATTTTATGATTCCCCGGAATATATGCATGCAGGATCATGCAGTTCATGAATCACGATTGCCCGGAGGCCGTGTATCCATGTTTCCCTCTTCTCTAGTATTGCTGTCACTGTCACTGCTGATTCTGTCACCGAGCATGAACACACCGATAGTCACTGAAACCGCATGTTTCGCTACATAAAATGAATCTGTTATGTTAACTACTGTAGCAGACTAAAGCTGGCCAGACAAACGGTCGTATAAACATTCTCAGTACATTTGATGACTTCACAAGTGTCATTTGAAAGAATTTTTACATTTTGTTTGCTTTATACTTTCAATTTTGGAACGACTGGAATTTCCCAACCGAAACCCACATACACTGATCGAAATTTGTTCGTTCAAGTAAAATTTTCCATCCTGCTTCTTCGATATTTCCTCGCAACTGCGGTGAAAAGCAAATGCCGATTTGGCCCTGTTGGAAGGCAACATGGTTTAATATCATATTTCTGGAGTTTCTTTCTGGTTGATACAACCAAGTTGGAATACAACAAGTTGCACATCAAAGCTTTGTAGAACAAAAGCTTGGCTCCTGTCCAACTGGTGTGATAAGATGGAAATCCTTGATTAGCACTCTGCAAGCAAGCTTCAAAAAGGACCATGGCTGATAATATGATTGATGAATGTCCTGCTACAGAAGATCAAAGGGCCAGCTAAGACTGAAGGACCCAGGTCACATAGCGATGATACATGGATGAATGCTGCCCCTAGAGGCCAATACAGCAGGACGAACAGAAATATAACATATTGAGAAGGACTGCCCCGTAACTACTTTCATTCGTTAGAAACCTAAACGGGCTGGCAATGGGGTTGGGTCTGGACGGTGTATGGATGAAGTTTCAAAAGTGCACACAGAAGGGAAGTCGTCCCTCCCTTTTCCGCTCTTGGCTTGCTTGCCTGGTGGCTCTCGTGCCGCATGGCTCTCTGTAACCATTTTGAGCCCAGCTGACGAGACAATATCTATACGACAGCCTTGCTATAAGTATCTTTGATGTTCTTTAGTTATATGCTCTGTAATATTTTCCTTTAGTGTTTTTATGTAAGCATTTTCCTATTTTCTTGTGAAATAACTAAGACGTTGTTTTACTAAGCAGTGTGTTTGTTTTCATAGCTAGCCTTATATCATTGCGCTATCAACAGTAACATTATCAAAGTTTTAATAAACTAGCTAACTATAGGAAGTTAAGTTAAGTTAATACATATATGCAATAAATAGAGGGAATCCGTAACCACCCTCGGATAATATTTTTTATTGTAGCATTTATTTCAGGCCCCACTTATGATTAAAAGATTGAACAAACATTCTTAAAATTAAAACTTTTAAACAAAAATTCTACTAGTGTATGGCCTGCTTTAGGGTCTTTAGGCCAATAACAGACCTGGTCAAACAAGCCCCCTCCCCGTCTCTGCAATACAAGTCTGTACATGAACACTTGTGCTGAGAGGTGTGGCTGTTACTCAGCTCTGCCAGCACAGAGCACTGCAGTATGAGAGCAGGAAGCAGCATTTTAACTACTTCCCACCCGGCCACTGTACATATACGGCCGGGTGGGACCCTTCTACTTCTGATAGGACGTTCTTGAACGTCCTTCAGAAGTAGGAGGGGGATCGCCGCTGCGCGGGCATCCCGATGCGCTCGTGTCACCTGGACACGGCACATCTCGGATCGGCAGGAGGGCTCTGTGATTGGCCCTCCTGATCACATGACGGTCGTGTCCAATCACAGCCGTCATGTGATGTAAGCAAACAGCCGGTTGCTAGGCAATCGACTCTCCTCTCCTCACACGGAAGTCATCGCTGAGGAGAGGAGAGCGGATCGCTGCAGCCGGCTGGAGATCAGTGAGTATTAGCGTTTTTTTTACAGCTTTTTACTCACTGATCACCAGTCTAGTGTAAACACAAATGTCCCCAAATAATAAAAACACATGTCACCCACATATGTCCCAGTAAAATAACATGTGCCAATGATTATCTGCACACATATGTCCGTGATCACCTGCACACATCTGTACATGATCATTTACGTACATATGTCCGTGATCACGCAAACCAATTATTATAGACTTAACGGAATTTTTTTTACTAAAAACATGTAGCAGAATACATTTTGGCTTAAATTTAAGACAAAATTTGATTTTATTGGATTTCTTTAAAAAAAGAAAGGAGAAAAAAGGAAAATTTATTATCAAATACTTACCGTAATTTTCCTTTCCTGATGGACTCCATGGCAGCCTACGTGTGGGTTAACCCCGCCTCCTCTCCAATGCTATAGGACCCCATACCAAATAAAAGAGAGCTCACCGCTAGGTACTGTGTTCCGTAACTAGCCGACTCAATAACTGATGGGTGGGAACTCCGTCTGCCATGGAGTCCATCAGGAAAGGAAAATTACGGTAAGTATTTGATAATAAATTTTCCTTTTTCCTGACAGACTCCATGGCAGCCTACGTGTGGGAAATAACTAGCCAATCCACACGGGTGGGTATACTGAACCGCAATATATTTTAATTTGACCTGCCATCTGACAGGATCCATTACTAAAGCTTCATAGAAGATAGCGAAGCGGGCTCAACATAATGACGATAAGTTTTAATAGAGGCCCCTGAGGCCACTTTGCAAATCACGTCTGGAGCCACGTGCTGGGCTGCTACCCAGGAAGCCGCTATATCTCTGGCCGAACATGCCATCACTGCTTCCAGTTAAAAGGCTGAAGGATGAACTAGATGATCCAGGCCGCAGTTGTTCTAGTCGAAGCTTGAAAAATGGCTTGCAGGTATACCTTCCCAACTTCGCTTATATCCAGAGAATCAACTTTTAGTGGACTCTTGGGCCTAAGTGTAGGTAGGACGATCTCCCGGCCCTTATAGAACCTTGAGGCAATTTCTGGAATTGAGCTGAACATAGGAGTAAGGACCATCCGGATTGGAAAGAAGGACAGAAGAGGTGCCCCGTAATTTTTGGGACACAACTTCTAAGACTCCCCTGGTGAGGGTAACGGCCACGAGAAAGTGAATTCAGTTGAAAAAAGGCCTCAAAATAGCGATCGGGGGAGGACCCCGTCTTACTGAATCCAGGCAGTGAGTTGAGGACAAGGGAAAGATCCCAAATGAGGAATCTTTGTCTTCTTTGAGGGCTGAGTAAAGGGCTGACTAAAAAAGCTGAACTTTTGGATCTCTACCTGAAGAATGAGAACACAATAGACTTGGCCCATCTTTTCTCTGTCGACCTAACTTGTGCTTGTCCCCATAGCACTCATGAGAGTGGAAATCCCCCTAGAAGTACATCCAAGATGGACAAAGATGCAGGACTGCTCCCTGAGTGTAACACCTCACCCGCTTGAAGCTACCCGGGAAGAGAATAGATCTACCCGGGGATTGACTCCCAGAGACATAATCTTCCTGAAAGATTGCACACTAAGAGACCCTTCGTTAGCGACTTTACCAACGTGCGTGACAGGAAATCCACTCGGATTTTCCTGGACTCCGAGGAAGTATGCTGATGAATGGATAATTTGTACAGCGCTACGATGCGAACTGAATCGACTCAAGGCGAACCGATGGATTCTGGTACTATGATGACCCAAGACACGATGGGTTCGACCTCCCGGAAAAAATGTGGTGCTTTGAGAACCTCTATGATTCTTCACATGAAAATGGCCAATCTTGCGATGAACACCTGATAAGCCGACTCTCCCTTTTGCAGAAAGAAGGACTAAAAAGGCACACCAGGCTGCCGGAAGCTCCAGGACGTACTAGCTCGGGCTGAAAAAGACTCGTACCGTTGAACAAGATCCAATGTGCAGTGGCAATCTAAGCCTCTTCCGTGCTGAAGCCACCAAAAGAAGCTGTCTCTCTTTGTTGATGACATGTGAATAGGTTGACTGTTGCCCCTTGACATTCATACTTGCATCAGCCTGTCGGGACAAGGTAAAACTTCTGCATGGACTGCTTGGCCATAGGGATCGTGGAGACCATCGAACCGATGGGTTCTGGTACTATGAGGCCCCCCTGCCGTAAAGAGGTTTAAGACTACGAATTCCTTCCTGGATGACTGTAACCTTCCCCACTGGAAGAGGGATGGTGCTTTCCACTGTAACAGACTGGGCCCAAAAGAACATCAGTCGGACTGGTTCTAGGTGGCTTTTTTTTTTTTTTTTTTTTAAAACCACCCAGGATGGTCAAGATGGAGAAAAACCTACACCCTGTGAAACTAGCAGCTGGACTTTGTCCTAAGACAGCAACAGAAGGTCGTCGACACAGCGATAAAGACATACTCTTCTTGTTCTGATGAGGGCCGGAAAAAATGGAGCCGGAGAAATTTGAGAAACTCCTTCGCCACCTGAACATGGAGGTCAGCATCTTTAGGTCGATTGAGATTAGCCAATCGCCTGATCCTACACCATAAACTGTTCTCTCATTGTACCAAGAAGAGGGGAAATATACCACCTGGTATTTTTTTTTTTTTTTTTTTCATCCTGGAAAGGCGTAACTATAAGACCTGTTCAACCGCTGCCGAAGACCATTTAGACCAGACCAACAGGAGAATCTGATTGACACCAGCTCCTTAACTGCTGAATCTTTGGGTAACTCCTCTGAGTACGAGACTCTGTACTCTGTCCAAGTTTCCATATCTCTAGACATGGCTGCTAGAGCCAGGGCAGGTTTACAAGCCATATCGGAAACCCGTACGTTTATCTTGAAGTCTTGAAACATTTTCTCTCACATCCGTCCAGGACACAGTATCCTCTAAGGTAAGCATAACCTTTTTCGCCAGAAGCACAAAAAACCGCATCAATGATGGGAAAGTTTCCCAGACACTTCACCTCTCCTGCCTTGAAAGAATACAGTCTGGAGGTCTTTGCTTGACATAGAAATTTTCTTGTCCATCCTGCTCACTCATCAACATTTAAATCCGTAATGAGCAAAAAGAGAGAAGGAGTTTTCTTTTCCCCAGATGCTTAAAGAACTACCTTGCTTAGCCAGGAGATGGAATGGTCTACCCAGATAGGGGCTTCCATGCCCGATTTGACTCGTGGAGGAACCAGAGAACGACAAGGCCTCTGACATATTTGTCACCATCCCACTCGCTGACCGAGGCATCCAGAGAAGCAGCGTAGGACTGGGAAGAGTCCGAGTCCTGTAGGCCACATCAGCCAAGGAACTGGGAAGATACAAACAGGCTCCATGTGTGGGATATACCCCATTACCTTTAGGGATTACAGCCTCACCCATTTTCCAAGAGACTCCACCTTCATGTTATCCGTCTCCTATTTTCAGCCCCATCCGCCCGGGCATAACATGGGTCACATACAGACTTGCCCTCCTGGACTCATGTCCCACATTTCCGACAGGCTCTGTGATCCGAGCGGCTGCCATGGCGGTGGGTGCGGTAACTAGAGGATGAATGAGAACATCTCCTCTGTATAAAGGAGGAATGCTGTTTAAAGGAGGAATGGAACATCTCCTTGTTGGAGGAGGAATGGTAACATCTCCTCTGTCTAAAGGAGGAATGAAACATCTCCTTGTTGGAGGAGGAATGGTAACATCTCCTCTGTCTAAAGGAGAAATACAACATCTCCTTATCGGAGGAGGAATGGTATCGTCTCCTCTGTTAAGGAGGAATGGAACATCTCCTTGTTGGAGGAGGAATGGAACGTCTCCTCTATCTAAAGGAGGAATGCAACATCTCCTTATCGGAGGAGGAATGGGATCATCTCCTCTGCTTAAAGGAGGAATGGAACATCTCCTTGTTGGAGGAGGAATGGAACGTCTCCTCTATCTAAAGGAGGAATGGAACATCTCCTTATCGGAGGAGGAATGGGATCATCTCCTCTGCTTAAAGGAGGAATGGAACATCTCCTTGTTAGAGGAGGAATGGAACGTCTCCTCTGTTTAAAGGAGGAATGGACCATCTCCTTGTTGGAGGAGGAATGGGAACGTCTCCTCTGTCTAAAGGAGGAATGGAACATCTCCTTGTTGGAGGAGGAATGGAACGTCTCCTCTGTTTAAAGGAGGAATGGAACATCTCCTTGTTGGAGGAGGAATGGGAACGTCTCCTCTGTCTAAAGGAGGAATGCAACGTCTCCTTGTTGGAGGAGGAATGGAACGTCTCCTCTGTTTAAAGGAGGAATGGAACATCTCCTTGTTGGAGGAGGAATGGAACGTCTCCTCTGTTTAAAGGAGGAATGGAACATCTCCTTGTTGGAGGAGGAATGGGAACGTCTCCTCTGTCTAAAGGAGGAATGCAACGTCTCCTTGTTGGAGGAGGAATGGAACATCTCCTTATTGGAGGAGGAATGGAACGTCTCCTCTGTTTTAAAGGAGGAATGGAACATCTCCTTGTTGGAGGAGGAATGGCAACATCTCCCCTTGTAAATGTTGTGGCATGGCAAGGTCCCTGTCAATCTGGACCACAACTTGTGGGTCCAATCTGAAAAAGAAAAGACGTGGGGGGGGGGGGGGGAGGGAAAATGACATAGGTGCAATCTCAACCGCTGAGACTGAAAACCTTGATCCCTCCCCTCACCTGCACATACCCTGTGCGTGAGGGCTGGCCGCATGAAAGCGGTGATCTGTCCATAACCTCTGGACAAAACGTCAATATAAACACGGATGGTCTGCAGATGACCCAGAAAAAACACTTATGCCAAACCAAAAAGAAAAGATTATATACGTATATCATGTACCCCCTTTTTTTTTTTTTTTTTTTTTTTCATAGATATTTTAAATAGCTCTGTAGAATTGCAGCACGGCAATTCCACATATTTATAAAAGTAGATAATTATTTTCAACCGATGTGTGTGTATATATACATATATAAATATATATACACATATATAATTTTCATTTATTTATTATATATATTTTTTTTATTATTTATTTATTTAATTTATTTTATTTATTTTTTTTAAATTTTTTTTTTTTTTTTTTTAAACAACTTTCCCCTTTAAGGGGAGGTACCAAGGCATATGCAGACCAGGCGGGGGAAGGGCGCCACTCACTGTCTATGGGAATACCCACACCAACAGGAGATGGCAAACCTTTGAATCCCCCGCCTGAATGACGTCACCGCTCTCCCCACTGCGCGCCTGCGCCGTGGGGGACAGCCGAACGGCGCCTGCGCGGCCGCCGGACCTTCCGACCCTCCGCGCATGCGCGAACCAAGCCTCGCTCTCGCGGAGGCCTCGCGCATGCGCAGAACGACGGCAGCGGCCGCGACCCGGAAGCACCGAGGCGTCCTGGAACGCAGAAGCGTTCCAGGCGCCATGAGGGACAAACAGAGGTACCGAAGGGTACCATATAGTACCGGAAACACCGGGGAGGACCAGGGAGAACCATAATCGATACGCCACACATACACAACAGATACAACAAAGAAACGACTGCCATGGAGATTTAAGCACATATGAAACTTCAGACCTTGCCAGCCATTACAGCGTCCATCTGCAGGGATACGAGACCACCTTCCCCCGCTACTGGGGTATCCAGTGTCAATGACCAGCTATTCGCCCACTTGTACCCGGGCTCCTTGCTGCACCGCATGACTGGAAAAGCTCGATCCTAAATACTCCGACCGGACGCCAACAGGAACAAACGTGATGTAGGTCCATTGGAGGAGGACAAAAAAGGAACACAGTACCTAGCGGTGAGCTCTCTTTTATTTGGTATGGGGTCCTATAGCATTGGAGAGGAGGCGGGGTTAACCCACACGTAGGCTGCCATGGAGTCTGTCAGGAAATATAGTTTTTTTTCAAAATTTACGCTATTTTTTTTTTTTTTTTAAATAAAAAACGGAGTCGTGAATAAATACCACCAAACTAAAGCTCTATTTGTGCAAACAAAATGATAAAAATTTCATTTGGGTACAGCATTGCATGACTGCGCAATTGTCATTGAAAGTGCGAGAGCGCTGAAAGATGAAAATTGGTCTGGGAAGGAAGGGGACGAAAGTGCCCAGTATTGTAGTGGTTAACTGAGAAAAAAAGTTAGACCCAGTGTTCTTAGTAAAAAGTGCTCAGTAACAGACATGGTCAGACATGCCCCCTCCCCTTCTTTGCAATACAAGTCTGTGTAAGAATTCTTGTGCTGTAACTCAGCTCTGCCAACACAGAACACTGCATTATTAGGGCAGGAAGCAGCATTTTAACTGAAAGAAATGGGTCATTTAAAGCTATTTTATGAATAAGACCTAGTTCTCTTAGTAATAAGTGCTCAGTGACAGATCTGGTCAGACACCACCCCCTTTCTCTGCAATACAAGTTTGTATGTTAACACTTGTGCTGAGAGGTGTGGCTGTCGCTCAGCTCTTCCAACACAGAGCACTGCAGTGTGAGAACAAGAAGCAGCATTTTAACTGAGGAAAAAGATATTTTAAGATGTTTCCATGAAGGAATGCAGAGGAATGAAGGAATGCAGAGGAATGAAGGAATGAAGGAATGCAGAGCTAAAAGTAGATAACAAAGATGTAAAACTTAAATTGCACTTTAAACTCTTGCCGCCCAAGTAACGCATATGTGTAGCGGCAAAGAGGGTGGGCTTTAATGCCCCCATTCCAGACTTATGTGTCCATGGATGGCGAGGTCCCCTGTATGCTCCCAGTACAATAATCAAGCGTTCATAGACAGCACTCAGGCTCCTAAATATGCAATCACTGTAACCAGGGCTGGGACAAGGAAGGGGTGGGCAGGAGGGGAAGCTGCCCTGGGCACTGTGGTTTTGTGTGAGGTGGGGGGGGGGGGGGTAATTCCACAATGAGATTGGGGGGGGGGGTTGTGTTGGAAGGAGAAATTTGAGGGGGGGGGGGTAATTATTGTTCTAGGATGGGGAATTTGGGGTGGGGGGAGTGCTAAGAGTGGTGATTTAGGGGGAATTGTGTTCGGAGGGAGGTATTTGGACTAGAAGGAGGGTTTGGGGGGAATTTGTGCTGGGGGGGGGGGGGGGGAGTGCTAAAAGTAGTGATGTAGGGGAATTTGTGTTGGGAGGGGGGATATTTGGGCTAGGAGGGGGGTTTTGGGGGAAATTGTGCTGGTGGGGGAGTGCTAAAAGTGGTGATGTAGGGGGATTTGTGTTGGGAGGGGGGATATTTGGGCTAGGAGGGGGGATTGGGGGGAATTTGTGCTAGGAGTGGGAGTGCTAAAAGTGGTGATTTAGGGGGATTTGTGTTGGGAGAGGGGATATTTGGACTAGAAGGGGGGTTTTGGGGAATTTTGTGCTGGGAGGGGGGGTGCTAAAAGTGGTGATTTAGGGGCATTTGTGTTGGGAGGGGGGATATTTGGGCTAGGCAGGGGGGTTTGGAGGAATTTGTGCTAGGAGGGGGGGGGGGTGCTAAAAGTGATGATTTAGGGGGATTTGTGATGGGAGGGGGGATATTTGGGTTAGCAGGGGGGTTTTGGAGGAATTTGTGGTAGGTGGGGGAGTGCTAAAAGTGGTGATTTAGAGGGATTTGTGGTGGGAGGGAGGATATTTGGGCTAGGAGGGTGGTTTGGGGGGAATTTGTCCTAGGTGGGGGGGAGGAGGAGTACTTAAAGTGGTGATTTAGGGGGATTTGTGTTGGGAAGGGGAGATTTGTGCTAGGATGGGGTTTTGGGGTCAAATTTGTGCTAGTCGTGGGATTTGAAGTGAGGGGGAGAAGATGTGTACTAGGAGGGGACATTTTAGGAGTTTGTGCTAGGAGGAGTACTTTTTTTTGGAGGTGGGGCAAGATTTGTGTTGAGAAGGGGATTTCAGCAGGGGGCAGATGTACTGGGAGGAGGGGGGATTTATGCTTAGTGGGTAAGCATGCAGATTAATGCTCAGTGTTTTTGTGTGGGGGCGGAATTTTGCTGACACATAATGCTAATACATCTCATAGGGGAAAGGGGGGGTCACAGTTTGCCATGTTTGCCCTGGGCTCTAAATGACCTTGTCCTGGCACTGCCACTGGTAACAGCCAATCACAGTGGTCACATGAACAGGAAATCCATCCCACTCCCCTCTTTAAGACCCACTTAAAGGGACTCCAGGGCTGGGCAGGAAGGAATTATTGTAAATTTGTACTCTAAGGGCTCTTTCACACGTGCGGACCATATGTCCGTATTTTATCCATCCGTTTTCGGAGGAAATACGGACATACATACATACAGACACCCAATATCGTCCGTCTCCGCTATGGTCCGATTCTGCAGACGGAGGAAAACCCTATTTTTCTATCCGTCTGCAGAGCGGATTGGATGAACACGGACAGACGGTCCGTGTTCATCCGATCCTTCATAGAGGAGAGCGGAGATCTGACAGGGCGGATGTTCACGGGGCGGATCATTACGGATCCGTCCAGTGTTAACCGCTTCCCGACCGGCGCACGACGATATACGTCGGCAGAATGGCACGGACAGGCATAAGGGCGTATATATACGTCCCCTTTAAGATGCCGCTGTGCCATCGGGCGCGCTCCCACGCCGGTCGGGACCCCCGTGAGGCCGGTCGCGGGTCCCGCGGACTCGATAGCCGCGGGGACACCCGTGATCGTTTTACGGGAAGGCTGAACGGGGAGATGCGGAAATAAACAGCATCTCCCCGTTCTGCCTAGCAACTAGTGACGCCCATCTCTGCTCCCTGTGATTGGAGCAGAGATCAGCATTCACTAGCTGACAGCCACGCAGTAAGAAACACGCCCCTAGGCATACTTAACCCCTACACTGCCACCTAGTGGTTAACTCCTTCACTGCCAGTGTCATTTATACAGGAATCAATGCATTTAAATAGCATTGATTGCTGTATAAATGACAATGGTCCCAAAAATGTGTCAAAAATGTCCGATGTGTCCGCCATAATGTCGCAGTCACAATAAAAATCGCTGATCGCCGCCATTACTAATAAAAAAAAATTATTAATAAAAATGCTATAAAACTATCTCCTATCTTCTAAACACTATACCTTCTGCGCAAACCAATCAATGATCGCTTATTGCGATTTTTTTTTTTTACCAAAAATATGTAGAAGAATACGTATGGGCCTAAACTGAGGGAAAAAAATATTTTTTATATATTTTTGGGGGATATTTATTATAGCAAAAAATTAAAAAGAATGCGTTTTTTTTCAAATATAGCGCAAAAAATAAAAACCACAGTGGCGATCAAATACCACCAAAAGAAAGCTCTATTTGTGGGAAAAAAAGGACGTCAGTTTTGTTTGGCAGCCACGTTGCACGACCGCGCAATTGTCAGTTAAAGCGACGCAGTGCCGAATCACAAAAAGGGGCCTGGTCCTTTGGCTGCAAATTGGTCCGGTCTGAAAGTGGTTAAAGAGCCCCTAAGGGTCCTTTCACACGGGGCGGATCCGTAATGATCCGCCCCGTGAAGATCCGTTGCTCAGCGGGGATCGCACAGCTGTTCCCCGCTGAGCCGGCTGATGACAGTGTGCACTGTGCAGGGACCGCCCTGTCAGTTCTCCGCTCTCCTCTATGGAGGATCGAATGAACACGGACCGTCTGTCCGTGTTCATCCGATCCGCTCTGCAGACGGATGAAAACATAGGATTGTCCTCCGTCTGCAGAACCGGACAATTGCGGAGGCGGACAATAGCGGGTGTCAGCGGATGCTCATCCGCTGACACCCGCTGCCCCATAGACATGCATGTATGTCCGTTTTTCATCCAAAAACGGATGGATGAAAAACGGACATATGGTCCGCATGTGTGAAAGGGGCCTAACTCTACCAGCCAGTGTCTAATTCCAAACAACAGACCACCTGCAGTCTCTAATGATGTGAAACACCCACAATGCAGCCAAAGACCATGTGATCATTGCCTAGGCTTTCAGGGAGTCTGAGGAAAGATGTGGCTCAGGATAATAAGGTGGCTCGGTAATGCTGACACTTGCGGCAATGCAAATTTTCTCCTGTTTTTAGGCGGTGTTCTCCTTTTAAAGTTCTCAGCAGAGGCTTTGGAATCCGCCGGCAGATCTTGGTGCATAAGCCGTTCGGACTGCAGGGGTCTCTTTATCATAAACTCTACTACCTGCTGTAATATTATGAATGACTGCAGTGTTGTGCACGCTTGGCCGATCTCACCAGCTGCCGCTATTCCTTTCCTTCCTCCAATGTCTCCCCGCATGCATGACCGCGTGAAAACGTTCGATGTATAGCAGAGACGGGATGCAGCCTTTAAATGGTCTTTTTTTTTTTTCCCACCCTGCAATTTTGTTGCAGCGATCTTTTTTTTTTTTTTTTTGTTTTCCCCATCAGCCTCTTTGTTTCTATATCAATGAAACACCTAATTACATTGAAAGGGAAATCTATACTATTCCATACAAATCGATGGCTGCTTCAAATCACGGGGGAGGTGTGCAGAAAGCTGTGCATTAAAGCCGCTGACTGCAAGCCAAAGTCTCCCCGGTGACAGGTCTAAATTGTGCAAGTTACAACAATGTACTTGTTTATAGTGTATCGGAGAAAATGACTGCACTGAATTGATGTCACGTCATTCTTCCACTTCCCTGTCCGGTGTTAATGTCGAGCTACGGATGCAAGAAATTGAATTCAAATCTATTCCTCAATAGCCACAAACGATATAAATCTACTTGGTGTGCAGCAACTGGGTTTGCAAGATGTTACTTTGTAAAATAGCGGTGACATCATCACTGTGCCTGTGCGGAGAGCGGAGCTGTGGGAGGGGCCCAGCAGACTGCACTGACTATAAGCTACCAGCAGGGGGCGGATACAAGACAAGGCCTTTATGTAGAGAGCAGAGCTGTGGGAGGGGCCCAGCAGACTGCACTGACTATAAGCTACCAGCAGGGTGTGGATCCAAGACAAGGCCTTTATATAGAGAGCAGAGCTGTGTAAGGGGCCCAGCAGACTGCACTGACTATAAGCTACCAGCAGGGGACGGATACAAGACAAGGCCTTTATGTAGAGAAAGGAGCTGTGGGAGGGGTCCAACAGAGTGCACTGACTATAAGTTACCAGCAGGGGGCGGATACAAGACAAGGCCTTTATGTAGAGAAAGGAGCTGTGGGAGGGGCCCAGCAGACTGCACTGACTATAAGCTACCAGTAGGGGTCAGATACAAGACAATACCTTTATGAAGAGAGTAGAGCTGTAGGAGGGGCCCAGCAGACTGCACTGACTATAAGCTACCAGCAGGGGGCGGATACAAGACAAGGCCTTTATGTAGAGAGTAGCGCTGTGGGAGGGGTCCAGCAGACTGCACTGACTATAAGCTACCAGCACGGGGCGGATACAAGACAAGACCTTTATGAAAAGAGTAGAGCCGTGGGAGGGGCCCAGCAGACTGCACTGACTATAAGCTACCAGTAGGGGGCAGATACAAGACAATACCTTTATGAAGAGAGTAGAGCTGTAGGAGGGGCCCAGCAGACTGCACTGACTATAAGCTACCAGCAGGGGGCGGATACAAGACAAGGCCTTTATGTAGAGAGCAGAGCTGTGGGAGGGGCCCAGCAGACTGCACTGACTATAAGCTACCAGCAGGGTGTGGATCCAAGACAAGGCCTTTATATAGAGAGCAGAGCTGTGTAAGGGGCCCAGCAGACTGCACTGACTATAAGCTACCAGCAGGGGACGGATACAAGACAAGGCCTTTATGTAGAGAAAGGAGCTGTGGGAGGGGTCCAACAGAGTGCACTGACTATAAGTTACCAGCAGGGGGCGGATACAAGACAAGGCCTTTATGTAGAGAAAGGAGCTGTGGGAGGGGCCCAGCAGACTGCACTGACTATAAGCTACCAGTAGGGGTCAGATACAAGACAATACCTTTATGAAGAGAGTAGAGCTGTAGGAGGGGCCCAGCAGACTGCACTGACTATAAGCTACCAGCAGGGGGCGGATACAAGACAAGGCCTTTATGTAGAGAGTAGCGCTGTGGGAGGGGTCCAGCAGACTGCACTGACTATAAGCTACCAGCACGGGGCGGATACAAGACAAGACCTTTATGAAAAGAGTAGAGCCGTGGGAGGGGCCCAGCAGACTGCACTGACTATAAGCTACCAGTAGGGGGCAGATACAAGACAATACCTTTATGAAGAGAGTAGAGCTGTAGGAGGGGCCCAGCAGACTGCACTGACTATAAGCTACCAGCAGGGGGCGGATACAAGACAAGACCTTTATGAAAAGAGTAGAGCCGTGGGAGGGGCCCAGCAGACTGCACTGACTATAAGCTACCAGCAGGGGGCGGATAGAAGACAAGGCCTTTATGTAGAGAGCAGAGCTGTGGGAGGGGCCCAGCAGACTGCACTGACTATAAGCTACCAGCAGGGGGCGGATACAAGACAAGGCCTTTATGTAGAGAAAGGAGCTGTGGGAGGGGTCCAGCAGAGTGCACTGACTATAAGTTACCAGCAGGGGGCGGATACAAGACAAGGCCTTTATGTAGAGAGTAGAGCTGTGGGAGGGGTCCAGCAGACTGCACTGACTATAAGCTACCAGCAGGGGGCGGATACAAGACAAGGCCTTTATATAGAGAGCAGAGCTGTGTAAGGGGCCCAGCAGACTGCACTGACTATAAGCTACCAGCAGGGGGCGGATACAAGACAAGGCCTTTATGTAGAGAAAGGAGCTGTGGGAGGGGTCCAACAGAGTGCACTGACTATAAGTTACCAGCAGGGGGTGGATACAAGACAAGGCCTTTATGTAGAGAAAGGAGCTGTGGGAGGGGCCCAGCAGACTGCACTGACTATAAGCTACCAGTAGGGGGCAGATACAAGACAATACCTTTATGAAGAGAGTAGAGCTGTAGGAGGGGCCCAGCAGACTGCACTGACTATAAGCTACCAGCAGGGGGCGGATACAAGACAAGGCCTTTATGTAGAGAGTAGCGCTGTGGGAGGGGTCCAGCAGACTGCACTGACTATAAGCTACCAGCACGGGGCGGATACAAGACAAGACCTTTATGAAAAGAGTAGAGCCGTGGGAGGGGCCCAGCAGACTGCACTGACTATAAGCTACCAGTAGGGGGCAGATACAAGACAATACCTTTATGAAGAGAGTAGAGCTGTAGGAGGGGCCCAGCAGACTGCACTGACTATAAGCTACCAGCAGGGGGCGGATACAAATAAAGACCTTTATGAAAAGAGTAGAGCCGTGGGAGGGGCCCAGCAGACTGCACTGACTATAAGCTACCAGCAGGGGGCGGATAGAAGACAAGGCCTTTATGTAGAGAGCAGAGCTGTGGGAGGGGCCCAGCAGACTGCACTGACTATAAGCTACCAGCAGGGGGCGGATACAAGACAAGGCCTTTATGTAGAGAAAGGAGCTGTGGGAGGGGTCCAGCAGAGTGCACTGACTATAAGTTACCAGCAGGGGGCGGATACAAGACAAGGCCTTTATGTAGAGAGTAGAGCTGTGGGAGGGGTCCAGCAGACTGCACTGACTATAAGCTACCAGCAGGGGGCGGATACAAGACAGGGCCTTTATGTAGAAAGTAGAGCTGTGGGAGGGGCCCAGCAGACTGCACTGACTATAAGCTACAAGCAGGGGGCTGATCCAAGACAAGACCTTTATGTAGAGAGTAGAGCTGTGGGAGGGGTCCAACAGACTGCACTGACTATAAGCTACCAGCAGGGGGCTGATGGAAGACAAGGCCTTTATGTAGAGAAAGGAGCTGTGGGAGGGGTCCAGCAGAGTGCACTGACTATAAGTTACCAGCAGGGGCGGATACAAGACAAGGCCTTTATGTAGAGAGTAGAGCTGTGGGAGGGGTCCGGCAGACTGCACTGACTATAAGCTACCAGCAGGGGGCTGATCCAAGACAAGACCTTTATGTAGAGAGTAGAGCTGTGGGAGGGGTCCAACAGACTGCACTGACTATAAGCTACCAGCAGGGGGCGGATAGAAGACAAGGAGCTGTGGGAGAGAAAGGAGCTGTGGGAGGGGTCTAGCAGAGTGCACTGACTATAAGTTACCATCAGGGGGCGGATACATAATATAAGTTACCAGCAGGGGGCGGATAAGCTACCAGCACGGGGCGGATACAAGACAAGACCTTTATGAAAAGAGTAGAGCCTTGGGAGGGGCCCAGCAGACTGCACTGACTATAAGCTACCAGTAGGGGGCAGATACAAGACAATACCTTTATGAAGAGAGTAGAGCTGTAGGAGGGGCCCAGCAGACTGCACTGACTATAAGCTACCAGCAGGGGGCGGATACAAGACAATACCTTTATGAAAAGAGTAGAGCCGTGGGAGGGGCCCAGCAGACTGCACTGACTATAAGCTACCAATAGGGGGCAGATACAAGACAAGACCTTTAAGTAGAGAGCAGAGCTGTGGGAGGGGCCCAGCAGACTGCACTGACTGTAAGCTACCAGCAGGGGGCGGATACAAGACAAGGCCTTTATGTAGAGAAAGGAGCTGTGGGAGGGGTCCAGCAGAGTGCACTGACTATAAGTTACCAGCAGGGGGCGGATACAAGACAAGGCCTTTATGTAGAGAGTAGAGCTGTGGGAGGGGTCCAGCAGACTGCACTGACTATAAGCTACCAGCAGGGGGCGGATACAAGACAGGGCCTTTATGTAGAAAGTAGAGCTGTGGGAGGGGCCCAGCAGACTGCACTGACTATAAGCTACAAGCAGGGGGCTGATCCAAGACAAGACCTTTATGTAGAGAGTAGAGCTGTGGGAGGGGTCCAACAGACTGCACTGACTATAAGCTACCAGCAGGGGGCTGATGGAAGACAAGGCCTTTATGTAGAGAAAGGAGCTGTGGGAGGGGTCCAGCAGAGTGCACTGACTATAAGTTACCAGCAGGGGCGGATACAAGACAAGGCCTTTATGTAGAGAGTAGAGCTGTGGGAGGGGTCCGGCAGACTGCACTGACTATAAGCTACCAGCAGGGGGCTGATCCAAGACAAGACCTTTATGTAGAGAGTAGAGCTGTGGGAGGGGTCCAACAGACTGCACTGACTATAAGCTACCAGCAGGGGGCGGATAGAAGACAAGGAGCTGTGGGAGAGAAAGGAGCTGTGAGAGGGGTCTAGCAGAGTGCACTGACTATAAGTTACCATCAGGGGGCGGATACATAATATAAGTTACCAGCAGGGGGCGGATAAGCTACCAGCACGGGGCGGATACAAGACAAGACCTTTATGAAAAGAGTAGAGCCTTGGGAGGGGCCCAGCAGACTGCACTGACTATAAGCTACCAGTAGGGGGCAGATACAAGACAATACCTTTATGAAGAGAGTAGAGCTGTAGGAGGGGCCCAGCAGACTGCACTGACTATAAGCTACCAGCAGGGGGCGGATACAAGACAATACCTTTATGAAAAGAGTAGAGCCGTGGGAGGGGCCCAGCAGACTGCACTGACTATAAGCTACCAATAGGGGGCAGATACAAGACAAGACCTTTAAGTAGAGAGCAGAGCTGTGGGAGGGGCCCAGCAGACTGCACTGACTGTAAGCTGCCAGCATTGGGCGGATTCAAGACAAGACCTTTATGTAGAGAGTAGAGCTGTGGGAGGGGCCCAGCAGAGTGTACTGACTATAAGCTACCAGCAGGGGGCGGATACAAGACAAGGCCTTTAAGTACAGAGTAGAGCTGTGGGAGGGGCCCAGCAGACTGCACTGACTATAAGCTATCAGCAGGGGGCGGATTCAAGACAAGACCTTTATGTAGACAGTAGACTCGTCGGAGGTGCCCAGCAGACTGCACTGACTATAAGCTATTAATAAGCTACTCAATAGCCACAAACGATATAAATCTACTTTGTGTGCAGCAAATGGGTTTGCAAGATGTTACTTTGTAAAATAGCAGTGACATCATCACTGTGCCTGTGCGGAGAGCGGAGCTGTGGGAGGGGCCCAGCAGACTGCACTGACTATAAGCTACCAGCAGGGGGTGGATAGAAGACAAGGCCTTTATGCAGAGAGCAGAGCTGTGGGAGGGGCCCAGCAGAGTGCACTGACTAAAAGCTACCAGCAGGGGGCGGATAGAAGACAAGAACTTTGTGTATATTGATTGGTTTGCACACAAGTTATAGTGTCTACAAACTATGGCATATATACTGAAATTTTTATTTATTTTTTTGTTTACACTAGTAATGGCGGTGATCAGTGACTTATAGCAGGGCTGCAATATTGCAGCAGACAATCTGACACTAACTGACACTTTTGACACTGTGGTAACCAGTGACACTAATCGAGTGATAGGTGCTAAAAATACACACTGTCACTGTACTAATGAAACTGTCTGGAAAGGAGTGAAACATCAAGGCAATCAAAGAGTTAACTGTGTGCCTAGCCAGTTTTACTCAGGGAAGTGATGGCTTTTATTCCCTGCGCTGAAGGGACACAAAATCCACCCCCCCCCCGTCAGAACAGAGATCTGCCTTGTTTGCGTAGACAGATCTCCGTCTTGTGTCTCTGCTTGAAGATCGAAGGGTGTCAGAGGAGATCAAGTGCCCGCCACCTGCAGATCAGCTTCTGCTGTGAGTAATCACAGGGAAAGTGCCCGCCGGCTGCCCCCTAGGCAGAAGTGCAGGATCACTTATATATATGTGATTCTGCGCAGGAGAGCCACCCTGTAGCAGTAAATCTGCTATACGGCGGTCCTTAACTGGTTAAAGTAATTCTATAATTTAATCTCCGGCCATTCCTTCAGTCTTGCACAGTTGTACACAGTACCGGGACAGGTACATCCAGTGCTCAGGGCAGTGATGTGGAACTGCGCCCCCTCCCCCACTGCTGATGCATGTTATAGAATGGGTGCACCACCATGCGTTCCTTCTCTGTACATTTGCTCTTCTGCGCCCAGGGCAGCTTCCCCTCCTGCGCCCCCCATCCCTTTTGCCAGGCCTGGTTGTACAGGCTCCTCTCCTAGACTGAAATTGTATACCCTGATTTCACTGCACACTGTGAGCTTCTCATAGTGTGCATTAGATAATGCAGCAGATCAGACAGAGACTGCTTCATTTTCTGGTTGGAAGACATCCAGCATCATCTAGACCAGGGGTCTCAAACTGGTGGCCCTCCAGCTGTTGCAAAACTACAAGTCCCATGAGGCATTGGGAGGCTGACAGTTACAAGCATGACCCCCCCACAGGCAGAGGCATGATGGGGCTTGTAGTTTTGAAACAGCTGGAGGGCCACCAGTTTGAGACCTCTGATCTAGACCTTTCCCCCCTCAGCCTTACTGCTTCTGGCCTGCTTCCTGCATTCATTGGATTTCAGTTCTTTCAATCATGGAGGCTCAGCATCACACATGGGCGTTACCTAGGGCAGTCTGCATGTGAACACAGCGTTAAATAAAATCATTATCATGTTTTTTTTTTAAATGAATCTAGCATAGGTATCTGCATTTAACTTGGCAATAGCCCCTTATAATCCTCTATACAGCAGCACTCAGACGGGAGAGGAAGGGACAGGGTTAGAAGTCATTAGCGTTTTTGTACAATCTCCAATGATATGAAACACCCACAATGCTCATGATAGCCAGAGACCATATTAACTTTTGTCTAGGCCAGTGGTTTCCAAACGGTGGCCCAGGGGCTGAATGTGGCCCTTTGCTTGTCTTTATGTGGCCCTTGATGCATTATTCTTGCCACCAACAATGGGGCATAATTCCTGGCACTGACACGGACGGTGGGGCACTGTTCCTTCTACTGACACCAAAGATGGGGTACTATTTCCCCACTGACACCAATGACAGGGCACTATTTTTGCCCCAGAGACTAGTGATGAGGCACTATTTCGCTCCACTGCCACCAACAATGGGGGAATATGGCCCTTTGCTTGTCTTTATCTGACCCTTGAGGCATTATTCTTGCCACCAACAATGGGGCATAACTTCTGGCACCAATGATGGGACACTATACCTACCACCAACACCAATGATGGGGCACTATTGCACCCACTGACACCAATGATGAAGCACTATTCCTCCCACTGTCACCAATAATAGGACACTATTCCTCCCACTGTCACCAATAATAGGACACTATTCCTCCCACTGTCACCAATAATAGGACACTATTCCTCCCACTGTCACCAATAATAGGACACTATTCCTCCCACTGTCACCAATAATAGGACACTATTCCTGCCACTGTCACCAATAATAGGACACTATTCCTCCCACTGTCACCAATAATAGGACACTATTCCTCCCACTGTCACCAATAATAGGACACTATTCCTCCCACTGTCACCAATAATAGGACACTATTCCTCCCACTGTCACCAATAATAGGACACTATTCCTGCCACTGACACCAATAATAGGACACTATTCCTCCCACTGACACAAACGGTTGGTTACTATTCCTTCCACTGACACCAATGATAGGGCACAATTCCTCCCACTGACATTGGGGCAGGGGCATTGCTAGGTCTACAAAAGATCTGGGGCTAGAGCCCATAGCAGTGTAGTAAAGAAAGTCATATGCTTGGGCAGGCATACACATGTATATACAGTAATATACGTGTGTGTGTGTGTGTATATATCCCGAGAGCCCCCCACTTACATCAGGGTCCCCAGGGACCCCTGCAGAGACTTGGGGCTATGGGCCCCAGATTCAGGGCTATAGCCCCAAAAGCCACCCCCTAGCGACGCCACTGCATCGGGGTATTATTTCTACCCCAATACCAAAGAAGGTATTGTTTACTGCCACGGGGCACAGTCCGGCCCCCCCTAAAATGGCCCTTTGTTTAGAAAGTTTGATCTAGACTATGAGTTGTATTTGGGAGCTCAAGAGCATTCGTTGTTTTATGGCAAATAATGAGGAACGTTTTACTCCAAACTAGAATGTGGTTTGAATAGCGTGGCTTGGCATCGCTGTATTGATTCTTATAAAGAGTGAATGTTAATAACACAACCTCTGCAGGGAACAGATTAAACCTGACCTATTTCTGGAAATTTGAATGCACGATCCATAGTTATTTACTGAATTTAACAGACTGGATAATGATGAAACATAAACTGTGGCATGTTCAAACACTCGGGCACCTTGCCACCCACTATAAGGACACGTTCACACTATGGCACCCCAGTTCACCTTGCCAGCGTTGTCTGGTGCTGCCAGAGATGACACATGCACCTTTTTTGGTGCATTGAAGCGGAAGTAAACCCATCCCATAAAACTATTTCATTTCCGGCACGTGCCGGAAATGTAACACTCCCATTGGTTGTGCTCTCAACCAAACTGTCAAACCATCCAATGGCTGGTGTCATAACTGATCACATGTGCAGCATCATGGCAGTTGTTTATTAAACAGAGGCAAAGATGGCAGCTTCCTTGGCTGAAAACGATAGGGGGGTTTACTTACACTTTAAGCCAATAAATGGGCTTCCTCTAATGCAATGCATGCTAACCTGCAGCATAATGTGCATCAATGTGTGTGCAATAACATACTGCAACAGTGTGAACATCTTTGGGTCCCAAAAGATGGAAAAGTGGTAACAACAGAGGCACCCGAATATGAAGGAGAAGCTGAGAAGTAGATTCTTCATAAATTGAATATTTATTGGCCACATAATTATATAAAAACACAATTGACGTGTTTCGTGGCACTATACTGTATTGGCCACTTCCTCAGGATGGTGCAAAAAGCACTTTCAACAGCTATGATCTGTTTCTCTGGCTGTATGTTAGTGTGCTGCTTCAGCAGAGACAGATCACTCCTGTTTTAAAGTGGTTGTAAACCCTTTACAACCACTTTTTACTACAGGCAAGCCTATAATAATGTAGCTACACTGGATATTTCCTAAACCTGCACGGTTTAGGAGATAGCCCTGTATTTGCATGTGCCAACGTCATTGGCACATGCGCACTTAAGCAAACTAAAGCAACGGCGCGTACGCGCCATTGCTTCAGTTAGACTCTGCCTTTAATGGCGGCTCCCACGCGCATGCGTCATCACGGCTCCGGCCAATCACAGCACCGGAGCCGCGATACCCGGAAGTAACCCCCGGGAGAGATGTCAGCCGCCGGAGCATTGAACGAGGACCGTTGCAGGGGCTTCGATCTCAGGTAAGTAATTCATAATGAGCTAGTATGATAAGCATACTAGCTCATTATGCCTTTGTCTTGCAGATTTTTTTTTACAGTTTACAACCACTTTAACCACTTCAGCCCCGGACCAATTGTCAGCTTAAGGACCAGAGGTCTTTTTTCAATTTCGCACTGCACTACTTTAACTGGTAATTGCGCGGTCATGCAATTTTGTAACGAAACGAAATTTGCGTCCTTTTCTTCCCACAAATAGAGCTTTCTTTTGATGGTATTTGATTGCCTCTGTGATTTTTATTTTTTGCGATATAAACGGAAAAAGAGCGAAAATTTTGAAAAAAAAAGAGATTTTCTACTTTTTGTTATAAGAAAAATCTAATAAACTCAATTTTAGTCAAACATTTGGGCCAAAATGTATTCAGCCACATGTCTTTAGTAAAAAAAATGCCAATAAGCGTATATTTATTGGTTTGCGCAAAAGTTATAGCGTCTACAAACTAGAGTACATTTTCTGGAATTTACACCGCTTTTAATTTATGACTGCCTATTTCATTTCTTGAGGTGCTAAAATGGCAGAGAAGTACAAAAACCCCCCAAATGACCCCATTTTGGAAAGTAGACACCCCAAGCTATTTGCTGAGAGGCATGTTGAGCCCATTGAATATTTTTTTTTTTAGTCCCAAGTGATTGAATAAAGACAAAAATAAAAAAGAATTTTTTTTTTCTTCAAAAAGTTGTCACTAAATGATATATTGCTCACACATGCCATAGTTATATGTGGAATTGCACCCCAAAATACATTTTGCTGCTTCTCCTGAGTATGGGGATACCACATGTGTGGGACTTTTTGGGAGCCTAGCCGCGTACGGGGCCCCGAAACCCAAGCACCGCCTTCAGGATTTCTAAGGGTGCAAATCTTTGATTTCACTCCTCACTACCTATCACAGTTTCAAAGGCCATAAAATGCCAAAATAGCACAAAACCCCCCCAAATGACCCCATTTTGGAAAGTAGACACCCCAAGCTATTTGTTGAGAGGCATGGTGAGTATTTTACAGCTCTCATTTGTTTTTGAAAATGAAGAAAGTAAAGAAAAAAAAAATTTTTTTTTTCTTTTTTCAATTTTCAAAACTTTGTGACAAAAAGCGACATCTGCAAAATACTCACAATACCTCTCAGCAAATAGCTTGGGGTGTCTACTTTCCAAAATGGGGTCATTTTGGGGGGTTTTATGCCATCTGGGCATTCCATGGCCTCCGAAACTGTGATTGGCAGTGAGAAGTGAAATAAAAAAATTACTCCCTTAGAAAGCCTGAAGGCGGTGCTTGGTTTTTGGGGTTCCGTACGCAGCTAGGCTCCCAAAAAGTCCCACACATGTGGTATCCCCGTACTCAGGAGAAGCAACAGAATGTATTTTGGGGTGTATTTCCACATATGCCCATGACATGTTTGAGCAATATATCATTTAGTGACAACTTTTTGTAAAAAAAATATATATATATTTTTTTTTTTTCATTATTCAATCTCTTGGGACAAAAAAAAAAAAATATTTAACGGGCTCAACATTGCTCTCAGCAAATAGCTTGGGGTGTCTACTTTCCAAAATGGGGTCATTTGGGGGGGGGTTTGAACTGTCCTGGCATTTTATGCACAACATTTAGAAGCCTATGTCACACGTCACCCACTCTTCTAACCACTTGAAGATAAAGCCCTTTCTGACACTTTTTGTTTACATGAAAACATATTTTTTTTTTGCAAGAAAATTACGTTGAACCCCCAAACACTATATATATTGTTAAAGCAAAGGCCCTACAGATTAAAATGGTGGGTGTTGCATTTTTTTTTCCACACAGTATTTGCGCAGCGATTTTTCAAACGCATTTTTTGTGGAAAAAATACACTTTTTTTTATTTTAATGCACTAAAACACACTATATTGCTCAAATTTTTGATGAAATAAAAAATATGATCTTAGGCCGAGTACATGGATACCAAACACGACATGCTTTAAAATTGCGCACAAACACGCAGTGGCGACAAACTACATACATTTTTAAAAGCCTTTAAAAGCCTTTACATGATACCACATTAGATTCACGGAGGAGGTCTACTGCTAAAATTACTGCCCTCGATCTGACCTTCGCGGTGATACCTCACATGCATGGTGCAATTGCTGTTTACATATGACGCCAGACCAACGCTTGTGTACGCCTTTGCGCAAGAGAAGGGGGGGGCAGGGGTGCTTTTTTTTTTTTTTTTAGTTTTTTTTTATTTATTTAGCTTTTTTATTCTATTTTTAAACTGTTCCTTCCATTTTTTTTCTTTGTTATGATTTTTATTGTTATCTCAGGGAATGTAAATATCCCCTATGATAGCAATAGGCAGTGACAGGTACTCTTTTTTTGAAAAAATTGGGGTCTATTAGACCCTAGATCTTTCCTCTGCCCTCAAAGCATCTGACCACACCAAGATTGGTGTGATAAAATGCTTTCCCAATTTCCCAATGGCGCGGTTTATATCCGGGAGGGGGGACATTCCCTCCCACTGCTTGTAAAAGCAGTCTAGAGGCTAATTACCCGCTAGAATTGCTTTTACATGAACGCCGATCACTGGCTGAAAAGAATGATACCAAGATGATACCTAAACCTGCAGGCATCATTCTGGTATAACCATTCAAAGTCCAGCAACATACTGGACATATATTGTAATCTTTTTTTTTTTCATGCAGCCTCTTGGCTGAACGAAAAAAAGAGATTGATTGGTGGGTATGCCCACCATTAGAATACCTCCCTTCATCCACCCACTTCTAATGATGGGCATACATGCACCATTTATATATGCCGATGCATGGGGGCATCCTCCCGCAAAAGTTATGCCGTGTACACACGGTCGGAATTTCGACCGTATGTACGTGGCATTAGGAGCCAATCGCTCCTCCGCCCCCCCTGCTGCCCCCATGCTTCGGCACATATGCTCTTTTTTTTAACTGTGGTGGTGAAATCACCTCCTACAGCGTTGGAGTCGCGGCTTTATGTATCGTGGGAGCAAACGCTGTTGCTGTCAAGATAAATAAATCCGCGCTGCAACTGAATGGCGCACCTGAAAACAAAAAAATGCTTAACACTAAAACACAGTAAACAAAATTACATACCTGAAAAGCAAGCATGATAAAACATAATAAAACATTGCAGAATAGAATGGAGTAAAAAAAGAGCAACAATAGAGAGAGAATAGAGTGAGAGAGAGAACAATAAAACGACAACTATTTTTGTTTTTTTTATTTTTTTGAGATTCACAGGTAAAAAAGCTCCTGACTGTTAGCGACTGAATCAAAACGCTACCACAAAAAAAAAAAATGTTAGCGATCGCAGGGATCAGGCCTGACTCTGCGAACACTGCAGTTATGTGTGCTTAGTGTTTTGTAAGTGACAGTGATCGATCGATACTGCACTTGGGTGGGCTGGGCTGGGCTGGGCGGAGGGGGAAAACGCAGGTGCTAGCAGGTATCTGGGCTGATCCCGCTAACAATGCGTTTTTTTGGAACCCTAAACTGCTGGGACGCTAGTATAGATCTGATCAGATCAGATATTGATCTGTTCAGATACTATACCACTAAGGGAGGTGTATGCTTTGCGCGTGGGTGTTTGCGGTACTGGCACTAACCTGGGGCGACGCAGACCTTATTTGACCCTAAAACCTAATTGATATCACCCGCCGGGCGATCAGGGGGTTAAACCGTTATTGGGTAATAAATGGCGGGTGCCCTGACAGTATAAAAAACAAGCTAACTAACCAGCGTCACCCGTAACAGTAATACAAAAAAAAACTGGTTACCTAGCGACACTAATGCAGCGATCAGAAAAACGATCGCTTAGTGACACTGGCAAAAGGGGGTGAAAGGGTTAACTAGGGGCAATCAGGGGGTTAAACCTTTATTAGGTAATATATGGGGGTACCTGACGCTATATAAAAACCTCACGGGGAACCTAAATAACGAAATAACTAACTGGCTAACCAGCGTCACCAGTGACATTTTATACGGTGATCACTGGTGAAAGGGTTAACTCTAGGGGCAATCAGGGGGTTAAAACCTTTATTTAGGTTGTAATATGGGGGTACCTGACCTATAAAACTATTTATGAACCTATATAAAACATGGCGGTTAAAAAAAAAAAAAAAAATGGTTACCTAGCGACACAATGCAGCGATCAGAAAAACGAGTTAACTAGGGGCAATCAAGGGGTTAAACCTTTATTAGGGGGGGTAGGGGGCTACCTAGGACCTAAAACTAACTGCCCTGACAGTTATTACAGTCACACTGACACTAAATGCAGTGATCAGTAAATAAATGATCACTGCAATTAGTGACACTGTGACTGGGGGGGGAGGGGGTGATCTGGGGGGTGATCAGGGGGTGACAGGGGGGTGGATTGTGTGCCTATGTGTACTGGTGTCAGTGTACTGTTTGTGCACTAACCTTTACATGTTCTCTGCTCGGCGTTCCGGTCACATAGACCGGCGCACCGAGCGTGACATCACTTCCGCCTTCCTGTCTATACAATAGACAGGAAGGGGAAGCTTTTCATTCGCCAGGAGCGATCGCGAGGGGGTGGCCAGAAACCACTGGCCGTCCCCTCGTCCCGGATCGCTCCTGAAGCGATGCCGACCGTCCCCGCCGGCGGAGGGGGTTCCGATCGGACACCCCACCCGCCGGAAGAATGGCACGTACAGGTACGTGGTTCTGCCTGTACGTGCCATTCTGCCGACGTATATATACAGGGGGCGGTCGGCAAGTGGTTAAAGAGGAAGTAAACCCCGCCAAAAAAAATCTTATTTTTTCCATTATTTCAATATTTTTTTACATTGCCAAGCAAGAGATATATAAATGACTCCTAAACGAGCGTTAGAAGTACCTTTTTTATTGGTTTGATTTTGCAGTATCTTCCGGGTATCATCCGCGCCATTCTTTGTTCTGTTATCCGAAGCCGATGCGGACGTCATTTCCGCCATTAGTTCGTATCCCGGCAGAAATCTCTCGCCTTTGCGCCATAGCGTCGTAACCAAGGGAGAGTATCAGGAAAGCTGGAATCAGTGCTGTATCGCTCGACTTCTTGTCAGAGAATTCCTGTGACACGCTTTGCGAATAGATGTGCGCAAGCGCATAGTCTTTGCCATAGAATGGCGAACTGATTGGTTTGCGGAAAAGGTATAGCGTCTAAAAACTATAGGATATTTTTATGGAATTTTTATTGATTTATTTATTTTTACTAGTAATGGCGGTGATCAGCAACTTATAGCGGGACTGTGACATTGCGGCGGACAAATCGGACACTTTGTGACACTTTTTGGGGACCAGTGACCAGTGTTGGTCATCTTACTTTAAAAAAGTAATTAGTTAAGTTACAAATTACTTCTCCCAAAAAGTAATTGCGTTAGTAACTCGGTTACTACATTGGAAAAGTAATAAGTTACACAGCAAATTAACTGTGACTTTTTTTTATATTCTATACGTGTAACTAAGGGGCGGGTCTAGTATTACTGTAACCAAGGGGCGCACTTATTATTATTGTTATATATCGTGTAACCAAGGGGCTGCTCTATTATTACTGTAACCAAGGGGCAGATCTGTTATAGCGTGTAAGTAAGGGGCGGGTCTATTATTATTATATCGTGTAAGGGGCGGATGGCTACAGAAGAGGGCGAATGTTAAATTAATGGGCAGAGCTCGATATATAACAATAATAATAAATCCGCCCCTTGGTTACAGTAATACTAGACCCGCCCCTTAGTTACATGATAGGCGCCCCTTGCAGAGTAGCATGAGCATCGGGAGCGTGCGGCATCGCCTCGTACAATTACATGTTAACTGTGCCTGCGCGGTGTAGAGTTCACTCAGAGCTGTTTAGGTTCAGGAATTTTCGGAAGCTCCGTAGTCCTTCGTACTGCGCAAGTCCTGCACCTGCACAGTACAGGGGGTCCTTATCCGGCGGGGGAACTTTTTCGGCAGGACACCGGAATTACACTACTGCCATCTAGTGGCGGTAGATGTAATTGCGGTAATGCCGCCCAAGTAATGGGAACAGCGTTACCATGAGGGTAAGAGTAATCAGTTAGATTACTCGTTACCCTCTAAAGTAACTGCGTTAAGTAACTCTGTTTATTTTAACTCAGTTACTTACATCACTGGCAGTGACAGTAATAAAAAAAAAAATGCGCTGTCACTGTACTAATGACACTGGCAGGGAAGGGGGTTAACATCAGTGGCAATTAAAGGGTTAAATGTGTCCCCTAGGGGTGTTTCTAACTGTGGAGGAGGGTATTGTACTGTGAGAAGACAGAGATCTGTGTTCCTGCTCAACAAGACTTCTAAGGAAACTGTGAATAAGTGATGAGGCTGTGTGGGTGAAGCCCAGCACAGGGTCGCGCTGTTTTTAAAGTGTGACAGCGGGTGTGAGAGAAGATCCTTCGCTTGCTGTCACACTGAGGGGGGGGGGTCGGGGGGGGACTTACTGTATATAGCACATACTACTATATTGATTTAAAGCATCCTGAGTGGCCCTCCAGATATCACATATGGATACCTAAAGTGAGCCAAGCTGGCCCGATTCAAGAAAATATCATTCCTGGAGTTCCCCTTTAACCGCTTCCCGACTGCCTCCTGCACATATACGTCGGCAGAATGGCACGGCTAGGCAAAAACACGTACGGGTACGTCCCCTTTAATTGCCTAGCCGTGGGGTCGCGCGCCGCCGCCGCTGGTGTCCCGCGATCGGGTCACAGAGCTGAAGAACGGGGAGAGGTCTGTGTAAACAAACCTCTCCCCGCGCTTCCTACACTGCCTGTCACTGATCGGCTGTTCCCTGTCATCGGGAAAGCCAATCAGTGACGTCAGACGTCAGCCACGCCCCCTACTGTGAAAAAAAACACACACACGTCACACTAACTCCCCCCGCCCCCTAGTGGTTAACTCCTTCACTGCCACTGTCATTTACATAGGAATCAGTGCATTTAAATAGCACTGATTTCTGTATAAATGACAATGGTCCCAGAAATGTGTCAAAAATGTCCGATGTGTCCGCCATAATGTCGCAGTCACAATAAAAATCGCAGATCGCCGCCATTACTAGTAAAAAAAAAAATATTAATAAAAATGCTATAAAACTATCCCCTATTTTGTAAACGCTATAACTTTTGCGCAAACCAATCAATAATCGCTAATTGCGATTTTTTTTTACCAAAAATATGTAGAAGAATACGTATCGGCCTAAACTGAGGAAAAATATGTTTTTTTATATATTTTTTGGGGATATTTATTATAGCAAAAAGTAAAAAATATTGCATTTTTTTCAAAATTGTCGCTCTATTTTTGTTTATAGCGCAAAAAATAAAAACCGCAGGGGCGATCAAATACCACCAAAAGAAAGCTCTATTTGTGGGAAAAAAAGGACGCCAATTTTGTTTGGGAGCCACGTCGCACGACCGCCCAATAGTCAGTTAAAGCGACGCAGTGCCGAATCGCAAAAAGGGGCCTGGTCCTCTGGCTGCAAATTGGTCCGGGGCTGAAGTGGTTAAGCTCTGTCCTTGTTGCATTATACGTAGCCGTGCAGAAAAGGACTGATAGTTATTAGAAATCAATAGACTTTGCATGATCAGAGTAGCAGATAAAACCTGCAGATTGAAATGTGTGGAAAATACATAAGGCTGCTTTATTGAGATGGGGAAGACTAATATTAAATAGATTTTCCCTTCAAAGAACTCCAGGATCAAACAGAGGGAGGACATGGAAATGAAAACATTGATATTACACATTTCATAAAGAGAGTATTTTAAAACCCAACTTCTAGTTTGGAGTCCCCCCAAGGACAAGAAGTATTTGCAGAATTACTGAGTGAAGATAAAAGAAGAAAAAAAGCCTAAAAAGAAATTAGGATTTGTAAGCTGCAATATATTACATTTTGGTTTTGGATTTTTAACCCAAACCCTATCCTTTGGCAATTTCAGGTTTTCTTTAGACTTGTGAGTGCAAGGCACAACTGTCCATGGTGCCACATTCCAGCCAACCCCATTCCCATACAGGGGTTCTCCCTCCAAAATCATGCACATTACACAAGGCTAAGGGCCCCTTCCATTCACAACATCAATTGGCCAGGAGACAACATAGCTTGGCCTTTCTGAATCTTTTCAACATGGAGTAACCCTTGAAAATACTTTCTGGACTCAGGGAACCCCTGCTAAAAGTTACTATATCTACAACTCATGATACATTAGAGTGATGGTCACTGGGGAGCATGCTCCTTACACTTGTGGTCAATGAGAAGAATTACCCTCTTACAGAAAGCTAATAGAGCAATGGTGTGAGTGGGAACTTATCTGAGAGGCAGAAACTGCTCATTGCTTAAGGAACCCCTAGCAATCTCTCGAGGAACCTTAGCGTTCCATGGAACCCCTAACAACCTCTGGAGGAACCCTAGAATTCCATGGAACCCCTAACGACCTCTGGAGGAACCCTAGGGTTCCATGGAACACCTAATAACCTCTGAAGGAACCCCAGAGTTCCATGGAACCCCTAACGACCTCTGGAGGAACCCTAGAGTTTCATGGAACCCCTAAAAACCTCTGGAGGAACCCTAGGGTTCCATGGAACACCTAATAACCTCTGAAGGAACCCCAGAGTTCCATGGAACCCCTAACGACCTCTGAAGGAACCCCAGAGTTCCATGGAACCCCTAACGACCTCTGGAGGAACCCTATAATTCCATGGAACCCCTAACGACCTCTGGAGGAACCCTAGGGTTCCATGGAACACCTAATAACCTCTGAAGGAACCCCAGAGTTCCATGGAACCCCTAACGACCTCTGGAGGAACCCTAGAGTTTCATGGAACCCCTAACAACCTCTGGAGGAACCTTAGCGTTCCATGGAACCCCTAACAACATCTGGACAAACCCTTATGCCGCGTACACACGATCGGAATTCTCGTCGGAAAAGCCTTGGATGGTTTTTCCGACGGAATTCCGCTCAAGCTTGTGTTGCCTACACACAGTCACACCAAATTCCGACCGTCAAGAAAGCGGTGACGTACAACACTACGACGAGCCGCGAATATTAAGTGCAATGCTTCCGAGCATGCGTCGAATTGTTTCCGAGCACGCGTAGGAATTTTGTACGTCGGAATTGCCTCAGACGATCGGAATTTCCAATCGGATTTTCTGTCTGAAAAATTGAGAACATGCTCTCAATCTTTTGCTGGCCGAAATTCCACCAGCAAAAGTCCGATGGAGCCTACACACGGTCGCATTTTCCGATCAAAAGCTCACATCAGTCTTTTGCTGGCGGAATTTCCGATCGTGTGTACGCGTTCCATGGAACCCTGGTTTAGAAACCCTACCTTAGGTGGTGATTGGTTGACTGGTGACAGATTGTCCTTTCATGCAATATGCTGCATAGGTGCCACTGGATTTCATGTGTTGTCCACCCTTGGTGGTGATATTTCTGGCCACATCAATGGTCAGTCATTAAGTCTTCCTCAATGTGTTTTAGACACATTTCCTTCAGTGCTGCTCAGTCAATTCTCCAGTAGACAGGTTGCTCTTCCCAGAGGAGTTTATATAGCAGCATTCTACAAAAGTGGCCAAACCATAGAAGTCTGCATCTTTGGATTTGAATCCAAATTCGGTGGAAAATTAGCTTCAACGATACCTTCTTACCCAAAAGTGCCAGATGTTTCTCCAGCTATGGTGGGCCAGTGGAGGAGTGAGGGGGTCCTAAGTAGTAACACCTTGGCTTTCCTCTTTTAAAGTGGTTGTAAACCTCAGACATGAAATATGAACAAAGCATATCCCTCTATAGCATAGGTGTCAAACACAAGGCCCGTAGGCCGAATCCGGCCCTCCAGGCCATTTCATGTGGCCCTCGCACCTCTTCTGCAGCTGCAGGAAAGCTCCAGCCCTCCTCTGGTCCTCCTCCAGAATCCTACTTTCTGCTTTCAAGCAATGCACCCAGCTTCTTCCCAGCAGCAGCATAAGGAAAGGGGGTGCACTGTGATGTTAGGGAGAGTAGGGGACTCAACTTCTGATGTGGGGTGGCTCTTGACATCTAATGTAAGGGGAGAGGAATGCGTTGGACATCTAATCTTACAGATACAACCGGCCCTTTTGAGGACAATCATAATGCTGATGTGGCCCACAATGAAATTGGGTTTGACACCCCTGCTCTATAGTGTGTACTTGTCTCAATGAAGAGCACATATCTGTCTGCTGCTTTGTTCCTCTGCTATCTGCATGAATCACTTCTGACAAGATTTCCTGACACCAAGAAAAAAAAGGTGACAGGGGAGGGACTTCCATCTGATTGAGAGCCTCAGCTCTGTTCCTGTGTGCTATGTGAAAGGGGGGGGGGGGTGTTCCTTCCCTCCAATCAGCTTTCAGAGCTCTCCTCACTGAGCTCTGCAGTGTGTAACTTCAGCTCATCGACCCCTTTTCTGACAGCTCAGACAAGCTTTATAAGATCTGGACAGATATAGAGAGGAGGAGACTGCAGATAAACAGGTTTGGGGCTGCTCTGCAGTGATGTAAGTAACTGAGTTAAAATAAACTGAGTTACCTAACGCAGTTACTTTAGAGGGTAACGAGTAATCTAACTGATTACTTTTCTCCTCATGGTAACTCAGTTCCCATTACTTTGGCTTAGTTACCCCAATTACATCCACCGCCACTAGATGGCAGTAGTGTAATTCCAGTGTCCTGCCGAAAAAGTTCCCCCGCTGGATAAGGACCCCCCTGTACTGCGCAGGCGCAGGGCTTGCGCAGTACGAAGGACTACGGAGGTTCCGAAAATTGCCGAACCTAAACAGCTCTGAGTGAACTCTACACCGCGCAGGTGCAGTTAACATGTAATTGTACGAGGCGATGCCGCACGCTCCTGATGCTCGTGCTACTTATCGTGTAAGTAAGGGGCGGGTTTAGTATTACTGTAACCAAGGGGCGCATTTATTATTATATATCGAGCTCTGCCCATTAATTTAACATTCGCCCTCTTCTGTAGCCATCCGCCCCTTACACGATATAATAATAATAGACCCGCCACTTACTTACACGCTATAACAGATCTGCCCCTTGGTTAGAGTAATAATAGAGCAGCCCCTTGGTTACACGATATATAACAATAATAATAAATGCGCCCCCTGGTTACAGTAATACCAGACCCGCCCCTTAGTTACACGTATAGAATATTTAAAAAAAAAATGTCAGTTACTTTGCTGCGTAACTAATTACTTTTCCAATGTAGTAACTGAGTTACTAACGCAATTACTTTTTGGGAGAAGAAATTTGTAACTTAACTAATTACTTTTAAGATGTAAGATGTAAGTAAGATGACCAACACTGCTGCTCTGTGCAAAAGTATTACACAGAACAGGTAAGTAGGACATTGTTTTTAAATAAAAAAATTAGAACCTTTATTATCAGCAGAAGTATTTGGAAAAAAAAAAAAGTTCACCACTTAGTAAATCTGCCCCTTAGAATAATCTGAAAAAAACTGAGGTTCTTCAGCAGCGTTTGTCCCTTTTTTCTGACATAATACTCAACTGTCATGTCTAGAAACCCGAAGATGACAAAGTGACGTTGTTTATTAAATTGGATGTGTTCTTCTGCGACACTGAGTCTCTAAACAGAGATTTCCGCCTCCAGGTTACGAAAGATTGCTATTCGGAAAGCTGTATACGAGTGTGTGAAATATACGGCGAGGGCGATTTAGATCAGCCAGTTCCTGCATTTCATTATAATGACATCTTCTATATAATTTTTACAGCACGAAGACAACCAAAAAAAGAACACACTACTGGAAAATATATTCATTTTTATTATTGTTCAATATGCAGAAATTAAAAACAATCCTAACATATAAGTTTTAACTCAGAAAGTTAAAGCGGTAGGAAACCACAGTTGGCTAAAAAAAAAAAATAAAATAATTCCCTGCAAGGCAATGTCATAATGTGCTAGGAATAGGTTAAACCAGGGCCGTCTTTAACCACTTCCCGCCCGGTCAATAGCAGATTGACATCCGGGAAGTGGTTTCGTTATCCTGACTGGGCGTCATATGACGTCCTTCAGGATAACAGCCGCGGGGGAAGGGGGGGCGCCCGTGGGGGCGCGCATCGCGGCGATCGGTGGAGCGGTGTGTCAGTCTGACACACCGCTACACTGATCTCGGTAAAGAGCCTCCTGCGGAGGCTCTTTACCACGTGATCAGCCGTGTCCAATCACGGCTGATCACGATGTACACAGGAAGAGCCGTTGATCGGCTTTTACTCACTCGCGTCTGACAGACACGAGTAGAGGAGAGCCGATCGGCGGCTCTCCTGACAGGGGGGGTATGCGCTGATTGTTTATCAGCGCAGCCCCCCTCAGATGCCCACACTAGACCACCAGGGAAGCCCCCAGGACCACCAGGGAAGCCCCCAGCATGTGGATGGCCAGGTACATCCCCCATGGCCATCCACATGTTAAAAAAAATGCAAAAAATATGCCAATCAGTGCCCACAGATGGGCACTGATTGGCACATCATATTTATTTTAAAAAAAATGTTTTAAAACAGGGATGCCCAGCAATGCCACCCATCAGTGTCATCAGTGCCACTCATCAGCCTCCATCAGTGCCCATCCGTGCCCATCCATGCCCACCTATCAGTGCCCATCCGTGCCCATCCATGCCCACCTATCAGTGCCCATCCATGCCACCTATCAGTGCCACCTATATGTGTGCATCAGTGCCACCCATAAGTACCCGTCAGTGCCGCCTATGAGTGCCCATCAGTGCCGCCTGAGTGCCCATCAGTGCCGCATACCAGTGCCACCTATCAATGCCCATCAATGCTGCCTATCAGTGCCCATCATCAGTGCCACCTCATCGGTGCCACCTCATTGGTGCCACCTCATCGGTGCCCATCAGTGCCGCCTTATCAGTGCCCATTAATGCCGCCTTATCAGTGCCCATCATTGAAGAAGAAAATGCACTTATTTACAAAAAAAATTAACAGTGACAAAGAAAAACTTGTTTTTTTGCAAAATTTTCGGTCTTTTTTTGTTTGTTGCGCAAAAAATAAAAATCGCAGAGGTGATCAAATACCACCAAAAGAAAGCTCTATTTGTTGGAACAAAATGATAAAAAATTTGTTTGGGTACAGTGTAGCGTGACCGCGCAATTGTCATTCAAATTGCGACATCGCTGAAAGCTGAAAATTGGCTTGGGCGGGAAGGTGTCTAAGTGCCGGTATTGAAGTGGTTAATATTGATTGGACCCTGGGCAAAACTTTTGTTGGGGCCCCCCTCCCATGTAGTTTTGCTCTCCTCCTGCTCTGAGACATACAATAAATAGCAGCTAGACTCAAAATCAGTTTACTGAATCAGATCAGGCTGATGGCTGATGGTTGCCAGAGGTTACAGTGTATCACCGCTCACTGACTGGTTGCTAGAGGTTACAGCACACATTGCAGATCACTCGTTACTTGCTAGAGGTTACAGCACATGATTTATGCTTGTTGATTGGTTGCTAGAGATCACTGTGGATATGACCTCAGGGGGGCATGATATATATATGAATGCCGTCGGCCGCCACTATTTACTTAGTAATGGCGTGATTATTAACCTATGAATGCCGGTAATTTACATGTAAACACAGGGTCTGCAGGGGAGTCATCTGTACACAACAATAGGGCAGAGCTGGGCAGCATTAGTAGCAGCACTTCACACTGAGATATTGGGACACAGCCAGCACAGGACTAAAGCCTCAAGGGGCGAGGGAATTTAAACCAGGATAGCTAGCAAGTATGATGCAGCTGTTTTGGGCCCCACAGCAATGACAGGGCCCAGGGCAGCTGCCCCTTTTGCCCTGCCTTAAAAACGGCCCTGGGTTAAACACTAGGGGGCGATCAAGGGGTTAAGTGTGTTCCCTGGTTGTGTTCTAACTGTAGGTGGGATGGGCTTACTAGAACATGACAGAGATCACTGCTCCCAATGACATGTTTACATGTGCATCTCCCCGTTCTGCTTCTCCTCGCCGCAATTGCGAGCCGCCGGTGAACATCGAGTTCGCAGGGGACCCGTGGGCACGCTCCCGTGGCGCATTACGGCGTGCGTGCCCGCTAGGCGGCAAGTTCGAAGGAACGTACAGGTTCGCCCTTTTGCCTGCCCGTGCCATTCTGCCAGCGTTAATCGGTGTGCGGCGGTCGGCAAACGGTTAAAGGTGCCTGAAAAAATGTACATCACAATAAATACATATAATTCATATACGTGCAGGTAATAAAAATACTTCTGAACATAAATAATCAATATTATAACAAAAGGGTTGACTTGAAAAAAAAAACAGGTAAATAGTGAGCACACATTAGTATTAAAGTGCAAGATTTTCCAATTGATTCAATCAGTATAATTAACCACTTCAGGAAATATTTACCCACTCCCTAACCAGGCCATTTTTTGCGATACGGCGCTGCGTCGCTTTAACTGGCAATTGCACAATCATGTGACGTTGTACCCAAACAAAATTGATGTCCTTTTTCCCCACAAAAATAGCTTTTTTGTGGTGGTATTTGATCACCTCCGCGGTTTTTATTTTTTGCGCAAAACAAAAAGCGACAATTTTAAAAACAAACCACATTTTTTTACTTTTTGCTATAAAACCTTTTCCCCCCAAAAATTTAAAAAACAAATTTATTTATCAGTTCAGGCCGATATGTATTCTGCTTTTTTTTGGTAAAAAAATAAAAAAAAAAATCGCGATAAGCGAATATTGATTCGTTTGTGCAAAAGTTATCGCATCTACAAAATAGGGGATAGATTTATGCCATTTTTATTATTATTTTTTTTTACTAGTAATAGCGGCTATTGGCGGTGATTTTTCTTAGTGGGAGTGAGACATTGCGGCGGACAGATCAGACACCTAACTGACGCTTTTGACACTTTTTTGGGAAGCTGTGACATTATTAAAATGATTAGTCCTAAAAATATGCGCTGTTATTGTATTAATGACACTGGCAGGGAAGGGGTTAACATCAGGGGGAGGGGTTAAATATGTTCTAACTGTATTGGGGACTGTATAACTGGGGAAACACACAGATCCGTCTTCCTGCTTAGCAAAAAGACAGGATCTGTGTGATCTCCCCTGTCAGAATGGAGATCTGCCTTGTTTACATAGGCAGATCCTCGTTCTGTCACTGCGGGGGAACAAGGGCGGGTGGCCGGCGGACATCAGATCTGTCGGACACGCAGATTGGCTCACCCCGCTGGCCAATGGGAGCAGCGCAAGTTCCCGAGCCAATGCCCAAAAGCGAGTTCCCTAGCTGACGTACAGCTACGGCGATTCGCAGGATCGTGCCACCTTGCTGCAGTATAATGATGGTGGCAAGTCATGCAAGTGGTTAAATAGTCAATTCTTTATTATAGAAATCTCCATAGGCAATGTTTTACAAGCCTTTACAAGTTACCAGTTTAGAGTTACACAGGGGGTCTGGATCTAGAATTATTGCTCTCCCTCTGACATTCGTGGTGATACCTCCTCACATGTGTGGTGCGATCATGGTTTACATATGCGTGCAGGTCCGCATTTGCACATGAGCATGGGCAGTGGCGGTTCATCCATAAGGACCCCCCTCTCTCCTGCCACCCCCCTAGCACCAATAGATAGATTCACGCAATGCATGAATCTATCTATGGCTGCTGCTGCCACCCCCTATTCAGGCGCCCAGCCCCCTTTCGGGGGCAGGGCGCCTGAATTACAGCGGCGGGAGGTGGTTTTGAAGCACCTGATTAGAGCCACAGGCCAAGGTCACCAGCATGGCGCTCGCAGGTCACTCAGCCATGTTAGGAAAGCAAATGAATATTCACTTTCCTAACACTAAACCGCCTCTCCGCCAATCAGGTGCTCGAATCTGTTACCTGTCACTGGATTGGCTGAAATGCCAGGTGTCCAATCATAGCAGAGGACGGGAAGAGAAGACAGGAGAAGACATCGAGGAGCTGTCCCACAGAGACAGGTAAGCGCAGACGGCGGGGGGCACACTGGCAGCATTTGATATGGCACAGTGGCTGCGCTTGATGGGGCACAGTGGGAGAAATTGATGGGCACAGGGGCGGCAATTGATGAGCACAGTGGGAGCAATTGATGGGCACAGTGGCTGCATTTTATGGGGCACAGTGGCTGCATTTGATGGCACAGTGGCTGCGTTTGATGGCACAGTGGCTGTGTTTGATGGCACAGTGGCTGCGTTTAATGGCACAGTGGCTGCGTTTGATGGGCACGGTGGCTGCGTTTGATGGGCACGGTGGCTGCGTTTGATGGGCACGGTGGCTGCGTTTGATGGCACAATGGCGGCAATTGATGGCACAGTGGCTGCATTTTATGGGGCACAGTGGCTGCATTTGATGGCACAGTGGCTGCATTTGATGGCACAGTGGCTGCGTTTGATGGCACAGTGGCTGCGTTTGATGGCAAAGTGGCGGCAATTGATGGGCACAGTGGCGGCAATTGATGGGCACAGTGGCTGCGTTTGATGGGCACAGTGGCGGCAATTGATGGCACAGTGGCTGCGTTTGATGGCACAGTGGCGGCAATTGATGGCACAGTGGCATGCGTTTGATGGCACAGTGGCTGCGTTTGATGGCACAGTGGCGGCAATTGATGGGCACAGTGGCTGCGTTTGATGGCACAGTGGCGGCAATTGATGGCACAGTGGCTGCGTTTGATGGCACAGGGGCTGCATTTGATGGCACAGTGGCTGCAATTTGATGGGCACAGTGGCTGCGTTTGATGGCACAGTGGCTGCATTTGATGGCACAGTGGCGGCAATTGATGGCACAGTGGCTGCGATTGATGGTACAGTGAGGCTGCAATTGATGTTTTTTTTTCTGAATTTTTCAGTTTGCACCCCACCAAAAATTTTGAGCACCAGCCACCACTGAGCATTTTAAAATTTTTATTTATTAGCAATATTTTTTTATCAAAACCCGCGGATCCTCCCACCTGTCCCTCTATCCTCCTCATTTTTCTATAGACCTCTATGAAGTGATCTACTACACTAAACCTTTCATCCAATCTCTAAAGGCCCATTCACATATTCCTTGTGCTTTAACGAATGCACATTATCCCACGCGTTAGGCAGGATTCGCGTTATACGTGGCCCATAGCAGTATGTTAACTTGCATTGCAATAAGGCAGCCCATTAATTATGAATGGGCAGCCAGAGCACAACAATGGACCTAAAAACGCACCAATGAGACCTATGGGTTAGGGGTTGCATTATAAGTCTTCAGTTTTAGCATATTAAACATTAATAAAAATGTATTTATTCTCCAGCAGTGTTGACGTTCGGTGTCATCGGGTCACTCAATATCTGACATTATGGAAGCTTTATTAAAGCCAATGGCGGAGGAAAGGATGGATGGGGGGTAGACAAGAGGACAGACACATTATTATTTGTGTGCTGTCACTTATTTTTGTTTATTCATTTATTATTTATGTATTTATTTTTTAGGTATCACTCTAGATTTACATAATGTATGTGCATTGCAGGAACGTGCCTTAAATTTACAAGCTTTCCTGCAATCCACGGAAACACGTTGCCTATTACTTATTAATGGCACTCCCATGCAGCATCACCCATTGAAATGAATAGGCTTCCCTACGCACAACGTACAAAAACGCATGGCACCGCAAGCAGATTCTGATGGTGTGAACCGAGCCTATGTTTACATTTGTGTGTGTCAGGATTTTTTTTGTGTGCTGTCACTTTATTTATTTACTATTTATGTACAGTGGAACCTTGGTTAGCGAGTAACGCGGTTAACGAGCGTTTGGAAAGACAAGCAACTTTTTTTTTTTTAATTCTGATTCGGTTTGCGAGTGTTGTCTCACAAAACGAGCAGAATTCAAGCTAATGGGGTGTGCAGTACCGCATTTGGCCAGAGGTGCGGGGGCGCTGGTGACACTCAGAGTGGTTTGGAGCCTTTCGGAAATACTTAGAATCATTCGGAAATACTTAGAATCATTCGGAAATACTCGGAAACACTCGAAAATACTCCGTTCCTCGAGTGTTTCCGAGCCTTTCCGAGGCTTTCTGAGTTCAACTGAGCTGTCCCTGAGTATTCCCGGCGCCCCCCCCCCCACCTCTGGCCACATGCGGTATTGCATGCAATAGAATTCAATTCAGAATGAATTATCCTAGTTTCCATTGACTTCTATGGGGAAACTCGCTTTGATATGAGAGTGCTTTGCATTACAAGCATTCCCCCGGAACGGATTATGCTCGTAATCCAAGGTTTCACTGTATTTATTTTTTTAATTGTCCCTCTTTAAATTTCATTCACACTTGTATGACTCCAAAGTCGTGCACTTTACATTGCAACTTTGATGCAAATTTGGATGGGTACGACTTGGACTTTGGCTATTGACTTTGACTGTTGCACATTCTGGAACTTCTTTTGGATGACACGATTTTACCGCAGGTTGTCAGGTGACAATGGTGGCAAAATTGCGTCGCAATCTGTGGGGCCATTGAAAGTAATGGGATTGCAACAAGTGCGCCCCGTGTTTTGCAGCAGTTTAAGAATCGGGGGCAGAATTGCTGCGATAACACCCGCGATTTGGAACGCCTAGGTCTGAATGAAGCCTAAGATGCAACTTTAATGGCACACATCTGTTAACGTGTGCACCAAACAATGTGGTTTGTCAAGACACGTTTTTGAAAAAGGGTCAGGGACTTCTTTTGAGCATTTCTCATGCATAGGGCAGCCCATTAACCTCTTGGCGCTGGGGTCTCCTGGCCCTTTAAGATGCCGGGAGGCGGGGCATGGCTTAAGATCACGTGACCGCCACGATTGGCTGTCACGGTGGTCTCGTGGTCCGAAAACTCCCGATTGGGGGCAATTAACACAAATATGTGGCATATTTTCGTATGGCCGGTGCGAAGGGGTTAAAGTAAATGGGCTACCATATATGCAACGTGCAGAAATGTGTGGAAACGTGTGCATGCTCTATCGCACCTGCAATATATAGGTGGACCTTAATTCTGGTCCATTACCTTTTGTACTGCATTATTGATTAAACCTACCCAAATGCCCCACCCAACAATAAATAAAAATGTTCTTCTTCACTGGACTCCATTGGACAGGAGCTAAAGGATGACTTTATAATAATAATGATGGAGCTTCTTCCACCTACTTATACTGTGGCAGGGTGGCCCTGCTGTGCTGAATCATGTACATAAACGTGAGTCTGTACTTATAGGTAGAGGGCACGCAAGTGCATGCCCGCTCAACCTTGTCTTGCATACACACGGTCACACAAAGCTGGTCGGAAATTCCCAACGTCAAGAACGCGGTGACGTACAAGACGTACGACGAGCCGAGAAAAATTAAGTTCAATAGCCAGTGCTGCTCTTCTGCTTGATTCCGAGGTTGCATGGCACATTGTGCGTCGTAATTGTCTACACACGATCGGAATTTCCGCGAAGGGATTTTGTTGTCGGAAAATTTGAGAACTAGATTTCAAATTTTGTGCGGCGGAAATTCCGATGGAAACTGTCCGATGGAGCCTACGCGCGGTCGGAATTTCCGACAACAAGCTCCAATCGCACATTTGCCGTCGGAAAATCAGACCAGGTTTGTACGCAGCATGATTGTGTGAATTGAATTAAATACATTTTGTTTGGCTACAGCGTTGCATGACCGTAAATTACCAGGTAAAAATATCGAATTGCTAAATAGCAGGGGTCAAGTCCTGGAGAAAAAAGTGTGGGAACTCCCACCCAAGATCCACTCGCCCACCAAAAAAAAAAAATGATACGCTCATATGCACGAACACTTCAAAAGTGGTATTTTTCATCCAATTTTCGTATTGAGGAGGGCATCACGAGAGGTCTGACTAAATACAATCTCTTAGCAGCAGGGACCTGATCTACCTGTCAGCTAGCTGTGATTGACCGGTAGATTGAAGCGGAAGCTGTCATGGGGCCCCCTACTGGCAATGCCTGAATGGTCAGGTGTGCGGCACTTACTATTGCGAGCTGTGTCGGCAGCTACTGGTGTAGCACCTGCCACACAGCTCACATACTTCAAAGTCTTGCAGGACACGGCTGCTAACGGGAACTGAGTTCCTGTTGTGGAAAAAGTACAGGAACTCCGTTCCCATGCGTTCCTGCAGGACTTGAGCCCTGCTAAATAGCAAAAAAATGGCCGGGTCATGAAGGAGATAAAATCTTCAGGAGCTCAAGTAGTTAAAAAAAAATAATTCATTTTTATTTTTAATACCCAAAATTTGGATGCTGCTATATCTAAAACCTCACTGATATTACAAGCTAGTAATAAGTATTTGATTAAATTCTAGTCTTGCCAGTTGAGTAGTCATAGTGAATAGCACAAGGCTGGAATGTTATTGTGAGCGGGGATGGTGGTGACAATGAGGTGGGATTTGGAGGACTAAGGGCAAGTGTCCGTGATCAGATCTTCCACAATGAATCCTCTGAACTTTTTCCCCTCTCGTCTTAGCATGCTTCAGTAATCCATTTGTCTGCTCTTCTGCCCTCAATAGACAAGCTATAGCCATTTCCACAGTCTACTGCATTTGCAGATGTGTTCTGTAATGGAATGTATGCGGTAATCAATGAAGGTAAATCAAGTCCAAATAAGGAGAGCTTAACAAAACGTGACGCCTAAAGTGACTGTACACAGGGCAGGAGGACAACCTCATCTCTGATGTCCTAAGAAGCACCAAGGCCCACCAAGGTCTTTCCACTGCATGGATGCACATGAGGCAAAGAATAGGGAACAATATGTTACACAATCTCTAAATGCTGCAACAAACAATTCTGGGCACTGTTTTGTTTAAAACTGAACTCAGGGATCAGCAAATCTTGTCTAAATCCATTCGTCATGTGTATTCTTCCTTGAATCTTGGTGTGCTTTGTGTATTTCTTCCAGATCTGTGCAGTGATCCAGTGTGAGACTCCCTGTAATAAAGACCACTCACTGCTGCGCTCTCTCCTTATGCAGGGTGACTGGTCTTGTCACCGCCCCCTCCTGTGGAGCCCACTGGGTCCCTCCCACAGCACTGCTCTCTGCACTATGTCCAGCATGGTGATGATGTCACAGCTACTTTTCCAAGCAAATATCTTTGCAAAGGCATTTGGTGCACACCAGGACTTATGACTACCAGGACTAACCAGGACTACCAGGACTTATGTCCTTTGTGGCTATAGCTGCTTTGAGACCAGACCTTTTTCTGACATTTGTTGGTTACAAGTAGGGATGAGCCTGATGTTCGAGTCGAACGCATGTGGCCTGGTACGGTTCGGCAGGGGGGGGCGCTCTCTTGTCCCCCCATCTTTTTCTGTAGCCTGCCAGGTTGTGTGCTCTGATAAGGGTCTGGTATAGATTTTGGGGGGGGACCCCTACGCCATTTTTTTTTTAATTTGGTGCAGGGTTCCCCTTAATTTCCATATCAGACCCGAAGGGCCTGGTATGGATTTTAGGGGGACCCCCACGCATTTTTTTTTTTTATTTTGGTTCGGGGTTCCCCTTAATGTTCATACCAGACCTAAAAGGACTGGTAATGGACTGGGGGGGGATCCTATGCTCTTTTTTTCAATGGGTTTTATCTATATCTATGCATTGGATTGGATTGACAGCAGCGGGAGCCAATGGCTGCTCGGCTATCAATTTATCCATTCAAGAGCCGAGATTGGAGAAGTTTTTTACAACCCCTTTAAGATAAAAAACCTTCTGACTTTACAACCACTTTAAGAAAAAAAAAAACTCTTGTCGATCATTGGCTCTGGCTCCTGTCAAACAAAAGCTGTGACGCGGGAGGCGGGGCTGAGTCCCACTGTCTGTGTTAATGGATACAGCAGTGGGACTCGGGAGCACGCATGCATGGGTGCCCCAGGGAAAGCAGCTTTCCATTGGGGAATCTGCAAAAGAGGAGGGGCCTGGAGCGCTGGCAGGGGACCCCAGAAGAAGAGGATCAGGGCTGCTCTGTGCAAAAACATTGCACAGAGCAGGTAAGTATAGGTAGGTTTGTTATTTTAATTGAAAAAAACAAGGGTTTAATACTACTTTTAAAGAGGCATCCTACCGACGCAGGGCAAAATGAGAGTGAATGTGAAAAAAGCCATCCTCCATCACCCTTCTACCCACTTTACCTACCTTCCCGCAATGCTCCTCCCTCCTCCACAGGAAAAATGATTTGCATTGTTCTTTTACAGGTTCGCCTTGTTTCAAACTTTAACAATAGCTCCAGCAGAACTCCAGTCAAAGAACACAAGCTAAAAAGAAAGCTTTTGCTGATTTCACTTTCAATCCAAAGATATCCCCTGCAATACTTTTATCTGCCACTAGATGACCTCAGTCTGATGGCCAGCATCATTTACCGATATTCCTCTTTGCCCAGATTGTCCTGGACCCACCCCCAGCTTTTGACTGGACTGTGACGGCCACTAGATGGAGCTGAGGATCACAGAAAATACACATATTAGACACATTGCAGAGATTATTCATGATGGCTATATGTGTAATCTGTCCAATATGTTTATTTCCTCTGATCCTCAGCTCCATCTACTGGCCATAATGCAGTATTTTCCTGAAATACCTTCAATCATGAAAATATTGCATTACGGCCACCGGATGGAGCTGACGATCATAGAAATTACACATATTAGACACATTGCGGGGGATCATTCATGATGGCTGTGCAATATGTGCGTAATCTGTCCAATATGTTTATTTCTTCTGATCGTCAGCTCCATCTACTGGCCGTAATGCAGTATTTTCCTGAAATACCTTCAATCATGAAAATATTGCATTGCGGCCACCGGATGGAGCTGACGATCATAGAAAAGACACATATTAGACACATTGCGGGGGATCATTACTGATGGCTGTGCAATATTTGCGTATTCTGGTTAATACAGTGGAACCTTGGTTAACGAGTAACGTGGTTAACGAGCGATTTGAAAGACGAGCAACTTTTTTTTTTAAATTCTGACTCTTCTGGTGTGCAGTACCGTATTTGGCCAGAACTGTGGGGGCGCCGGTGATACTCGAAACGGCTCGGAGCCGTTCGGAAATACTCAGAATCATTTGGAAATACTCAGTTCCTGAGTGTTGCTGAGCCTTTCTGAGGGTTTCTGAGTCCAGCCAAGTTGTCCCCGAGTATTTCCGAGGCTCTCCCCCACCTTTGGCCACATGCGGTATTGCATGCAATAGAAGTCAATGCGGAATGAATTAGCTTTGTTTCCATTGACTTCTATGGGGAAACACGTGGTTTGGATTACAAGCATTCTCCTGGAACGGATTATGCTCATAATCCAAGGTTCCACTGTATTTATTATTTTAATTGTCCCTCTTTAAATTCCATTCACACTTGTACGACTCCAAAGTTGTATGCTTTACATTGCAACTTTGGTAATCCAAGGTTCCACTGTATGTTTAATTTCTTCTGATCGTCAGCTCCATCTACTGGCCATAATGCAGTGTTTTCCTGAAATACCTCAATCACAAAAATATTGCATTGTGGCCACTAGATGGAGCTGACAATCATAGAAAATACACATATTAGTCAAATTGCAGGGATTATTTGAGTGTTCTGTAAATGCTGACACATTCATACAGCAAATCTTTTTCTAAATAGACCCTTTAGTCACGTGGTAATGATTACCAAGCTGTGTTTATTTCTGTCTGCTTAGAGATCAGTTTTAAATGCGCGGGGTATTTAGTGTCAGAAAATACATACCTTGCTGCACACTAAGCTTTAATTTTCTTTTAAAAAAAACAGTTGAAGACACTGACTACAATAACTGCAAATAAATACAGCAGTGATGCGGAGTAGGAGAAAGCTGCCCTTCAACACGCATTGTATGATAGATTCCATTGTTGAACGCACAATTAGATTTTAAATGATCTCCTGGAAAGTGGAAAAAGAATGGGAGGAGGAGGCTGAGCAGTGAGGAAAATGCACTATTTATAAGTATCATTTATTTTACATTAAACGGAGAGTAACGCGATTTTATTTTTCTGCTCCGTTTTAATGTTTCTTTTTTTTTCTGTATTTAATCTGAGCTCACGCTGATACTTAAAAGTCTGTGACATTGTAGACTTAACTCTGTCAGCAATAGAAAAGAGAGGTACGTGATAGTACACTGTATCTTTTTCATTCTGCAGAGGTGAATCTTGTAAGCTTGGTTTTCTTTAAAGCTGCACTCCGGGAAAACAGAGAGATACCCCTGTAGGAGCCGCTGGATAGGATGGGTCCTCTGTTTTTTGAACCTCAGCCCCTCTGACACACCAGGATGAGTGTACAAATATACAATATCACAGAAAATCACTGAAAGCTATACTTCGTACCCAATAGTATTTCTATGTTAAGGAAAACAGGCACCAAACCAGGTAGTAAAAGCAATCTTAATATATTGTTACCCAATATGGTTGGGAACTAGAAAAGCATAAAATGGATTAGCAATGGTGAAGTAATACAATATACAATAAACATTATTCAAGGGTGGTAACGTTTTCCCTCTATTTATTGCACCTATGTATTACCTCGACTATTTCTATAGTTAGCTAGTCTATTAAAACTCTGATCACATGTTACTGTTGATATCACTATAATACAAGGTTAGCTATGAAACCAAGCACACTACTTAATAAAACAAAGTCTTATTTATTTCCCAAGAAAATAGGAAACCGCTAACATGAAAATACTAAAGAAAGATATTACAAAGCATATAACACCAGAACATATAATACAAGAATATTAAAGATACTTATCACAATGCTTTCCTCAAGATTTTGTTTCGTCAGATGGCAAAAGAGAGGGAGCCATGCAGCTCAGAGAGCCACCAGCAAAAAGGGTAGAGAGGGAGCTCTCTGACTCGTTCAGTCCTTTTATACTTCAATCATACACCATCCAGACCCAACCCCATTGCCATCCCATCTAGAATTTTGACGAATCACATAATTATGGGGCAGTCCTCCTCAATATATTATATTACTGTCCGTTCTGCTGTATTAGTCTCTAGGGGCAGCATTGTCCATGTCTATGTATCCTGGTCATTCTTCAATGCCTTTGATCTTTTGATCTTCTGTAGCAGGACATTCATCAATCATCCTGTCAGCTATGGTCCCTTTCAAGCCTGCTTGCATAGCATTATAAAAACAGACGATCCAGAGCCAAGTTGTCCAGCTTTGATGGAGGCTTGATATGCTACAAAGCTTTGATGTGCAACCTGTTAGAATTCCAGACCGCCCCCAAGAAAGCAAAGGCTTGATTGTATCAACCAGAAAGAAACTCCAAAAATATGATATTAAATTATGTTGCCTTCCAACAAATGGTAATGACGCAATTTAGCATACAAAGTGATTAACAGTAAGAACTAGGCAAAGGATGACATTTGGTGTCTGGATCAGCATAAACAGTGGCAAGGCCTCCTCAAGTGCAGCAGTGAGTAGTAGTAAAGTTTATTCTACTAAGTGCTGGAACTATACTACCAGAACACATTTATGGCAGCGATGCTAGTCCTAGACTGACTGGGTATGCACTGTCTAAAAGAAAGGAGGATGTAGCAGAGGATTCAGGGGACATGCAGAATAATTATTACAGGAGGGGCAGATGTTCCTTTGCCGGCTAACATTGTGGCCCTTAGGAACGTTGATGTATCTAATGACAGTCCCAGTTAACCAGTTAACCTGCATGCAGTATAGTTACAGTAAAGGCACAGTATAGTTTTGGCACAGGTGCACGGAAGATGTGGTTCAGATGCAGTAAAGGTTTGGCAAAATGCGGCATAGGGTTGGTATAGGTGCAGTCTGAGTTTGAAATAAGTGTGCTATAGAGTGCAGTATGGGTGCAATGTGGATTGGGAACACTTGGTGTCCTGCTCTCAGTGGCTCAATCTCTGCTAGCAGTATTAGCAATAGGCGAATAGCCCTCTCACCAATCCCTGGGATGCTGCAGTGGCCCCTCTTTGTAGAAGGTCAGGACTCTGTGCAGGTCAGTCAAGTTCCTCACTCCAAACTCACTCATCCATGTCTTTATGGACCTTGCTTTGTGCACAGTCATGTTGGAACAGGAAGGGGCCATCCCAAAACTGTTCCCAAAAAGTTGGGAGCGTGAAAATTGTCCAAAATGTCTGGGTATGCTGACGCCTTAAGAGTTCCCTTCACTGGAACTAAGGGGCCAAATCCAACCCCTGAAAAAACAACCCCACACCATAATCCCCTTCCACCAAATGATTAGCTGCAAAGGGTGGGCCAACCAAATATTGAACTAAGGACTAAGACTGCCATTAAAGTTCATGTGCGTCCCAATACTTTTGCTAATATAGTATCTATACCATAGTTTGTAGATGCTATAACTTTCACACAAACCAATTAATATGCATTTATTGTTTTTTTTTTTTTAACCAAAGACATGTAGCAGAATAATGGTGTTGGACTTTAGATTAGCCAACAGCTTATTGGCAGCAGCTGTAAGTATACCCATATATGTCGCTGGAGTGGTTTTCCGCCAGAATAATAATTGGAATAATTATAATAATAAAATAACAATATGATAAGGTTAAGTGCTCTCTCTGCAGAATGCATCAATGCTGTATAAATCATTTGCAACAAAGGCACAAAAAAAAAAATCGAAATTTTGCCAAATGATTCCAAATTTCCCATGCAGCGCGCGGAATAATGCGGCGATAAGACGGGCATTACATTGTAATCTCTCCTCACGATTATGCCATTACATTAAGAATGTGAGGACATTAAACATGCAGCAGCCGCTCACGTCTCCGTGTTCTGATATCCCATAAATCTGATTGTGAACAGAGCTCGTTAGAACTGATATTTATGAAATCTCTTAATTTACACAATTCAGTTTGTCATCCTTTAATCCCGGCAGCGTTGCTGAACCTGTAGCAGCATCATCAGTCAGCCATCTTAAGTAACAGATGATATCGCAGTATCTTTGATAGTGACTTTTACAGGCTGTGGAGTTACCATCTAAAGCATTGAGATGGGACACTTTACATAAAAAAAGTTTTGGGTAGAACGTCATACTTTGGTCCCCCCTGACCCCCTTCCTTATCTATGCCCCTGACTTTGGAAAATAAATTATTAGTATGAAAAAGCACTCTATCTTTTTTTTTTCTTGTAACAAATTTCATAGTTAGGTTAAAAAAAAGTCCATTGAGTTTACCCAATAGATAATAAATAAATAGAAAATGTAAAAAAAAAAAAAGTTAAAATGAATAGGCAGCTAAAAGATAAAATAACAAAAACAGCTTTTGCTGAAATATTCACTTTTCTTTGAGAAAATTCCCTTGCAGTACTTATTTTCTGCCACTACCTGTCCTCAGTCTGATTGCTGGCATCATTCAACCCACTTACTCTGAGCTCAGGTCATCCTGGACCCGCCCCTAGCCTGTGACTGGACTGTGAAAGTAGGAACAGCACAGTGATGAGCTCATCTTTGTCACTTTGCTTTCTCCTCCTATCGGCATTCTGCTTGTCAGCAAATTAACTAATCATCTCCATGTGCTGCTTCTTCATCTCATACTCCAGCTCTTCTGCACAGGGACCGAAATAGACTACCAGATCAAAAGCAGGTACAGCGCTGGAATTTAAAAACATATTTAATGATGTTTTTATGATTACAGAGCTGCATTAAATTGTGTCTTTTCTATCTACCAAGAAATCAGTTTTAAGAGCAGATGTAAACAGAATCACTACGTTTTCACAAAAGCTTTAAGTTTATGTCATTCCAAAACGCATTTTCAATAAGCTGCAGCTTTTATTATTATTATTATTATTATTATTATTATAATACAGGATTTATATAGCGCCAACAGTTTGCGCAGCGCTTTACAACATGAGGGCAGACAGTACACGTACAATACAAATCAATACAGGAGGGATCAGAGTGCCCTGCTTGTTAGAGCTTACAATCTAGAAGGGAGGGTCAAGTTGAAACAAAAAGGTAAAAAAAGGTAAAAAAAAGGTAAAAACAAAAAAAAAGGTAAAAACAAGTTGAAACAAAAAGGTAATACTGTGGGGATGAGCTGATGGAGAAAATTAAAATACAGTTGTTGTTAGGTGTCGGTAGTATAGGCTTCTCTGAAGAGAAGGGTTTTCAGGGATCGCCTAAAAGCTAATAAAGTAGGAGATAGGCGGACAGATTGGGGTAAGGCATTCCATAGGATTGGAGAGGCTCTGGCAAAGTCCTTTTATTAAAATAATACCTGGTGATCCTGCCATGAAGGTCCTTGTTCAGGCACTTCCTGTTATAGTGTGACAACACTCTGTTTCTGTCTGCTTATTGTGCTCTGTGTTGTCGTCTGAGGGGATATGTTCGCTCTGCAAGGACATTATCGGTTATTGGCGGATGTACGCTCTTGTCTCTGCTGTGTCTGATCAGCACATGTCGAGATTCATAGCGTGCACCTGCACCCAGGAACTGTAGTATAAGGATTCCTATTCACGGAATTGTAGTCATCGTTCATTGGTTATTGTATAAATTTATTTATCCTGTGTTACATCCTTATTTGGTCATGTCCTTACTTGGTCATTTCCTGTGTTGACGTCCACATCCTGTGTTACATCCTTATTTGTTCATTTCCTGTGAGGTCACAAACTGTGTAGGAAGCGATTGGCTGTTGGAGGCAAACCCTCCAGTTTGGGACTTCCTGTTTATGTCTAAATAAAAGCAAGAGCATGGCTCAGAAAGGCAGGCATTCTAATGGAGCTGAGAACGTAAGCTATGATGGTGGTGTCTGTTTACTTGGGGATATATGGAAAATGGAATGATAGGTAAGGTACATTATATCATTAGACGGAATGTGTGCTGAGGAGCACAGGAGATATGGTGTGCGCATAGCGTACAGCCAAACTTCCAGGACAGGCGTTACAAGCTGCTGTACCAATGCTCACTGCACAGTCATATTCCACTAGTCACCATCAGGGAGGAATGCCATGCAACCATTGCTAGAATGCATGCGGGCATTAAGTGGTTACAGCTTTGATTAAAATAATACCTGCTGTGAAGGTCCTTATTCAAGCACTTCCTGTTACAAGGTGACAACACTTTGCTCTTGTCACCTTAATTTGTTCCTAAGTTGTCACCCTGTCCTACAGGCTTCTACTGGACACTACTGACAGAACCAATGCTGAACTAATGCTCATTCCATACTCTTATTCCACAGTTTTCACCATCAATGGAGAAATGCTACGCACTGCAGCTATTGCTAGAATTCATGTGCGCAGTAAGAGGCTACAGGTTTCATTGAAAAAATACCTGGTAATCCTGCCATGAAGGCCTTTGTTCAGGCACTTCCTGTTATAGGGTGACAACACTCTGTCTCCTTTTTGTGCTCTATGTTGTCACCCTGTCCTACAGGCTTCTACTGGACGCTAAAAGCTGCTGTACCAATGCTAATTGCACAGTCATATTCCACTATGTGACATGCAAAATAGAGTGCAAATCGCAAAAAAAAAAATCACTGAATCGCATACTAGCACATTATGACTTAAACTGTCCTGGGCCCAATTTTTTGTTTTTTTGTTGTTGCTGCGGTTTACGGCCCTTCAAATAATACCCGGTGATCCTGCCTGGAGGTCCTTTTTCAGACTCCTACTGGTGTGTGGCAGCAACCAGGTGAGGAGTACAAAGATAAGTGTGTCTTTCCTACAGCTAAGCATGGTGGTTGGAGTGTCATGGTCTGGGGCTGCATGAGTGCTACCAGTGTTCTGCCGAGAAAGGTCCCCCCAGCGGATAATGACCCCCCCCCCTGTACTGCGCAGGCGCATCGCTTGCGCAGCACGAAGCACAACGGAGGCACCGAAAATAGCCGAAGCTGAGTCAGCTGTACACGACGCCTGCGCAATGATCACGACATTGTGCCAGACGCTGCTGCACGCTCCCGATGCTCGTGCTACTCTGCAAGGGGCGGTGTATTAGTGTTATGTTGTGTAAGGGGCGGATGGCTACAGAAGAGGGCGAATTTAAAATTAATGGACAGAGCTCTTTGCGGGGCGTGTTTAAAGAAATGAAGGGCGGGTTTTGCAATGTTGATGGGCGGGTTTGCAGGACCTAAAGACGTGTAGTTTATTGTTAAAAGCACTCATACTGTGGCAAGTATTGAAATCGACCTTCAAGATTGCAAAACCCGCCCTTCATTTGTTTAAACATGCGCTGCAACAGTAATACACCCGCCCCTTGCAGAGTAGCACAAGCATCGGGAGCGTGCGGCATCATCTGGCACAATGTTGTGTTGATTGCGCAGGCGAGGTGTACAGCTGACTCACAGGTGTTTATGTTTGGCTATTTTCGGCGGTTCCATAGTGGTTTATACTGCGCTGCGCCTAGGGTTGCCACCTTTTCTTCAAGCCAAACCCGAACACATTAGCAGCGCACGGCAATTTTAATTTTTTTTAGTACATTAAATTCATTACCTCTGTACAATGCAAGGACATTTTTATGTATTAATGTAGTATACACTATACATATATTTTGTGATTAAATAACATTTCTAATCATATGGAGTTAATCACAAGAGTCCCCCTTTACCTCAGAGTCAACAAAGTTGACACTCTTGGCTTAAAATTGCAGTGAGCAGTCTGGGCCAGGGGCGGACTGAAAACTCATGGGGCCTCCGGGCAATTGAAGATCATGGGTTCCCCAGGTTTAAAGATGGCTGTCTCATGGAAGCCAACATTATTGTGGCAGGCCAATGCATAGAGGCACCAAGCTCTGCAACATGCAGAGTGGCAGAAGGAGTGCGGAGGGGATGGTGGGGGTAGTATGTATAGGAGAGGAGTGCTGAGGGGATGGTGGGGGTAGTATGTATAGGAGAGGAGTGCGGAGGGGATGGTGGGGGCAGTATGTATAGGAGAGGAGTGCGGAGGGGATGGTGGGGGCAGTATGTATAGGAGAGGAGTGCGGAGGGGATGGTGGGGGTAGTATGTATAGGAGAGGAGTGCGGAGGGGATGGTGGGGGCAATAGGAGAGGAGTGCGGAGGGGATGGTGGGGGCAGTATGTATAGGAGAGGGGTGCGGAGGGGAGGATGGGGGTAGTATGTATAGGAGAGGAGTGCGGAGGGGATGGTGTGGGCAGTAGGAGAGGAGTGCGGAGGGGATGGTGTGGGCAGTAGGAGAGGAGTGCGGAGGGGATGGTGTGGGCAGTAGGAGAGGAGTGCGGAGGGGATGGTGTGGGCAGTAGGAGAGGAGTGCGGAGGGGATGGTGTGGGCAGTAGGAGAGGAGTGCAGAGGGGATGGTGTGGGCAGTAGGAGAGGAGTGCGGAGGGGATAGTGGGGGCAGTAGGAGAGGAGTGCGGAGGGGATGGTGGGGGCAGTAGGTGAGGAGTGCGGAGGGGATGGTGGGGGCAGTAGGTGAGGAGTGCGGAGGGGATGGTGTGGGCAGTAGGTGAGGAGTGCGGAGGGGATGGTGGGGCAGTAGGTGAGGAGTGCGGAGGGGATGGTGGGGGCAGTAGGTGAGGAGTGCGGAGGGGATGGTGGGGGCAGTAGGTGAGGAGTGCGGAGGGGATGGTGTGGGCAGTAGGAGAGGAGTGCGGAGGGGATGGTGGGGGCAGTAGGTGAGGAGTGCGGAGGGGATGGTGGGGGCAGTAGGAGAGGAGTGCGGAGGGGATGGTGGGGGGCAGTAGGAGAGGAGTGCGGAGGGGATGGTGGGGGCAGTAGGTGAGGAGTGCGGAGGGGATGGTGTGGGCAGTAGGTGAGGAGTGCGGAGGGGATGGTGTGGGGGCAGTAGGAGAGGAGTGCGGAGGGGATGGTGGGGGCAGTAGGAGAGGAGTGCGGAGGGGATGGTGGGGGCAGTAGGAGAGGAGTGCGGAGGGGATGGTGGGGGCAGTAGGAGAGGAGTGCGGAGGGGATGGTGGGGGCAGTAGGAGAGGAGTGCGGAGGGGATAGTGGGGGCAGTAGGAGAGGAGTGCGGAGGGGATGGTGTGGGCAGTAGGTGAGGAGTGCGGAGGGGATGGTGGGGGCAGTAGGAGAGGAGTGCGGAGGGGATGGTGGGGGCAGTAGGAGAGGAGTGCGGAGGGGATGGTGGGGGCAGTAGGTGAGGAGTGCGGAGGGGATGGTGGGGGCAGTAGGTGAGGAGTGCGGAGGGGATGGTGGGGGCAGTAGGAGAGGAGTGCGGAGGGGATGGTGGGGGCAGTAGGAGAGGAGTGCGGAGGGGATGGTGTGGGCAGTAGGTGAGGAGTGCGGAGGGGATGGGTGGGGCAGTAGGAGAGGAGTGCGGAGGGGATGGTGTGGGCAGTAGGAGAGGAGTGCGGAGGGGATGGTGGGGCAGTAGGTGAGGAGTGCGGAGGGGATGGTGTGGGCAGTAGGTGAGGAGTGCGGAGGGGATGGTGTGGGCAGTAGGAGAGGAGTGCGGAGGGGATGGTGTGGGCAGTAGGTGAGGAGTGCGGAGGGGATGGTGTGGGCAGTAGGTGAGGAGTGCGGAGGGGATGGTGTGGGCAGTAGGTGAGGAGTGCGGAGGGGATGGTGTGGGCAGTAGGTGAGGAGTGCGGAGGGGATGGTGTGGGCAGTAGGTGAGGAGTGCGGAGGGGATGGTGTGGGCAGTAGGTGAGGAGTGCGGAGGGGATGGTGTGGGCAGTAGGAGAGGAGTGCGGAGGGGATGGTGTGGGCAGTAGGTGAGGAGTGCGGAGGGGATGGTGTGGGCAGTAGGTGAGGAGTGCGGAGGGGATGGTGTGGGCAGTAGGTGAGGAGTGCGGAGGGGATGGTGTGGGCAGTAGGTGAGGAGTGCGGAGGGGATGGTGTGGGCAGTAGGTGAGGAGTGCGGAGGGGATGGTGTGGGCAGTAGGTGAGGAGTGCGGAGGGGATGGTGTGGGCAGTAGGTGAGGAGTGCGGAGGGGATGGTGTGGGCAGTAGGTGAGGAGTGCGGAGGGGATGGTGTGGGCAGTAGGTGAGGAGTGCGGAGGGGATGGTGTGGGCAGTAGGTGAGGAGTGCGGAGGGGATGGTGTGGGCAGTAGGTGAGGAGTGCGGAGGGGATGGTGTGGGCAGTAGGTGAGGAGTGCGGAGGGGATGGTGTGGGCAGTAGGTGAGGAGTGCGGAGGGGATGGTGTGGGCAGTAGGTGAGGAGTGCGGAGGGGATGGTGTGGGCAGTAGGTGAGGAGTGCGGAGGGGATGGTGTGGGCAGTAGGTGAGGAGTGAGGAGGGGATGGTGTGGGCAGTAGGTGAGGAGTGCGGAGGGGATGGTGTGGGCAGTAGGTGAGGAGTGCGGAGGGGATGGTGTGGGCAGTAGGTGAGGAGTGCGGAGGGGATGGTGTGGGCAGTAGGTGAGGAGTGCGGAGGGGATGGTGTGGGCAGTAGGTGAGGAGTGCGGAGGGGATGGTGTGGGCAGTAGGTGAGGAGTGCGGAGGGGATGGTGTGGGCAGTAGGTGAGGAGTGCGGAGGGGATGGTGTGGGCAGTAGGTGAGGAGTGCGGAGGGGATGGTGTGGGCAGTAGGTGAGGAGTGCGGAGGGGATGGTGTGGGCAGTAGGTGAGGAGTGCGGAGGGGATGGTGTGGGCAGTAGGTGAGGAGTGCGGAGGGGATGGTGTGGGCAGTAGGAGAGGAGTGCGGAGGGGATGGTGTGGGCAGTAGGTGAGGAGTGCGGAGGGGGGGGAGTTGGGGGCTGAGAAACAGTGATGTATATAAAAACAAAAGCCACTAAAATTTACAACAATGAAAACTGCCATCTCCCAGCACTCTGTATATAAAGATGATGTGAATGTAATGTATGACCATTCATATATCCCTGTGTTGTCCAAGCTCTGTACAATCAGAAGTTTACACTCTCCACACACACAGGGTTAATGAATGGTCATAAATGACTGCACATTATCTGGACTGAGGGGGGGATGTTTGTACAGACACTGCTAGGAAGATATCTGACACACTTCAGAACGATCCTCCTGTCACCTTAACCCTTCACAGCAACTACTGAAAAACAAGTCCTGTCAGCTTTCCACCCCAGGAGACTCAGAGAAACTCTCAGCTCACCTCTTCCCTGCATGTAGTGTGAGCAGCGCCAGCCCGACATCATCTACTCCTCCTGACATGATCTCTCCTCCTCAGCTCCGCCTCCCGGCACACCACACTAGTGATCAGAGGGGGGAGAGAGTTAAGTCACTGATAAGAGACCCTACAGGAGCCTGGAGGGGGGGGGGGGGGGGCAGCAATGATTATATATATAAAAAACACACCAGCACAGTGTATTTATGGAGAAGCAGTGACACTGCTGCTGTCTCCACAGTGACAAATATACTAGAGGAACTCCCCTATCTGAATGGTCTGTCCGGGTTTCAGAGAGTCTGAAAAACGGGCAGATGATTCAGAACCCGGACTGTCCGGGTGAATCCCGTACAGGTGGCAACCCTAGCTGCGCCTGCACAGTACAGGGGGGTCATTATCCCCCGGGTGACCTTTTTTGGCAGGACACCGGCACTGGGGAGCTACAGTTCATTGAGGGAACCATGAATGCCAACATGTACTGTGGCATACTGAAGCCAAGCATGATCCCCTCCCTTCAGAGAATGGGTCACAGGGAATTATTCCAACTTGATAACGTCCCCAAACACACCTTCAAGATGACCACTGCCTTGCTAAAGAAGCTGAGGGTAAAGGTGATGGACTGGCCAAGCATGTCTCCAGACCTAAACCTTATTGAGCATCTGTGGGGCATCTTCAAATGAAAGGTGGAGGAGCGCAAGATCTCTAACATCCACCAGCTCCGTGATGTTGTCATGGAGGAGTGGATGAGGAAAGTGGCAACCTGTGAAGCTCTGGTAAACTCCATGCCCAAGAGGGTTCAGGCAGTGCTGGAAAATAATGGTGGCCACACAAAATATTGACACTTTGGCCCCAATTTGGACATTTTCACTTAGGGGTGTACTCACTTTTGTTGCCAGCAGTTTAGACATTAATGGCCGTGTGTTGAGTTATTTTGAGGGGACAGCAAATTTACACTGTTATGCCGCGTACACACGGTCGGAATTTCTGATGGAAACAGTCCGATGGGAGCTTTTCAACGGATTTTCCGACCGTGTGTATGCCCATTGGTCTTTTTCTGTTGGAATTTCGGACGGACTTTGGATTGAGAACCTGTTTTTTTTTTTCCGACGGAAAACCTTTCTATTGGATTTTCCGATCGTGTGTATGCAATTCCGACACGCAAAATTCCGACGCATGCTCAGAAACAATTTGACGCATGCTCGGAAGCATTAAACTTCCCTTTTATAGTGCTGTCGAACGTGTTTTATGCCGCTGTGTTACTGACCGTCAGTGTGACCGTGTGTAGGCAAGACAGTTTGAGCGAAATTCCGTCGGAATTCCGACAGAAAAACCATCAGAGCTTTTTCCGATGAGAATTCCGACCGTGTGTACGCGGCATAATACAAGCTGTACACTCACTACTTTACATTGTAGAAAAGTGTAATTTCTTCAGTGTTGTCACATGAAAAGATATAATAAAATATTTACAAAAATGTGAGGGGTGTACTTACACTGTATAGGTAGACATACTCACATGCATGTGTGTTTGAGCTTTGGGGTGCACACTCTAATGCAAAAGGCTGCACACACCTATGCCTACCAATCAGGTCCAAGACAAGGGTTGGGCAGGAGGCGAGACTGCCCTGGGCGCAGTGGGGATTTTGGAGGGTTGTGCTAGACTGGATGATTTGGAGGGGGGATTTGTACAAGGAGTGTGAATTTCCATTAGGAAGGCGGACTTGGGGGGGGGGGGGAGTTTATGCTAGTAGGGTTGATTTAAGGGATCCTAGGAGAGGTGATTTGGGGGGGGAGGAGATTTTGAAGGGGGAGGATTTATGCTCAGTAGGGAAATTTGAGGGGGAGTGGATTTCTGTAAGGAAGGGGATTTGGTGTGGGGGGGGGGGTGTTGTGCTAGTAGGGACGATTGAAGGGATGCTAAGAGGGAACATTTGGGGGGGGGGGGTGCTAGGAGAGAGGATTTGGGGGGATTTGTTCTGGGAGTAGGAGATTTTGGAGGGGGAGGATTTATGTTCAGTAGGGAAATTTGAGGGGGAGTGGATTTCTGTAAGGAAGGGGATTTGGTGGGGGGTTGTGCTAGTAGGGATGATTGAAGGGCTCCTAGGAGGGGAAATTTGGGGGGGGGGGGTGCTAGGAGAGGGGATTTGGGGGATTTGTTCTGGGAAAAGCAGATTTTGGAGAGGGGGGGTTATGCTCAGAAGTGACATTTTGAGAGGGAGTGGATTTCTGTAAGGAAGGGGATTTGGTGGGAGGGGGGGGGTGTGCTAGTAGGGATGTTTGAAGGGATCCTAGGAGGGGACATTTTTTTGGGGGGGGGGTGCTAGGAGAGGGGATTTGTTCTGGGAGAAGGAGATTTTGAAGGGGGGGGATTTATGTTCAGAAGGGAAATTTTGAGGGGAAGTGGATTTCTGTAAGGAAGGGGATTTGGTGGGGGGGGGGGGGGGTTGTGCTAGTAGGGGTGATTGAAGGGATCCTAGGAGGGGAAATTTGGGCGGAGGGGGTGCTAGGAGAGGGCATTTGGGGGGATTTGTTCTGGGAGAAGGAGATTTTGGAGGGGGGGGGGATTTATGTTCAGAAGGGAGATTTGAGGGGGATTTCTGTAAGGAAGGAGAAGGGGATTTGGTGTGGGGGGGTTGTGCTAGTAGGGATGATTGAAGGGATGCTAGGAGGGGAAATTTGGGGCGGGGGGTGCTAGGAGAGGGGATTTGTTCTGGGAGAAGGAGATTTTGGAGAGGGGGAGTGGATTTCTGTAAGGAAGGGGATTGGGGGGGGGGGGGGGGGTGGGATTGTGCTATGAGGATATGTACTGGAAGAGTGGGAACTATTTGCTTAGGAGGTAGGTGTGAAGCTTAGTGCTCAATTATTTTTTTGGGGGGGGGGGATTTTTGCTGACACATAATGCTCTTGCATTTTGGGGGGGGGAAGGAGCCATTTGGCATCTTCACCCTGGGCGCTAGATGACCTTGTCCCGGTCCTGCTACCAATGCACATTGCATGTCATATTCCACTATTATCACCATCAGGGAGGAATGCCATGCAGCCACTGCTGGAGTACATGTAAGGAAGGGCAAAGAGGCTGCAGGAGATCAGCGCATGGAGGACTCTGGCGGAACCCCCAAAAGGCATTTGTCTAACTCTAGAGAAGAAGCCAGATACAGTGTAATAAGCTACACACAGATGATGTGCTTCTGCTCACTCTCTCAGGAGACCCTCTTAGTGGACGGAGAGGGAGACCCTAGAAAAAAGGCCATGACGCATAGCCGATACGTGACACTGCTGCTCAATGAGGTGAGTCACTTCCCTGGCTGAGATAAAAATAAATAAAAAATCAGCGAGTAGGCAGGGGGGCTACACATAGAGGTGAGGAAGACACTTCATTGGGGTTCTACAGAGGAATCTTCATCTAGGGAGGGGGGGGCTCGGAGTTCTTCTCCCTCTCCCCGATAATCCCCTTTAGTCATTGTTTTATTAGCACCTCATCTGCCTGTATCTTCTGACCGTTCTCTCCATCTCCCACCCCCTCTCCCGCTGCCTCCCTCCTCTCCCGCTGCCTCCCTCCTCTCCCGCGCTCCCCATTGATGCTGTTAGCTGTTGTGCGAATGGAATATTGAAAGCTACTATCTGCATTCAGAACACGGAAAGGATGGAAGAAGAGAGAGAGAGGGAGAGAGGGAGAGACAGACTGAGGAGGATTGGATGAGACCTACGCTTGACGTGAGAGATGGATGAGACGGGAAACATTGAAGACTGTGTAATATTGGAAGTTACAGAGTTCACCATTTGATGTAGTGCGCCGTACACTGTATCATAGCTCCTTACTGTCCTTCTACAAGACCCAAGTCCTTCTTTTTTTTTGCTGTTAGCTACAATGTATGGCTACAAGCCTTTATTTAATCAGTATACTAGATGGCTATCGAGCGGTTAGATTACTGGTAAAAACCCCTTGGAAATAAAGTGTTGCTTGTTCAAAGTAAATAAAACTTGATAATAAAAATCTCACAATTGTATTGCATTAACCACTTCAGCCCCGGAAGGATTTGCCCCCTTCCTGACCAGAGCGCTTTTTGCGATTCGGCACTGCGTCGCTTTAACTGACGATTGCGTGGTTGTGCCACGCTGTACCCAAACAAAATTGACGTGATTTTTTTCACACAAATAGAGCTTTCTTTTGGTGGTATTTAATCGCCTCTGCGTTTTTAATTTTTTGCACTATAAACAAAAAAAGAGCGTCAATTTTGAAAAAAAAAAAAAAGCAATATTTTTAGCGCACGACGATGTACGTCCCTTTTTTGAAGAGGGATATCTCGGTAACGGCAGCAGCTGCTGCCACAACCAAGATATCCATCTCTTCAGGCACCGGTCATGTTTACGATAATGGTGGTCTCCGCGGTGGGTTATCGGTGTTATCGGTGGCGGGAGAGGTGACCCCACCTCTCCCGCCACTCTCCCGCGCCCTCCGCCGCTTACCGGAGCCGTTGGTAGCGACGGAGACGATTGGATCCTTTCATCTGCTGGGTATGGAGACGAGTGAGGCTAAGATGGCCCCCACCCATCTCTATACCATAGCAGGGCGGAAGCGACGTCAAAACGTCACTTCCGCCCATACCTCTTATGCCCCGTACACACGGTCAGATTTTCTGATGGAAAATGTCCTATCGGACAATGTTGTCGGAAATTCCGACCGTGTGTAGGCTCCATCGGACTTTTTCCGTCGGATTTTCCGACGGACAAAGTTTTATCTCCTGCTCTCAAATTTTCCGACATCAAACTCTATCGGACTTTTTCCGATCGTGTGTAGCGAATTCCGACGGACAAAGTGCCACGCATGCTCAGATCACATTACAAGACCAAAGCTATTGGCTACTAGCCTCTACGTAGTCCCGTCGTAGGCAACAAACGTCACCACGTTCAGAATGATCGGATTTTCCGACAACTTTGTCCGATGGATTTTGTGGTCGGATTTTCCGACCGTGTGTACGGGGCATAAAAGGCACATTTTTTCAAATGACAATTTTTTTTTTTTTTTTCATAAGTCCAAATATGAGATCTGAGGCGTTTTTGACCCCAGGTCTCATATTTAAGAGAACCTGTCATGCTTTTTTTCTATTATAAGGGATGTTTACATTCCTTGTAATAGGAATAAAAGTGACGCAATTTTTTTTTGTGATGTATCACCGCGATCGGTAGAGCGAGAGCAATAATTCTAGCCCTAGACCTCCTCTGTAACGTAAAACATGCAACCTGTAGAATTTTTTTAAACGTCGCCTATGGAGATTTTTGAGGGTAAAAGTTTTGACGCCATTCCACGAGCGGGTGCAATTTTGAAGCGTGAAATGTTGGGTATCAATTTACTCGGCTTAACATCATCTTTCACGATATATAAAAAAATTGGACTAACTTTACTGTTTTCTTATTTTTTTATTCAAAAAAGTGAATTTTTTCCAAAAAAAGTGCGCTTGTAAGACCGCTGCGCAAATACGGTGTGAAAAAAAGTATTGCAATGATCGCCATTTTATTTTCTAGGGTGTTAGAAAAAAAAATATATAATGTTTGGGGGTTCTAAGTAATTTTCTAGCAATAAAACCTGTTTTCAACATGTAAACACCTAAAATCCAAAACGAGGCTGGTCTTAAAGTGGTTAATGCCGCGTACACACGACCGGACTTTCCGGCAGTATTAGTCCGTCAGACAATCCAATCGTGTGTGGGCTAATCCGATCATTTTTTGGTAACAAAATCCGACGGACCTAGAAATAGAACATGTTTCAAATCTATCCGACGGACTCAATTGATATCGGGAAAACCGTTCGTCTGTGTGCTGTTCCGACGGACCAAATACGACGCAAGGGCAGCTATTGGCTACTGGCTATGGAACTTCCTTTTTTAGTCCCGTTTACGCCATCATCTTTCGTTCGCAAAGTTTGTCGGAACTCCACCCAAAGTCCGTCGGGAAGACCGTCGGACCTATTCTACTGGAAAGTCCGGTCGTGTGTACGCGGCATTACCTTTTGCTATAATAATATCCGCCAAAAATATTTAAAAAAACAACTTGTTTCCTCAGTTTAGGCCGATATGTATTCTTCTACATATTTTTGGTAAAAAAAAAAAAAAAATTGCATTAAGCGTATATTGATTGGTTTGCGCAAAATTTATAGTGTCTACAAAATAGGGGATAGTTTTATGGCATTGATTAGTTTGTGCAAAATTTATAGCGTCTACAAAATAGGGGATAGTTTTATGCCATTTGTATTATAAATTTTTTTTATTTATTAGTAATGGCGGCGATCTGCGATTTTTATCGTGACTGCGACATTATGGCGGACACATCGGACACTTTTGACACTATTTTGGGAACATTGTCATTTATACAGCGATCAGTGCTATAAAAATGCACTGATTCCTGTGTAAATGACACTGGCAGTGAAGGGGTTAACCACTAGAGGGGCGATGAAGGGGTTAAGTGTGTCCTAGGGAGTGATTCTAACTGTGGAGGGGATGGGCTTCAACACACATGACAGCGATCACTGCTCCAGATGACAGGGAGCAGTGATCTCTGTCATGACACAAGGCAGATCAGGGAAATGCTTTGTTTACAAAGGTATTTCCCCGTTCTACCTCTCCGCGACATGATTGCGGGGGCCCGACGGACATCGAGTCCGCGGGACCCGCGGTCATGGAGAACGCGGTCATGGAGAACGCGGCGGGCGTGCATGGGCCCACAGTGCCGCTTTTTAAAGGGGACGTACAGGTACGCCCCTTTGCCCACCCGTGCCATTCTGCCGACGTATATCGTCGTGCAGCGGTCGGGAAGCGGTTAAGGAAAAAAAAAGCAAAGATCTATGTGATGACTCAAGAGAAAATTGTTTACAATTTTAAAATGTACAAAAATAAACAATAAAACATAATATAAAAATATAAAGATGATAAAGATGATGATGATGATGATAATAATAATAATAATTGTACCAATACTACTAAAAAAAGGTAATGGTCAGCTAGAGTTCTTTCTCTCTTCCATTGAGTGCAGCTAAGACATCATCTTGAAGACGACTATACGTAAAGTATCATCAATGTTTTTGTGTTTTATGTGCTCTGTATTATTCTTTTAGTGTTTATATGTTAGTTTTCTACTTTCTTTGTAAATAAATGAGATCCTTGCTCATTTAGTGGCGGTTCACACACGGGCGACCTGTCAGACAACTTAGCCACCTGGCGAGTCGCACTCCTTGCATTGCAATGGAACCGTTCTAATATGAGCGACTCAAGTCGCTCCGACTTAGAAAAAGCTTCCTGTACTACTTTGGGGAGACTTCGGAGCGGCTTCCATTGACTTCTATATAGAAGTCGTTTTGCAAGCCGCTCTGAAGTCGCGCTGTACTGGGCGGCTTCAGAGTTGGATGACTGTGTGAACCGGCACTTAAGCAGTGTGTTTATTTTTATAGCTAGCATTGTTTTTGTATCATCACCATTAATATTATCAGAGCTTTGATAGACTAGCTAAGAATAGGAATAGACAAGATAATACATATTTATAATAAATAGGGGAAATCCAAAACCACCCCATATTTATAAAAAAATTAAATATAGACAATAAACTAACAACAACAACAACAACAACAACAACATTAATATTACTAATGCTACTACTACTAATATTTAAAATGACAATAATTATTATAAATAAAACATAATTATAAATAATAAATTACTGCTACCACGATTATTTATTATTTTTATTATACATAGTTACATAGTTTGTCTGGTAGAAAAAAGGCACAAGTCTATCTAGTTCAACCAATAAAAGGGAAAAAAATCTAAATAACAACAAGAAAATAATAATAATTATAATTAATATACAGTGCCTTGAAAAAGTATTCATACCCCTTGCAATTTTCCACATTTTGTTACAACCAAAAATGTAAATGTATTTTATTGGCACATAATTGTGAAGTGGAAGGAAAATGATAAATGGTTTTCAAATGATTTTACAAATAAATATGTGAAAAGTGTGGCGTGCATTTGTATTCAGCCCCCTTTACCCTGATACCCCTAACTTAAATCCAGTGGAACCAATTGCCTTTAGAAGTCACCTAATTAGTAAATAGCGTCCACCTGTGTGTAATTTAATCTCAGTAGAAATACAGCTGTTCTTTGAAGCTCTCAGGGGTTTGTTAGAGAACCTTAGCGAACAAATAGCATCATAAAGGCCAATGAACACACCAGACAGGTCAGGGATAAAGTTGTGGAGAAGTTTAAAGCAGGATTAGGTTTCAAAAAAATATCCCAAGCTTTGAACATCTCACGGAGCACTGTTCAATCCATCGTCCGAAAATGGAACGAGTATGGCACAACTGCAAATCTACCAAGACATGGCCGTCCACCTAAACTGACAGGCCGGGCAAGGAGAGCATTCATCAGAGAAGCAGCCAAGAGGCCCATGGGAACTCTGGAGGAGCTGCAGAGATCCACAGCTCAGGTGGGAGAATCTGTCCACAGGACAACTATTAGTCACGCACACAAATCTGGCCTTTATGGAAGAGAGGCAAGAAGAAAGTCATTGCTGAAAGAAAGCCATAAGAAGTCCTGTTTGCAGTTTGCAAGAATCTATGTGGGGACCGAGCAAACATGTGGAAGAAGATGCTCTGGGTAGATGAGACCAGAATTTTACTTTTTGGCCTAAAAGAAAACCCCTACATGTGGCGGAAAACTAACACTGCACATCACCCTAAACACACCATCCCTACCGTGAAACATGGTGGTGGCAGCATCATGTTGTGGGGATGCTTTTCTTCAGCAGGGACAGGGAAGCTGGTCAGAGTTGATGGGAAGATGGATGGGGCCAAATGCAGAGCCATCTTAAAAGAAAATCCGTTTGAAAGACTTGAGACTGGGGTGGAGGTTCATCTTCCAGCAGGACAACGACCCTAAACATACAGCCAGAGCTACAATGGAATGGTTTAGAGATCAAAGCATATTCATGTGTTAGAATGGCCAAGTCAAAGTCCAGACCTAAATCCAATTGAGAATCTGTGGCAAGACTTGAAAATTACTGTTCACAGACGCTCTCCATCCAATCTGACAGAGCTTAAGCTATTTTGCAAAGAAGAATGGGCAAAAATGTCACTCTCTGGATGTGAAAAGCTGGTAGAGACATCCTCAAAAAGACTTGCCGATGTAATTGCAGTAAAAGGTGGTTCTACAAACTTTTGACTTTGGTGGGGTACAAATGCACACCACACTTTTCACATATTTATTTGTAAAAAATGTTAAAAAACATTTTATAATTCTCCTTCTACTTCACAATTATGTCCCACTTTGTGTTGGTCTATCACAAAATAAAATATCCAATAAATTACATTTACGTTTTTGGTTGTAACATGACAAAATTTCAAAAATTTCAAGGGGCATGAACACTTTATCAAGGCACTGTAATTATACTACTACTACTGCTACTAATATTAATAATATGACAACTACCACTACTTCTACCACTACTAAATAATAATAATAATATTATTATTAATAGTTATTATTATTATGACCAATATGATTATTATTATTATTATTATTAATAATAATAATAATATAAAAATATATATAAATATAAAACTATAAAAAATATATAAAATAAACTACTACTATTGTTATTTCTGTTATTATTATTATTATTAATAAAACATAAGAATCTCTGTGGAAGAACAACAACATGTAATGTAAATTTGCTTATATAAACTGAACAATATACACTTTATGCATTATACCCATCTATGCAGCAGGTGGCGCTGTAGTATTTTAGTGTATAGTACATGTTTTTCTATGATATGACAGGATGTTTGTCTATACAGGTTGTTTGTCTATCCTCATCTCTATTTAACAGGACAGGTTCCACTCAGAACAGGCCTCACCATGGTCGACCAAAAAATTTGAGTGCACATGCTCAGCGTCATATCCAGAGGTTGTCTTTGGCAAACAGATGTATGAGTGCTTCCAGCATTGCTGCAGAGGTTGAAGGGGTGGGGGTCAGCCTGTCGGTGCTCAGACCATACGCCGCACACTGCACCAAATTGGTCTGAATGGCTGTCTTCCCAGAAGGAAGCCTTTTTCTAAAGATGATGCACAAGAAAGCCCGCAAACAGCTTGCTGAAGACAAGCAGACTAAGGATATAGATTACTGGAACCATGTCCTGTGGTCTGATGAGACCAAGATAAACTTATTTGGTTCAGATGGTGTCAAGTGTGTGTGGTGGCAACCAGGTGAGGAGGGCAAAGACAAATGTGTCTTGCCTACAGACAAGCATGGTGTTGGGAGTGTCATGGTCTGGGGCTGCATGAGTGCTGCCGGCACAGGGGAACCATGAATGCCAACATGTACTGTGACATCAGCAGAAGCAGAACATGACCCTCCCCCTTCGGAGACTGGGCCGCAGGGCAGTATTACAACAAAACGACCCCAAACACACCTCCAAGATGACCACTGCCTTGCTAAAGAAGCTGAGGGTAAAGGTGATGGACTGGCCAAGCATGTCTCCAGACCTAAACCCTATTGAGCATCTGTGGGGCATCCTCAAACGGAAGGTGGAGGAGCGCAAGGTCTCTAACATCCACCAGCTCTGTGATGTCATCATGGAGGAGTGGAAGAGGACTCCAATGGTAACCTGTGAATATCTGGTGAAATCCATGCCAAAGAGGGTTAAGGCAGTGCTGGAAAATAATGGTGGCCACACAAATATTGACACTTTGGGCCCAATTTGGCCATTTTCACTTAGGGGTGTACTCACTTCTGTTGCCAGCGGTTTAGACATTAATGGCTGTGTGTTGAGTTATTTTTGAGGGGACAGCAAATTGACACTGTTATACAAGCTGTACACTCACTACTTTACATTGTAGCGTAATTTAAGTGTAAGTGTAATTTCTTCTTTGTCACATGAAAAGATATAATAAAATTATTTACAAAAATGTGAGGGGTCTCTGTGTATGTGTATATGTATATATATATATATATATATATATATATATATATATATATATATATATATATATATTATTATAGAAAAAGTCTTGTAGGCACCATTCAGTTATCCCCAAGAGTGCCCTCTGTTGGTTAAAGGCAGCCAATAAATAATAATATTACTAATAAAAAATATTAAATTAGCGGGTCTATTGTACATTGGCCACTTTATTAAGTACACCTATCTAGTACCAAATAAGACTCTCTTTAGCCTTTAGAACAGACCGTCAACAAGATGCTAAGCATGTTGCTTAGGGATATACAGCAAGTCCATCACCCTTATAGAATAACTGTTATGCCGTGTACACACGGCTGGACTTTTCGGCAGCAAAGGTCTGACGGAACGAATCCGTCGGACAATTCGATTCGTGTGGGGGCTTCATCTGATATTTGCTGTCGAAAATCGGATGGACTTTAGATTTAGAACATGTTTCAAATCTTTCTGACTGACTCGAGTCCGGTCGAAAAATAATTTTGTATGCTAGTCCGACGGACGAAAACCGACGCTAGGGCAGCTATTGGCTACTGGCTATGAACTTCCTTATTCTAGTCTGGTCATACGTCATCACGGTCCAATCTGTCGGACTTTGGTGTGATTGTGTGTGGACAAGTCCGATTCGATGGAAGTCCGTCAAAAAGTCAGACGGAATTCAGTCCGTCAAAGTCCTGTCGCGTGTACACGGTATTAGACTAAAGCACCGACTCAGGAAGCATCCATGGATTGTCGTGTGTGTGTGTGTGTAATATATATTATATATATATATATATATATATATATACATACAGTATGTCCAAAGGTCAATAAAAACTTGACCATCACACCTATTCTATAGCCATAAGTATGTGGACACCCATTAACATTTTGAGGTATTGTCAGAGAGAACATCTGTCTTGATAGTCATGATTACTTATAGCTCAGCCATTTTTAATTTCTTACTAGGGATGCCAAGGCTTGTGTAATCCATGGCACAGACCTGAAGGACATGAGCAGCGAATATATGGATGAGATCCTTCAGAACCACACAGAGATCGTCTTTGCCCGCACATCCCCTCAGCAGAAGCTGATCATTGTGGAAGGATGCCAGAGACAGGTAAGACCATTGTCATTCAATATACACCAATATGTGTAAGGGCATGAATTAGTATTATGACATAATTAGACCTGGTGTTTAATATGACAACCTACAGCTCCACCATTCCTTTACATTTCAAAAGCTATTGGAAACTATCTCACCAAAGTCTAAACTACTATTGGTGGGGATTTTAGAGTATGAGTGTATTGTCTAGGAAAAGTGGTGAGCCAATCCCTTGAAGGGGGGTGGTAATATTGTCAAGACAAGTACACAGGGTACCGTTGCCATGGTTGCAAGGAAGATATTCTTTTTTAACTTTACTGTTGTTGTAGTCATTATCTGTAATATCTATTCTTAAATTGGAAGTGTTCCTTTAATTCTTTTGATTGACACCCTAGTGTTCTCCCAATATAGGGCGCTATTGTAGCTGTGACTGGTGATGGTGTGAATGACTCTCCTGCCCTGAAGAAAGCCGACATTGGGGTGGCTATGGGCATTGCTGGCTCTGATGTCTCCAAACAGGCTGCTGACATGATTCTTCTGGATGATAACTTTGCTTCAATCGTCACTGGTGTCGAGGAGGGTAAGGGGCCACTTTGTAATATATAGGCTACACTCTATATGAATATAGACTGCCACTTGTGTAACACTGTCCACTCATCAACAGGTCGCCTTATCTTTGACAACCTGAAGAAGTCAATTGCCTACACCCTGACCAGTAACATTCCAGAGATCACCCCCTTCCTGCTCTTCATTATGGCCAACATTCCCCTGCCTCTGGGAACCATCACCATCCTGTGCATTGATCTGGGCACTGACATGGTGAGTAGGCCATGGTGGCTCATTGGTGAAAGTGAGAGAAAATAATATTTGGTACCCAGAGCAATCAAAGAGATTCCAGAACAGGTTAGAACCAGGATGGCTGCCAGGTGCAGTCCATCCAATGACCCGGTATATGCAAGCCATTGACAGTCTGCCAAGCCAAAAGAAAAGCGGGATGTCCATTAGTATTGCTCCATAAAAGAAACCTACCATGAGAGAAAAATGAAGGCTTCCATTGGTGACCTTTCCTGCTGAAAATGCTCCTTATCTTGTTGCCATGGTTCCGGTTTCAATACTATGAGTTACTGACCCAGAACAGGTATGCCAAAAAGGACTTTGTTCCAGATCTTCAGACTTGTCAATTAGTTTCCAGGTCAGCGACTCACAAAGTATTATAATCATAGGAGTCCAGCAATGTCTGCCCACACTTTTTGCACAGATGCACTTCAAAGTAGACCCATATTTAAAGTAAAACTGTCAGAACCATAATGGTACTGAACAGGCTGCAGCAGCACATTGGTTTCTACGCATACCTTTTGCTGACCCTATAGCTCCTAGGGTAAACTGAATCTTGGAAACCTGTGACCTACCATTTTCTTCATAGATGGTTTGCATTGTGAGGGCAGGGGCAGACTGACAACTCATGGGGCCCCCGGGCACAAGGGAATCATGGGGCCCCCAGGTTTAAAGATGGCCCCTACACGGCAGCCATCTTTCTGATGCAACATTAATGCGGCAGGGCCTCCTGGAGGGGCACCTAGCTTGGCAACATGCAGAGTGGCAGGAGACTTTGTTATAGGCTTAACTGTAGGTACAAGTGGTAGTACAGAGTTTATTACCACTTTAAGTCAGATTTTTTACAATAGTTTTTTTTATTCAAATTTTTTTCACAACTCTGTTGGGGGGAGGGGGGGATTGGTGAGATATCAGTGGTCTAAACAGACCCCCCTGAAGTCTCACTTTTGAGACAGGTATTGAGGACAGAGATTCCACAGTCCCTTTCTCTGCAGCCTCAGTTGCACTGAAAATGATCATTCAGGAGACAGAGGCTATTGCCCATTCATAAACTGAAGCATAGTAAACATAGTTTCAGTTATTTCCCCCCACCTGCTGCAGTGATTACCTGCTCCATCCACCTGGTGGGAATAACTGCAGGTGCAGAGGTGCCCCCAAACACCAGTGGGATGGGGTTGTAAGACAGTTGGTAGGGGTGAGTTATATATGGAGGGATTTATTTCAGTGGCAGTGTCTGAGAGGGTGAGCGATGTTGGGAAGGTAGACAATGAAAAGTGACCATGAAATAATGTCACTCAGCTGGGGGGTAGGAAGTAGCTCAAAGTGATGTCTGTCAGCTGGATGTATGAAGTGGCCTGGGGGTGATGCAAGCTGGGGGAGGCGGGGCTGAGAAGTACTCAGATAAAGACGTCTATAATCCAAAAATGTCTGCGCTCATCTTCTAAGGGCTTTCACACTGGAGCGGTGCGCTTGCAGAACGGTCAAAAAAAGTCCTGCAAGCCGCATCTTTGGAGCGCTGTAGGAGCGGTGTATTTACTGCTCCTAAAGCACCCCTTTCCATTGAAAACAAAGCGGCGCTTTGCGGGCGGTTTTAACCCTTTTTTGGCCGCTATCGGTGGCTAAAACTGCCCCGCTAGTGGCCGAAAAGCGCCACTTAAACGACAGTAAAGCGCCGCTAAATATAGCGCCGCTTTACCGCCAGCGCACTCAGCGCCCTAGTGTGAAAGTAGCCTTAATGTCAGTTATGGAATTGCAGTGAGTAAATGGCATTAAGGATGGGCAGATCTGGGATTGAGGATGGCCAAAGGAATCACATTTAAAATGATAAGATCACAGAAAATGCTAAAAAATAACTTAACAAAAAAATTGGATACTGATTACTGGAGGTACAGGAGAGAGAAACCAGCAACATACGCAGGAGAACATGGGGAGTTTAAATGACATGCACTATCCAATGGATACACATTTGGTTAAACAATGGCAGATTCAGTGTCTCCCCATCCCTTTTGATCTAATCTGGAACATCTTACATTGCAATGCACCATATTCAATAAGGCTTGTATAAACTCCTTCTCCAGGTTCCTGCTATTTCCCTAGCCTATGAAGCAGCCGAGAGCGACATTATGAAGAGACAGCCAAGAAATCCCCGTACAGACAAACTGGTGAATGAAAGATTAATCAGCATGGCGTACGGGCAGATTGGTGAGGCCTCATCTCAGACCGTTGCTAAAATTGTATCTCCTGAGGTGATTTTCTTTGATTGTCACCTGTAACTATGTCTCCACCACTTTTAGGTATGATTCAGGCTCTTGGTGGCTTTTTCTCCTATTTCGTCATCCTGGCAGAAAATGGTTTCTTGCCATCTCATTTGGTGGGCATTCGGCTAAACTGGGATGACAGGACGTGTAATGACCTGGAAGACAGCTATGGCCAGCAGTGGGTGAGTTGTGAGCTCTTTCCTAAGACATTATGGGTATTGCCAAGTCTTAAATAAAATTTAGATATGGCCTATACTAACATTATATTTTCTAGTGGAAGGTCAGTTTGGATTTGTATCTATAACTAATGGACTTTTGAAGAGAAACTCGGCATGGACCCAAAACACTTATTTTAAACTTTCATGAAATAATTACAGACCCTTTAATGGGCACTTAGCTGTCTATGGGCATCAGAATCTCAAGCACCCAACCTGTTGGGTGGGAAAGTTTTATATGGAAAAGGATAAACCGCGCTAGGGATAAGAAGGGAAAAAATAGGGCACCTGAAAGGTGAGAATTTGGAAAGGGTGAACCTGGACAACTAATACAGGAAAAAAATATACTTTAAAAAGGAAAAAAAATAAGAAATAAAAAATAAAAGATAAAAAAGTGAAAAAAATAAATAAATAAAGAAAAAAAGGCTGCTGCTAAAAAGTGGGATACTTCACACTTAAACAGATATATGGTAAAATAAAGCTGCGCCAATATTAAAAATTAATAAACATATAAATTGCAACCCATCAAATTGTTTAGATGGAAAAACACTGATCTCGTGCAGAACAGTCCAGACAAGGATAAGTTGGTCCAATAAAACTCAATCTAGGCATCAGGCATAGGACAGGTTAAATCCACAGATCAATCGTATTTAAATTGACACCACGGTGCTCGTGCTACAAGTTATCCACTGTGACATGTATGCAAACGGTGCTTCATCCCGACCACCTGATGAATGGGAGGCTTACCAGAGAGTAGCAATGATAAGGCATTGGATATAAGCTTGAGGTGTATCCAGTAGTCAAGCGCTGGTAGGGTTAACAACAGCTCCAGGAAAAAAACACTCCAAGTGGGAAGAGGGGGGGGGAGGAACCCGTCCTGTAATCCGTTCACAACTCAGATAGCCAGCCAAATCCTAGTACATTCCTCCGTTTGGAGAGAAAACACAAAAGGGGCCACCCATAGCGTGATACTGATAATAATAGGTTTATTAAAAAAGATTAAAAATAACTTACATCAATGTAGTAAAAATAAGCGAAAAGGATAATAGCACAACACTGCCGGCCGGTCAGTGTGAACCCGTCCCTTGATCCAATATCAGTCTGTAGTGGTGGCGTCGCTGCGTGCCTTCCCATACGACGTTTCGTCATAAATGACGTTTTCAATGGGGAACGTTATATGCCCACCACACCCCATAACTAAACTAGACTACTGTAAAACATATGGATTTAGTGGCTTATCTGTGCCATGCCATTTTTTGGTCATATATGATGCAGAATTTTATTTATTTTTTAGACTGGAGGAGGGTATAGGGGAATATTAAGAGAAACTATCATGGCTTTTGGTCATTTTATTTTCAATAATAAAAATACAAAAAACTTTTTGGTACAAAAAAAAAAAAAAAAAAAACGTAATAATCTGTGAACATAAGGTAAGGAAAAAGGGGCAGGAATAATTAAAGTGACCCTGTAGCTAAAATAAACTGCCAAAAAAAAAAAAACTTGCCTACAAAAGAATGTGAATACTTACCTCCTGCTGTCCACAGTGCCAAATGTTGATAAGTAATCATTCCCAAAAGTCTACTGGGAAACCAATACCTCCGGGAGTGTCGATCTCCTGTGTCCACAGCAGCACTCAGTAGTTCCTCCTGTTGACACCCACATCACTGCTCTGTGCTATAGTGCTGTGGAGGTCAGTGGGAGGAACCATAGAACACAGTGAGGGGGACACGGGTGAAGGACACTCTTGAAAGTGTCCATTTCCCAGCAGATTTTGGGGGACAAATCCTCATCATCAAAGCTATCTTTACTAGCATGGAAAGCAGAGGGGGGTAAATATTTTTTTATTCTTATTTTTCAGGAAGTTTCATGTTTGCAATAGGGTTGCATTAAGTCAACTAAGGTTAGCTAAAGATTATTCATAGGTCAAAAAGGTATGACTTGACAGGTTTGCTGCATTTAGAGGCGGAACACCCCCTCCCCCCCAAAAAAAATAAAAGTTAGCAGCTACAAATCCTGTAGTTGCTGACTTTTACTATTCGGGTACTTACCTGTCCAGGCATTTAGCGGTGTCCTCACTTGAATCGGCTCTCGTGGGGGGCTGCCACCACCATCTTGGCTAAGGGAAACGGGCAGTGAAGCTTTGCGCAAATCGTGCTGTGCTTTTTCAATGGGCCAGCTGTGGGGGGCGGCCTGAATTTCTGTCTCACTGAGCCAGAAGTGGGAGCATATATCTGCCAAAACCAGGTACCTGCTTCCCCCCCCCTCCCCCCCACAAAAAGGTGCCAAATGTGGCAGCGGAGGAGGCAGACACCTTTTGGGTGGAACTCCGCTTTAACCAGCATGTTACAGGACAAGCCTTGTGATCTGTTCTACAACAGCTGTAGACAATTACAATATAACAAAATAGTTACATTGTTTCTATTAGTGACATAAACAAGCTGTTACAGTAGAATAGGTAGCTACTGCATAGGCAGCGGCTAAGGGTGTACACATGCTGCAGCTATGGTGCTTTGCTTTGCAGCCATGGCAGAAGTTATACTACCTGTCGGTTTTGGTGGGTGCTACTGCCCGCCATTCGTGACCCGTGACTCCAGTGAATGGAGCCGCTCTGCATGCGCCCTGAAACTGCATGTGATTAGAGGGCACTTATGCAGGGTCCAAGGGTTAAAGTAGGCAATTAAGTAATACGCCTCCTCACGGCCTGTCAAATGCTCTCAACACAGCAGGGGTGTCTTGTAGAATGTAATGGGGTACAGCTTTACTAAAGTCCTTCCGGGCATACCCAATATGTCCTTGGCTCACAAGTCAAATTCACTTTGTAATGCTAAACATAACTGATAAAGAAAATGTATATATGTCTGTTAGAAACCCACTGGGGACCAACATTATTATATTGTAATACTTTTTCCCTTCTCTGTGCTTTAGACATACGAGCAGCGCAAGATTGTGGAATTCACTTGTCACACTGCCTTCTTCGTCAGTATTGTGGTTGTACAATGGGCTGATGTCATCATCTGTAAGACCAGGAGAAACTCAGTATTCCAGCAGGGCATGAAGTAAGGGGACACTCATGAACATTACCCATTCTCTGTAGCATGCAAATACAAGGCCATTCAGTGCCCAGGGAAAAGATGCTGGGACTATACTTCTACTGTTGGGTGGACATTAGTAGTGGCCTCAGTCAAGTGCCCCACTGCCACTCTGTAAGGTGCCAAAAATGTGGGAGCAGACCCAGCCCAGGACACGGTTGTCTGCCTGTTGAGCACCAGGGCAGGACATTAGCAGGTCAGAGAGTAGACTTGGTGGTGCTGCACCCCCACCACCACATAAAAACACTGTGCCTGGGGCATCTGCATTTTCTGCACACCCCTCATCCTAGCCCCGCTCCATTTTTGTTAAGAAAAAACACCTGCTTGCATCTGTAGATAATGAGACATGGCTTTGTACAGCCGTGGGCAAAGGTTTCGAAAATTACGCAAATATTAATTTTCACAAAGTCTGCTGCTTCAGTGTTTTTTTTTCATCTCTTGTCAGATGTTACTATGGTATACTGAAGTATAATTACAAGCATTTCATAAGTGTCAAAGGCTTTTTTAACAATTACATTAAGTTTATGCAAAAAGTCTATATTTGTAGTGTTGACTCCTCTATTTTAAGACCTTTGCAATTCGCCCTGGCTTGCTGTCAATCAACTTCTGGGCCACATCCTGACTGATGGCAGCCCGTTCTTCCATAATCAATGCTTGGAGTTTGTCAGAATTAGTTTTTTTTTGTTCATCCACCTCTTGAGGATTGACCACAAGTTCTCAATGGGATTAAGGTCTGGGGAGTTTCCTTGCCATGGACCAAAAATGTCTATGTTTTGTTCCCCAAGCCACTTAGTTATCCCTTTTTGCCTTATGGCAAGGTGCTCCAGCATGCTGGAAAAGGAATTGTTCGTTACCAAGCTGTTCTTGGATGGTATGGGAGTAGTTGCTCTCTGAGGATATTTTTGGAACGTTTTTTATTTATGGCTGTGTTCTTATGCAAAATTGTGAGTGAGCCCACTCCCTTGGCTGAGACGCAAACCCACACATGAATGGTGTCAGGATGCGTTACTGTTGGTATGGCAAAGGTAGTGCTCACCTTTTCTTCTCCGGAGAAGGTTTTTTCCAGATGCCCCAAACAATTGGAGAGGGGATTCATCTGAGAAAATGAATTTACCCCAGTCCTCAGCAGTCCAATCCCTGTACCTTTTGCAGAAAATCAGTCTGTTTCAGATGTTTTTTCCTGGAGAGAAGTGGCTTCTTTGCTGCCCTTCTCGACCCCAGGTCATCTTCCAAAAGTCTTCGCCTCGCTGTGTGTGCCGATGTACTCACACCTGCCTGCTGCCATTCCTGAGCAATCTCTGCACAGGTGGTGCCCCGATCCCGCAGCTGAATCAAATGTAGGAGACGGTCCTGGCGCTTGCTGGACTTTCTTGGGCGCCCTGAAGTCTTCTTCACAAATGCAGTGGAAAGGTTTTCTTGGGGATTAAGTTAATTTTCATAGCAAAGAGGGACATTGCAATTCATCTGACCACTCTTCATAACATTCTGGAGTATATGCAAATTGCCACCATAAAAACTGAGGCAGCAGACTTGGTGAAAATTTATATTTGTGTCGTTCTCAAAACTTTTGGCCATGGCTGCAGTGTAGTCGTTGGGTTGACCTATTAGACATGATCGTTCCCAATGTAGTAAATAAAAAAAATTCAACCCCTCCCCCACCATCTATTTAGATGTGCAACTTTCTATCTCAACATCTTACCAGAGATTGAAATTCAAGTGCAGGAAAGTTGGGGATGCCTTCATTTTATGTTCTATGTAGATTTCAATGAATTACAAAAGCGGGGGAATGAGGACTTTGGGAAGGTCTGCACTGTATATAGTGTACCGTCACCATGGTTACAAGAAAAATTTGACAGTTTTATTGGCAGATTTACAGAAACATAACTGGCTGTAGACTAAAAGGGAAATATGGTTTGTGCAGCATTTAAATACATTAATTATTATTATTAGGAAAAGTTGAGTTAATGTATTTACAGTATTTACTATCTTGATAACCCTGAGCCTTTGTCATTGCAGGAATAAAATCCTAATTTTTGGTCTTTTCGAAGAAACCGCATTAGCAGCTTTCTTGTCGTATTGCCCTGGAATGGACATTGCACTGAGAATGTACCCACTAAAGTAAGTCTGTTGTGTGGCCAGGTTTAGTTTTGATGGGTGTGTGACAATAAAGGAAACCTGAGATGGGAGATAACTGCTGGCTTCAATGAAAAATAGGATTTTTTTTTCATCATACTTACCTGTAAAATCCTTTTCTATTTCATACATCATGGGACACAGAGTTAGGCTAATATTCATTACCTGCTGGGTTATACGTCATCAGCAGGTGAATGGACACTGGTAGACCAAAGGTCTTTAGACAGGAAGTGATCCGCTATATAACCCCTCCCATACAGGAAGTACTTCAGTTTTGTAGCAAGCACCGAATCCTCAAAAAGAGGGGAGGGACCTCTGTGTCCTATGATGTACTCAAAGAAAATTTTTTTTTTTTATAGGCAAGTATGACAAAAAAATCCTATTTTCTTTTATATACATTATGGGACACAGTCAGGCTAATATTCATTACCTGCTGGGACGTCCCAGAGCAATAGCCTTGAGGGGAGGGAGACACCCTGCCAAACAATAGCCAGCAGCCCGCAGTACACATCCACTTGATAATATTTTGTGAACGTATGCACTGAAGACCAGGGTAGCAGCCTTACAAATCTGAGCCACAGCTACCCGATGGCAAAAAGCCCAGGAGATTCCTACACACCTGGTAGAATGAGCTCTTACCCTAAAGGGAGGAGCTTTACATTTCAGACCGTAGGCCTGAATGATCAATTGGCAATGGAAGCTGCCTGCCCCTTCTTGGGTCCTCTTGGTAAAACAAAAAGAGGAGTCTGATCCTCTGATCTCCGCAGATCTAGACAAATAAACCTTGACTGCCCGGACAACGTCCAAAGAATGCAGTCGCCTCTCTTCCGCCGAACGAGCCCGAGAGAAAAAAGAAGGCAAAATAATGTCCAGATTTAAATGAAAGGCTGACACCACTTTTGGCAAAAAGGATGGAACAGGTTGTAACACGACCCTGTCCAAGTACGGTTCCCTGCATGAAAGAGCCGCCAACTTCGACACCCTTCTAGCTGAGGTGATAGCCATCAGGAAGGCTAGCTTGTGTGACAGCAAGTCTAATGGAACTTCCTTGATAGGTTTAAATGGTGGTTTCTGTAACACAGACAGCACCAAGTTCAAGTCCTAGGGACACATAGGTGACCTAATGTGGGGAAGCAAGCGAGTTGCAGCCTGCATAAAGGTTTAGACCAGTGAATGGGAGGCTAAAGGCCTTTGGAAGAATACTGATAGGGCCAAAGACAATTTCGAAATTTGATTTCCACAGCTGACTGTAGAAAAGAGAAAATTCTCCCAATCACGTATTTCCAAGGATGCAATTTTTTGGCTTCACACCAAGCAATATAAGTCTTCCAGACCTTATGATAGATCTTCCTAGTGACAGCTTTTATAGAATTCACTAGGGTAGACATCACTGGTCCCAAGATGCCATGGTCCTTTAACACCCTGGTTTCAATAGCGATGTCGTTATATTTAGAGACTGTAAATTGGGGTGGAATATAGGACCTCGAGACAGTAGATCGTGGAATCGTCCATGGCCCGTCTATTGTCAGTCTCACAATCTCTGGGAACCAGGGCCCTCTGGTGCCACCAGGATGACTGGAACGCCCTCTCTCCGAATCCTGCGCAACAAAAGAGTAAGACGAGGGATCGAAGGGAAAGCATAAACCAGGGAGTACTGGCTCCATGGAACTACCAGAGCATCTGCTCCGATTGCCAGAGGAGCTCTTGTTCGGGACACAAACTGCTGTAGCTGGTTGTTGAAACCTGGATGCCAGTAGGTCAACCTCTGGCCACCCCCCAATGTTGGCAAATTTCCTGGAACACCCCTGGGTGTAGGGACCCTTCCCCCAAGCAGATCCGCTGGCTACTGAGATAATCTGCCTTCCAGTTCTCTACTCCCGTGATATGGACTGCCGATAGAATCGGCACATGTCCCTCTGCCCAGGCTAGTATGTGGTTCACCTCCTTCAGAGCTGAACGACTTCTGGTACCACATTGGTGGTTTATATAGTCCATTGCAGTGGCATGGTCGGCCTGAACCCTGATAGGGTAGTCCTGAAGCGCCACCGTTCAGGACCGTAGGGCCAGTCTTATTGTCCATAATTCTAGGACGTTGATGGGCAGGATCTGTTCTGTCCTTGACCATTTCCCCTGAGCTGTGAGCCCGTCTAGGGTCGCTCCCCAGCCTGAGAGCCTGGCATTTGTAGTCAGTACTCTTCAAGTTACTGGGAGGATCTTCCCTTTCGCAGGTTCTGATCCTGGAACCACCAATTTAGGCTTAAGCGTGCCAGAGGAGGAGATGATAACATTGGAGTATCCAGGGCTTGTCCTTTTACTGTTCCAAGCCAACAAGATGTCTTGTTATAGAGGCCTGGAATGGAACTGGGCATAGGGCACCGCCTCGAAGGAGGATACCGTACTCCTTAGAAGACTCATACAGAGCCAAATGGAGGGTTGTCTGGTGCCCCTTACCTGACGCACCTGATTCTTCAGGGCATAGATCCTTGCAGATGGCAAGAATACTCTTGCTTGGACTGTATCTAAATACTTTAGACCTTGAGCTGGTTTCAAGGCTGACTTTTTCAGTATTTCTGATCCAGCCTAAGCTTTTCAAATACCGCACTGTGAACAGACAAAAATAACAAATTCCTTTGAGCTAGAAAATGGAAATGTTTAAAATCAGTGGCGTCGATATGGGGGTGTGGACCGCACCTGGGTGACACCTGCCAGAGGGGTGACATTAGTGGAATATCATCCATGTGTGTGGGGCACACGGGCCCCCCCTCCCTGTGTCCTGTCACACTCTGCCCACATGGAGTGCTATGACAAAGGGAATTATATCTCACACCATGGGGTCCCTGAAGTGTACAGGGCCAGCAGCTTTGGGGACTTTTTTTTTGTAAGTGTGGACACAGGAGGCAGCCACCGCATTTGCCGATGCCTAGTTCATAGACCGGCCACAGCCACTGAAGTGGTGGAGTGATCTGACTGCAGCCAGTGAACCAAAAGACCAAGGTATTCCCACTGCCTGAGTGGAGTGTCACACGTGTTGCTTTGGTAAAAGAGACCCCCCCCCCCCCACAGGCCAAGTTGTATATAATGGCAGTGGGAGCAGTACCTGGGCGCTGGCCTTGCTGAGTGGAGTGGCACACACAATTGTTTTTTGTTGGTCTCTTTCCAAAGAAACATGTGCACCATTGCAATTTAAACCACACCCACTTTTCATCATGGCGGGGAGGGGGTAACCCCATGTTTTACCGCCCCAGGTGACACACCAACCCACTGAGGCCACTGTTTAAAATGAGATTGGTTTATTAAGCTGCCTTTTATTTCTTCATTTAGGCCCAGCTGGTGGTTCTGTGCCTTCCCATACAGCTTCCTCATCTTTATATATGATGAGATCCGAAAACTTATCCTTAGGCGACACCCAGGAGGTAAGTCAGTGCTGCATGAAGGCCGAGTTGTGTGTTTGCATTGTATATATAGGCTGTCAATTACAGCAGCCAATCCTGTTATGTATATGATAGCTTTAAACAGACTTTGTAAAACTTGTCACCCAAAATATGCATACATAAAATAGAATGGCAAATATATTTTGTATGCTACTGGCATATGTACTCGACCTGTCCTGATATCTGCCTATCATAATTCTCTGCCTAGAAGCACTCATTTAAGACCTATTGCTTTGCACAGTTCTTTTAAGCCTAACATTGTACATACTTACAGGAGGAGAGAGAGCACAGATATGGCCTTGTCCATGTGCTGCCACTGCTCTTGCTGTACGTTGCTGAAATGTACAATAGGAATTAGAAATGTACCACCTGGTATTACCTATAATTATCCATAAGGTTAATAATAATAATGGATGATATCATTTTACCATAATTTGGGGGAGAAGGGTGTTGAGTTGTGTTTGTATCTATATTGTATATGTATATATATGGAGTATACTTGACGTATTCAGAGTAAGGTAGAGTATGGCCAAAGTTCAGGTGTTTCCAATGAAGGGCACGAAAAAAATGCTAAGGCATGCAAAGACATTGTAGATAACTATGTGCATCCAACCTTGTGGCAACAGTTTGGGGAAGACTCTTTTCTGTTCCAGCCCCTGTTCACAAAGCCATCTCCATAAAAGTATGGTTGGATAAGTTTGGTGAGGAGGAACTTGTGTGGCCCACCCAAAGCTCTAACTTCAACCCTACTGAACAATTTTGGAATTAATAAGAAAACTGATTGCAAGCCAGGTCTTCTCATCCAACCACTTGGCCTCACAAATGTTCCTTTCGCTGAATACCCACAAAACCCCACAGATACACTTTTCTTTCTGAGAAAGCCTTCTCAGAAAGAGTGGAGGCTCTTAAAGCAACAAAGTGAAGGGCCAACGCTATACTAATACCCATGGTTCTGGAATGGGATAGCCAACAATCTCGTATATGTGTAATGGTCAGGGGTCCACAAACATTTGGCCATATAGTGTAAATGTGGAACATATAACTGCAATCATTTTTGGTGTCCCACTTTAAAGTCAGGATTTCATGGCAGCCATGCACATGACTAAATACCTTGGCATCTGGTCAATGCTGATGGAAATGTATCTCTCTCTCTCTCTGTGTGTTAAATAAACTGATTAATGATCTTTATTTCCTTTTTTTCTTTTACAGGCTGGGTAGAAAAAGAATCTTATTATTAAATTCTCCGAGAAACATCTCCCAGACCTGGACCCTCTCCAACCTCCGAATCCCCCTCCCCTTTGAATCAAACAAAAACGAAGAAAAAATAAAAAAAAATAACAAAATTTAAAAAAAAAAAAAAAAAAAAAAAAAGGGCAACAAAACCCCAAAATAAAACAGCAACAAGCTCCACCGGATTCAAAAAATTACAAAAGGCGCCATAACTCCCACCTGCCAAGCCTTCTGTTCCAGATTCCATGTTGGTTTTTTTCAAGTCATTTCTCTCCCCCACTTTTTTTTCTGTAAAATTATAAATATATATATAAATATATATTATATATAAATATAAATAGAACCAGGATTTTCTTTTCTTTTTTTTTTTTTTTTATTATTTGCTTCTATAATGTTTTATTATAAAGGAGGGGGAGAGAGAGGATTGTAACAGAGAAGGAGATCGAGTGGAGGGTCTAAAAATGTTGGATGGAAAATAATACGGATTTTAAGCTCTTCACTCTTGGGAAATCTGGTATTGGAGTGCCAGGACAAAGAATGGGAAGGAAAAGTGGAGAAACCATTGAATTAGGGGGGGAGGGCTGAACAAACTCTCTTCCTAACAACCTCTATGCTGCCAAAGGCTTCTGAACACACCGCTCTACGTACATATACCAGTAATGTGCTGCTTCATCAGCTATAGGGTTAATCCGGGGATTTGCGAGGGCACCGGTACTGTGGTCATAGGACACCTCATGAACAATGTCTGGTGTACAGCGTAGGGTCTTTACGGGGGCATTATTAGGGCCCTTTGACTTCTAGAGAGACCCAAAGAGTCTCATATCGAAGTCTCATCTGTGTAATAAATACCCCCTTCACCCAACCACCCCACTTAATATTCCTCCATATCTGATGTACTCGGTCTTTATGAGCGTGAAAGGTTCATGTATTTTGTCTCTGTTATTAGGAGGGGGTGAGAGCTAAACGTCCTGATGTCTGTGTATTAGAAGGGGGTGATAGGTACCCTGTCCTGCTGTCTGTGTAATAGGAGGGAATGGTGAATGTGTGTCTCATTGTGATCACAGGGTGGAGGTACAGATCGACGTATGCTAGATGAAAGGGTTGGGGGTCTGTTTGTTTGAAAGGGTAAAGTAGCCAGGGCCTAGAGCTATGGGATGGACAGTAGCTTTGATAGCTACTCAAGGAGTAAGAACCAGAGACTGAGTAGATACAGTAGAGGAGCAAAGACATAAGCTAAAGCAGTGTCAATGGGCAGTTGGGAACACGGGTACATAGTGACACCCAGATATTAGGAGCACAAAATGGAAATGGTATAGGGCTGGTTCACTCATGTCTGCAGCTTCAACTTATCCTTTGTCATGGTTATGTAAAAAAAACTAAAAAATTGGTTGACAAATGCATAAAAAGGAGCAACATTCTGTCTTCACTAACCCCAAAGTGCTTTCCATAAAATATGACTGGGTGGACGGGTTGCAGACAGACGTGTACAACTTGCCTTGTTTCGGAAGCCTGTTTGAGACAAGCGGCACTTGCGTGGCCACAGGGGATTGGTGTAAGGGAGGAAAGTAAAAACACAGAGCTAATAGATGAATGATGCTGTAAAGGTGGTGGAAGGGGAGTAGCTGAGAGCCAGCAAGCAATAAAAAGAGTGCAAAGAATGGGCCATACGAAACGGAGAGGTGTGTCTGTGGACCAGAGCTGGATGTTGATAGGTTGAAGAGTGACCCTGGTACCTCTTAATAGGTGGAGGGGTTGAGTGCAGTTTGTGTCTGTTATGTGTCTCCACCCCCCCTCTTGCATTAGTTTTTGTCAGGTTGTCAGACTTTTTTTATCTTGTGTTTTCCTGCCATTTTCTGTGATTTACAAAAATAAATAATAATAAATAAAAAAATACCCCAAAAAACTGCAAACTGTCTGATTTCTGATTTTGGATGAACGAAAAGGGTATGGGTACAAAAATTATCTTTTGACAGGTACAGCTACTGCTAATAGAGACAGGACTAGACAAATACCAATAGGACTCAATCGGCGGTTTGTTCAAAGTAAAGCAGCCTATAGTGGTGGGAGAAAAGAAGATTGCTCGATTCACCCATCAACATATTTAGTGTTAATGGGGGAATCCATCCCACATCGCTATTGTGTTTTGCCAGCTGTGGGGGCGCTGGTAGCCTTTTATACTGGCAGAATACCATGACCACTGCTAGCGACTTCAATACAACCAGCCTGCCTATAGATGGGATCGAATCTTGTCTGGTCCCTGCTGAACCAGCCGAGATTTGACCCATCTTTGGCCAGCTTAAAGGATAAGTTCACCCTTAACCACTTCAGCCCGGGACCAATTGGCAGCCAAAGGACCAGGCCCCTTTTTGCGATTCGGCACTGCGTCGCTTTAACTGACAATTGCGTGGTCGTGCGACGTGGCTCCCAAACAAAATTGGCGTCCTTTTTTTCCCCACAAATAGAGCTTTCTTTTGGTGGAATTTGATCACCCCTGCGGTTTTTATTTTTTGCGCTATAAAAAAAAAAAATAGAGCGACAATTTTGAAAAAAAATTCAATATTTTTTACTTTTTGCTATAATAAATATCCCCCAAAAATATATAAAAAAACATTTTTTTCCCTCAGTTTAGGCCGATACGTATTCTTCTACATATTTTTGGTAAAAAAAATTGCAATTAGCGATTATTGATTGGTTTGCGCAAAAGTTATAGCGTTTACAAAATAGGGGATAGTTTTATAGCATTTTTATTAATATTTTTTTTTTTTACTAGTAATGGCCGTGATCAGCCATTTTTATTGTGACTGCGACATTATGGCGGACACATCGGACATTTTGGGACCATTGTCATTTATACAGAAATCAGTGCTATTTAAATAGCACTGATTCCTATGTAAATTACAGTGGCAGTGAAGGAGTTAACCACTAGGGGGCGGGGAGGAGTCAGTGTGACGTGTTTTACAGTAGGGGGCGTGGCTGACGTCTGACGTCACTGATCGGCTGTTCCCGATGACAGGAACAGCCGATCAGTGACAGGCAGAGTAGGAAGCGCGGTAAGTGGTTTGTTTACACAGACCTCTCCCCGTTCTTCAGCTCTGTGACCCGATCGCGGGACACCAGCGGCGTTCGGGTCCGCTGGTCCCGCGGCCGTTATCACGGAGCTTCCGACCCCACGGCTAGGCAATTAAAGGGCATGTATATATACGTGCTTTTGCCTAGCCGTGCCATTTTGCCGACGTATATTTACATGCGGTCGGGAAGCGGTTAAAAAAATAATATTAAATGCAAATTTTTTTTTTTTTGCATTTATTATTTTTCTTATTGTAATGGAACTGTAAAGCACTGCACCCATGATCAGCAGTTTGTGGGTTTAATGCCATGGTCCTGCATACTGTCTCCAATAGAGCCAGGCAGTTACACTGACAGGAAGCATGAATGAACTACCACAGCACTCAATAGCGCCATGGTAGTTCATTAGAAACTGCAATCAACAGCCGCAAAGGCTGTCGGATCCTGTCGTTTTCCCATTGACAAAACACTGTGAATGGATGACGCGGCCGGGTGGGTGGAGACCCACAGGGCAGCGTTTGTTGCAGAGTGTGACAGCTAGAGGGGGGGGGGGGGAGAGAAAGATCCCCTGCTAGCTGTCAGAACAGGGGATTGGGAGCATCTGTAACATGTTGCACCCTGAATATGGTATGGGTGCAACATGTACCAAAACAGTGAACTTATCCTTTAAAAGCCAAAAGGCTCTAACTGTGATCTGACTTGTATCTTAGGCAGACTTCTGGGAAAATTGATGAGCCAATCACACAAGCAGAAAATTATGTTTCTGGGGAGTGGCCAGCGCGCACACACTATGTACAGAACAATTCTGGGTAGCCATATTGCATTCTCAGAAAATTACATGGACTGCAGATTTAAAAGGAAAGGTAATTTATAATAACATTCAATTACAATATGATTAGTGTCGCAATTATATGCGCTATATTATTTTTTCTTTATTTGCTATTTTTCTCCCCACGAAAGTGGAGTTACACTTTAAGTGAGAAAAAAAGATGATGAGATGGGTATTGAGCTACTTACCCTTTTTCACACTCATCACACATGCAATTATTAAGTTACTAGATATAAACCTAGAAGTGTGTTCACGTCATCTTTGTACAATGTTTTATACACCCATACGAGAGGGGGGGGCAACCTACCGTACCCTCTTGCCTGATGTATGTAATTCTCCAACTTCTTTCAATAAAAATACTGAATGAGAAAAAAAAGATAGTCAACAAGCAAACCGTACATTTAAATGAAAGTTTATTATATATTATAAAGGATATACATAACAAAGAAAGACTCCAACAACCTCATGAGCAGCAACCACAAGTCCGATCCTGTTCACACCATGAAATTCCATTTTACTTAAAGTGAACCTGTACTTTAAAGTGCTACCAAAGAGCAGACCCCATAAGATGCCAGCCGTTACCCTGATAACACAGAAACACTTCTTCCACATCTCTCTCTTAAAGTGATTGTAAGGCTTCGTTTTTTGTTTTTATATAACAAACATGCCATACTTGCCTCCACTGTGCAGTTCGTTTTGCACAGAGTGGCCCCCGATTCTCGACTTCTGGGGTCCCCGGGCGGTGCTGGTAGCTCCTCCCCGCATTGTATAACCCCCTAGGACAGGGATATGCAATTAGCGCACCTCCAGCTGTTGCAAAACTACAAGTCCCATCATGCCTCTGCCTCTGGGTGTCATGCTTGTGGCTGTCAGAGTCTTGCTATGCATCATGGGACTTGTAGTTCTGCAACAGCTGGAGGTCCGCTAATTGCATATCCCGGCCCTAGGAGATGCGCTCTGGTTACCTTGCAGTCACACTCCCGAGTCCAGCATTTGCATCCATAGACGCAGAATGCCGGACTCGGCCCCGCCCCGCGATTTGATTGACAGCAGCAGAAGCCAATAGCTGCGTTGCTATCAATCTATCCAATCAAGAGCCGAGAACCCCCGGGCAGAGGGGAAGAGCGCATCTCTGATGGGGGAATACAGGACTCAGGCAAGTAAAACGGGAGGGGGGGGGGGCAGTCAGTGACAGAAGTTTTTTCACCTTAAAGAGGTGTGCCCACAAAAAAAAAAAAAAAATTAAAAGTCAGCAGCTACAAATACTGCAGCTGCTGACTTTTAATAATCGGACACTTACCTGTCCCGGGGTCCAGCGATGTGGGGGAACGAGACCCCCCCCTCGATCCCCGCTCCGCTCGCGACGCCTGCATACTTAATGTGGGAACCCGGATGTGGCTTCACAGCCGGGCACCCACTGCGCATGCGCGAGCGGCGCCGTGATTCGACGCTCACTCATCTGGGACACATGACAGGTCCCAGATGACTATGCGGCGCCGAGGGGAAGTGACGTTTAGCCCGGGCAATGAAGGTGGCAGACTACGAGGGACCCCCTAGCAACAGGCATTTAGAGGTGAGTAAAAAAAAAATTTTTTTTCCAATTATTTTTTTTGGATTTTTTTTTGGATTTTTAAGCCACATTTTTTTTTTTGGTCGCAACCCCACTTTAATGCATAGGATGCATTAAGGTGAAAAAACATGAGGGTTTTAAGGCTTGTACACACTATAAGAAAGTCAGACGAACATTTTCATTCAAGGAACTTTCGTACGATTTTTGTGTAGCGTGTACACAACTTTTGACAGCCGATTCAGACTTTTCGTACAAAAATTCCCGAAGGGACAAATTTTTCTCGTACGGAAACAGAACGAACGATTTTAATTTAATGTATACTGTTTTTGTACAAGAAAAATCAGAAAAGAAAGACTGCATGATCAGAAACAACAAGAAAAAAGAAAACCTGTGTCGTACGAGAATTTTCATACAAGTTTTGTTGATCAGTTTCGATTTGCAGTGAAACAAGGAATAATCGGACGATCGTTTGCCCAATTTTCTTATAGTGTGTACCCCACATAAGTTTCACTCGGTTACTGGGGGCCTGTCTTCCTCTGACTTCATGATTGAGCTCTGACAATTCCATTCCTATGAGACGGATTTAGTGGTCAGTAAAGGCACTCTGGTTGGACAGCGGGATGGCAGTTGGCGGATATTAGCCCACAAGCCAGGCCCCAGTAACCAAGTCAAACTGAGGCCCCTTTCACACTTGTGCAACTTCAAAGTCGTGTGATTTCACTGCAATTTTTGCCGCGATTCGCGGCCGCGATTTCAAGGAATGCCTGTGTAAGTGGCATCAAAATCGGACCAAAGTAGTGCAGGGACTACTTTGAAGTCGGAACAACTTGAAGTCGTACTAATATGAATGGCTGTCATTGGAAATCATGGGGAACGACTTGTCATGCTACTTTGCAGTCCCAAATCGTGGGACAAGTCGTATAAGTGTGAAAGGGGCCTGAATCAGAGAGGGGCACAGAGAAGGCTTTTCGGACTAAAGATAATGTTGGGCATTTTATGATGTCTGCGTTTAAGAGAGATGTTAAAACAGTGTACGGTTCACTTTAAAGTGGAATTCCAGGCAAAATGTACAGAAAGAAAAAAAGATAATGCTTGTATTCTACTATATATAAACCTAATATGATTATTAATCCCCTCATTCCCAGGTAATTACCTGTTAATCCTGCCAGCAGTGCTGGTATCCCCTTATTTATTTTCTGCTTATTTGCAGCATTGTCGGCCCTCTGATCTGTGTCTTCCCATTCATCTTGGTGGCTTCCACCTTTGGCTAGCCATAAACGGTTTGAATCTCGGCTGGTTCGGCAAGAACCGGCCAAGATTCGAACCGCGTATGACAGGCTGAATGTACCAAGTTGATCGATTGATCAACTTGGGTACAAAAAGCCTGCCAGATTTACTTGCGATTACTGCTAGCGGCTGCTATAGCTGCTAGCAATAATCACTGTCTTGACCGCTCCCCCCAACGAGAGAACACAATGGGGGTTATTTACAAAAGGTAAATCCACTTTGCACTGCAAGTGCACTTGGAAGTGCAGTCGCTATAAATCTGAGGGGTAGATCTGAAATGAGTGGAAGCTCTGCTGACTTTATTTTCCTTGCATGTCCCCCTCGGATCTACAGCGACTTTACTTCCAAGTGCACTTGCAGTGCAAAGTGGATTTTCCTTTAGTAAATAACCCCCAGTGTCTCAGCGGGAGGGATTCCCCTGTCAGTGCTAATGGGGGAATCGTGCAAATTTCTTTCCTGCAACCTGCAGTTGCATGAAATGAATTCACACCATCTATAGCCTGCCTTAGGGCTAATCGTACAGGACTGCATTAAAGTGGTATTAAACCCCAAACCAAAAATGTAATATATTGCAGCTTACCAACCATTATATGTGGTGGGGGCATCAGTTTTCTTTTCTTAGGTTTTCCCCTCTGTTTTCACCTGGTGATCTGGCCAGTAATACACCTCCTGTATTAGTGAGACACTGCTCTAGAGCAGTGGTCTCCAAACTGTGGCCCGGGGGCCGGATGTGGCCCTTTGCTTGCATTTATCTGGCCCTCGAGGCACTATTCCACCAACTGACAATGATGAAGCACCATTCCCTCTACTGACACCCCCAATGGGGCACTAGTCCTCCCATTAAAACCAATGATGGGGCACTATCCCTCCCACAGACACCAATGGTGGGGCACTATCCCTCCCACAGACACCAATGGTGGGGCACTATTCCTCCCACAGACACCAATGGTGGGGCACTATTCCTCCCACAGACACCAATGGTGGGGCACTATTCCTCCCACAGACACCAATGGTGGGGCACTATTCCTCCCACAGACACCAATGGTGGGGCACTATTCCTCCCACAGACACCAATGGTGGGGCACTATTCCTCCCACAGACACCAATGGTGGGGCACTGATGTTGGGGCATTTTCTACTTCTACTGGCCCTTTGTTTAGAAAGTTTGGAGACCCCTGGTCTAGAGGAATGACCACAGGTTGTGTAAAATATATTCAAAGATTTAATTACACTAACAAACTGAAGCTAAAAACTCCAGCTCACCCTTTATAATCAGTTACAGCAGTCTTTTCCTTTTGGGATAAAGGTTTGGCTTGAGTAAAAAAGCTGATCATTGTAAACACCCCTGTCAATGTTAAGTGGTTTGCCTCATCCATGAAAACTGACACGGGTGAGCTTGAGTTTTTGAAAAACAGACTCACCAGATGAAAATAGAAGAAAGCAAGCCTAAAAAATAAAAACCAATGCAGCAATCACATCTAAGAATTGGTAAGCTTTTGGGTTTAATACTGCTTTAAATGAGTGTTATTGAAGGCTTGCCATATACTTTACCATTGTATCAATCTCAAGCTAAAAAATATTAATTTTTCTTCTATACTTTTCTGCAGTGCTTTCCTTTGTCCCACCAGAATAACACATGGACATCGCCATTCTATAATGAATATTTGGCAGTTGCTGATCTTGTTGTTGGTCTTATTCCGATACTGTGCAATGGCTTGTGCAAAGTGCATGTCAGGGAAGAGAGGGGTTGCATTCGGTGATGAGGGAGGAAAGGGATTATGTAATATGGCAAGATATGAAGAGAACAGTCCAATAGCGCCCCCCGAAGTCCCCAGAGACAGCTTGTTAGACTGATTCCATCTGCAGCTCTTCAACGTCCCCCTCAATCTCATGGAAGGAAGCGTGAGAGCCGATGATGACAAGTGTGGCACCTGTGCAGACAATTCAAGAGAGAGAGAGAGAAAATCTTTTAATCAACACAAAAGATAAAAATTAAAGTGTTAGAAAAGTAAAGATGTTTGGAGCTTTTTATGAGACTTTTTTATTTTTCCCTGACATACAAAAAAACATATGCAGTACATCTCTGCAACACATTTTATTTCTTTAAAGACCCTGCAAGTACAGAACAATACCAGTTGATCTGCCAGAAATGCACTCTTAAGCAGCCCTGTTGTGGGCTGACAACACACACCATTTTTGTGGACTAGGCGGTGTCAGCCCTGCCCTGTTTTCTCTTGCCAAGCTACTCAAACTCTCCCATCTTCTCAACATAAAGACTAATTAAAGTGGTTCTAAAAGGTTCAAGTTTTTTTTTACCCTAAAGCAGTGTTTCTCAACCAGGGTTCCATTGAACCTCCAGAGGTTTCTAGGGGTTCCTTGAGCAATTCTTGCCTCTCAGATAAGTTCTCACTGACACCAATGATCTTTTTAGCTATCTGTAAGGGGGTAATTTTTCCCAATGATACAAGTGTAAGGCGCATTCTACCCACTGACTGTCTCACTAATGTATCATGAGTTGTAGATATAGTCATTTTTATTAGGGGTTCCCAGAGACCGAAAATTTATTTCAAGAGTTCCTCTGTGCTGAAAAAGGCTGCCTTAAAGAGGAAGTAAACCCTGATGGGTTTACTTCCTCTTTGTTTCCCTGCAAAGGTAAAGCATAATGGACTAGTATGCATCGCATACTTACCTGAGACAGGAGCCAGCGATGTCACCGATGTCCCCTGCAGCACGAAGCGTCCCTCTTCCTTCGGGGAATCGATGCTTCATTGCTGTGAGTGGCCGGAGCAACGATGATGTCAATCCGGCGCGGGAGCCATAAGTGACAGCATGTTTGCCTTCACTTGCGGCACGCCCAGTGCGCCTGCGCCATAGACATCGGTGCCTTTTTTTTGTAAAATATCTCCTTAACCATGTAGGTTAAGGAGATATTTCTTGGACCTACAGGTAAGCCTTAATCTAGGCTTACCCGTAGGTCAAAGTGGTCTGTAAGGGTTTACAACCACTTTAAAGTGTTACTAAACCCAGGATATGCATTCACTATATCTGGTCTCCCACAGTACACAGAACATGGAAATAATTTTAGTAAATATAAACGGATAAATACCTTTTCTAATCAGCAGTATATAGAAGTCTTGTGACTTCTATCAGTGTCTGGTTAAAGTTTGTAGGAGGAGTTTTTATTCTGCACTCACTGTCCTATCAGGATGCAGGACCCATGACCCTCTGTCTGGACAGTGCTGATTGGCCCTGTGCTGATTATATGCACCCTCCCAAGAAAAGAAAAAAACTCTCTAGCAATACAAACCAAACTGAGCATGTGCAGCCTGTCCCCTGGCTCTGTATTACCAGCAAATATATTGGTGACATTGAAAGGAGTAGAGGACCAGAGAATACAGGATCAAACAGCCTTTTTACACAATGCAGAGGAATAACCCCTTATGTTCCCACATTGAGTCTAACAAGCATGCTTTACTGCATATACAGACTGATTTTACTGTTGTGGGATTAGTAACACTTTAATGCATTGTATGCATTAAGGTAAAAAACCTTCTGGGTGCAGCTCCCCCCCCCAGCCCCCCTTTATACTTACATGAGCCCCATTTTGATCCAGTGATGTGGATGAAAGCAGCAGCTCACCGGGGTCTTGCTCTCCTCAGTGGCTCACACAGCATTGGGAGCCATTGGCTCCTGCTGCTGTCAATCACAGCCAGTGAGCCAATGAGAAGAGAGCAGGGGAGCAGGCCTAGTCGCACTGTGTGTGTGTGAATAGACACACAGAACAAAATATGACAGTGCACACATGCAAAAAATACATTTACCTCATGCAAGGCTTTTGAAAACACCTAGAGATTATCAAAAAACATTATCAAAAAATATAGGGATTTGGTCACACCATATTGCTATATGGTGCTGAAGCCCACTTACTGCGACAAAGTATTGATAATGTTTTTTGAAAATCTCTAGGTGTTTTAAATAAGCCTTGCAGAAGGTAAATGTATTTTTGCATGTGCGCTGTAATATTTGTTTTCCGGTGCATGTCTGCATTTTATTGGAGCACGCTGCAGCATGTGTTGTAGTGTGAATGCGACATGGAAAATGCTTGTTTCCTATGTGTTCCTGCGGTGACAGACGTTTTACCATGCAGTAAAACATCTAATATAGTATATAGTGTGAATTGGCCCTAAAACTGGACTACCGTATATACTCGAGTATAAGCCGAGTTTTTCAGCACATTTTTTTGTGCTGAAAATGCCCCCTCGGCTTATACTGGAGTCAAGCACTTTTCTGCAGCAGAGAATTAAATTTTCCGACCTGACTTTGGAGCACCGTATCTCGGGGCCACTTTGTGCTAGGAACCCCAAATTTGGTGAAAACCCAGTGGAACCAACACTACAACATATCCAAATTTGGGTTCCTAGCACCAAGTGACCCCGAGATACAGGGCCCCAAAGTCGGTCAACTGTGTCCATCTGTAGCAATGTCATTTCGGGACCCTTCGGGTCCAGAGACCCCAAATTTGGCTGCAGCTAGGGGCCATCTAGGAATCCTTAACTACCAAGTTTGAAGTTCGGGGGACCTATGGCTGCAAATGGGCACAGTGAGGCATGCAAATGGGCACAGTGAGGCATGCAAATGGGCACAGTGAGGCATGCAAATGGGCACAGTGAGGCATGCAAATGGGCATTGTTGACCCTCTTTTCCACTTACAGTAGCTGCGCATTTCTCACCCTAGGCTTATACTCGAGTCAATAAGTTTTCCCATTTTTTTGTGGTAAAATTAGGTGCCTCGGCTTATATTCGGGTCGGCTTATACTCGAGTATATACGGTACACAGAATCTGTTAAGCTTTAACAATAAAACCTAGAAGACGATTGGTTATTATGCACAGGTGCACTACATTCTGTGTACTCCAGTTTTAGAAAATCCCCCCCAATGACTCTGGATAACTTGTCGTGAACTTGGGGCACCAAGAAATAAAGTGAAGCTAGCTTCAAATAGGTAAATAGAGGAGTGTTTTATGACTAACAAAGGGAACACCAGATGTCTTATGTCTGCTCTTGGGCATATATAATAATCACTGAGAGCCAGAAGATAGCAACGGTTCTTACCCAACACCCAGAAAACAGCAGCTCCGGCACCAGCGAGCCAGAAGAAGGGGAAAGAGACAGCTCCAGCCAGGCCATACTGATTGGCCATACTCATTTCCCGACCTGTAATGAGAAGATAGTTACTACAGGACCTCTAAGTTTAGAGTAAAATGATAACATTAGTAAAATCGTCTCACGGGAAGGCTGAACGGGGAGATGCGGAAATAAACAGCATCTCCCCGTTCTGCCTAGCAACTAGTGACGCCGATCTCTGCTCCCTGTGAATGGAGCAGAAATCAGCATTCACTAGCTGACAGCCACGCCCCCCCCCCCCCCACAGTTAGAAACACGTAACCCCTACACTGCCACCTAGTGGTTAACCCCTTCACTGCCAGTGTCATTTATACAGGAATCAATGCATTTAAATAGCACTGATTGCTGTATAAATGACAATGGTCCCAAAAATGTGTCAAAAATGTCCGATGTGTCCGCCATAATTGTCGCAGTCACAATAAAAATCGCTGATCGCGCCATTACTAGTAAAAAAAAAAAAAATATTAATAAAATGCTATAAATCTATCCCTATTTTGTAAACACTATAACTTCTGTGCAAACCAATCAATAATCGCTTGTTGCGATTTTTTTTACCAAAAATATGTAGAAGAATACGTATCGGCCTAAACTGAGGAAAAATGTTTTTTTATATATTTTTTGGGGACATTTGTTATAGCAAAAAGTAAAAAATAATGCGTTTTTTTTTCAAAATTGTCGCTCTTTTTTTGTTATAGCGCAAAAAATAAAAACCGCAGGGGCGATCAATACCACCAAAAGAAAGCTCTATTTGTGGGAAAAAAAGGACGTCAATTTTGTTTGGGAGCCACGTCGCACGACCGCGCAATTGTCAGTTAAAGCGACGCAGTGCCGAATCGCAAAAAGTGGTCTGGTCTTAAGCCAGCAAAATGGTCCGGTCTGAAAGTGGTTAATGCATAACTCTTTTAGGGCTAGTTTACACCTGCTTTAAAACAAGGCTTCGGACAGGCCTTGTTAAAGCTCTCTGAATGCTAGTCAAAGCTCCAGTCACTAAATAAAATGGTTGGCTTACAGTCCTATTTACTCCTGAATGGAAAAAAAACATAATACAAAATCCTGGGAGGAATTAGAGTATCCACTTCCCAACCACCCCATAGCAGATATATTGTTACAGGGTTGGCGTTCTGTGCAGAATTCCATACATATACGTAATATTCTGCACTTCCGCCTAGGAGGCGCTCACGTGCCACTGGCGGGCGATTACTCACAGCAGAAGTGGATGTGCAGGTGTCGGGCACTGGATGTCCACCGCCACCCACCGATCCTCAGGCAGAGACACATGACGGATGTAAACAAGGCAGAGCTCTGTTCTGAGGGGGAAAGTGATGGATTTTTTGTCCCTGCAAAGCAGGGAATAAAACCCACCACTTCCCTAAATAAAAGCAGCACACTGTTTACACCAAAAAACTGGCTAGGCACACATTTAACCCTTTGATCGCCCAAGATGTTTAACCCGTTCCCAGCCAGTGTCATTAGTACAGTGACAGTGCATATTTTTAGCACTGATCACTATATTAGTGTCACTGGTACCCACAAAGTATCAGTTAGTGCCGGTTCACACAGGGGCAACCTGTCAGGCGACATAGCTGCCTGACAAGTCACGCACCGTTCTAATAGGAACGACTCAAGTCGCTCCGACTTAGAAAAAAGGTTCCTGTACTACTTTTGGGGCGACTTGCATTGACTTCTATACAGAAGTCATTTTGCAAGCTGCCGCTGAAGTCGTGTCCAGATCGCCTTGCAAAGTCGCGCTGCACGTCGGGCTGCCTCTGTGTGAACCGGCACTCAGTGTCCGACACAGCAGTGCAGTCCCGCAATACGTTGCTGATCACTGCGACTACTAGTATAAAAAGAAATAAAATACAATTTCCAGTATATATCCCATAGTTTGGTTTGCGCAAAAGTTATCGCATCTACAATCAATATAGGCTTATTGGAATTTTTTCACCAAAAACATAGCAGAATACATATTGGCCTAAACTTAAGAAGAAATTCGATTTTTTTATTGGATATGTTTTATAGCAGAAAGTAAAAATATATGTTTTTTTTTTTAAGAATTTTTTTGTTTATAGCGCAAAAAAAAAAAAAACCGCAGCGGTGATCAAATACCACCAAAAGAAAGCTCTATTTGTGGGAAAAAAAAATTACAGAAATGTAATATATATACAGCATTGCATGACTGTTAAAGTGATGCAGTGCTGTATCGCAAAAAATGGCCTGGTCATGAAAGAGGGGGGGGGGGAGGTAAATTTTCCGTAGGTCAAGTGGGTATAATTATTTTGCCAGCTTATAAATGATGTGCAGGCAGCAGGGATTCTGAACATAACCTGACAGATCTGCTATGGAGGAACTTACCAAACAGAACCATCTTGGACTGGAGGGCTTTCAGGTAAACAATGTAACAGGCTCCAAAGAAAACAGCCAGAGCAACGAGCAGCATGGGGCTGGTGATACTGTAAATGAAAGCAAAAGGTTTGTTAGTTGTGTACTTGGGGGGCTTCATGATGTGCTGCCCTCGGGTTGCAGTGGCAGCATCATTTCTGCTGGAGTTCCTCCCTCCCACCCCTAAAGTGGACAAAGACTCCTCCTGCAGTATCTTCTATAATGTAGAAGACATTAAAAATCCAACAGAAAGAATGAGACTTCAGTCTATACAATGTGGTCACACCATGGAGCTGAGAAGCCGATATCTGATCTCTGGAGTCCTAGAAATTCAACTTCATCTTGTGAATTAAAGTGATATTACATTTTCTATATTTTATTTTGATAAAAAAAAGTTAAAAGAAAAAAAAGAAGAGGTTATACTTACAAGCTCTGTACAAGGATATTGCAAAGAGTGGCCACTTACCTCCTCTGAACTGCAAAGGCAACGCGCACTGAGAAGATGAAATGACCCGGATGGAAGTGACCTGACAAGTGCTGCGCAGCGAGCGACGAGTAAGCGCAGAGAAGAGTACTGCGATGAGACGAGTACAGCGAGCGCAGATGCTCTGCCGCACGCTCAGTGAAGCGCTTGAGCCGTGAACCTGCCACCGCGCGAGCATGCCATGCACAGCTAGCAGTGCCCAGAGCGCGACCGCGCCGCGAATGAAACCGAGACGCGCCCGTGACATGGCGCCGCGCCATGAAAAGAGAAGGCGGAATATGAAGGGTGAAAGAAAAGGAGTGAAATGAAATGAATGAAAAAGAGGGAGGAAATGGGGGGGGGGAAAAGATGAAAGGGAATAAATGAAATGCAAGGGGTGCCTGAAAAGGAAAAGAAAAGAAAGAGAAAAGAAATGGAAAAAAACCCCGAAAAAAGGGGAATGAAAAGAGAAGAGAGAATGAAAAAGAAATGAATTGAAAAGAAAGAGGTGAAAGACCCGGAAAGGAAAAGAAAGAGAGTGAAGAAAAGTTTTGAAAAGAGTGGAAAAAAGGAAAGGGTGAAATGAAAGAGAGTGAAATGGAAAAAGGTGGAAGTGGGAATGAAAGGCGGGAGGGGGAAAAGAAAAGGGGCCCCAAGGCCCGAAGGAAAAGAAAGAAAGAATAAAAGGAAGGAAAAGGAAAAAAAAGAGAAAAGAAAGGCCAAAAGGGAAGAGAAAAGGGGGAAAAGGGAAAGAGCAAGAAAACCGGGGCAAGTGCCGGAGAAAAAAAAAGGAATGAATGAAAGAACCCCGAAGTGAAAGGAAAGAAAGGCCCGGAATGGAAGGAAGGAAAGGAAAAGAAAAGAAAGGAGGAAGTGGAATGAATGAGGAGGGGGAGAAAAAAAGGGAGTGAAAGGGAAAGGAAGGACGTGAAAAGGAAAAAGAGCAGGAGTTGAAAGAAAAGAGAAGGAAGAACTGAAAAATTTGAGAGGAAAGGGGGAAAGAAAAAAGAAAAAGGAAAGCGGCGAAATGAAATGGAAAGAATGAAAGAGGAAAAAGGGAAAAGGAAATGAAAGGGGACGAGTGAAAGAAAAGGCATGAAATGAAAGGAGAAAAAGAAATGAAGAAAGGGAAAAAGACTGCCCTTTCAAGAAGGGAATAACTGAAAAAGAATAAAAAGGGGAAAAAAAGAGGTGAATGCCAGGAAATGAAAAGAAAAGAGAAGTGAAAAAAAGAAAAGGAAGGAAAATGCAAAACGAGGGGGAAGGGAAAGAATGAAATGAAAAAAGAAGTGTGAAAAAGGGGAAGTGAACCCGGAAAGGGGAATGGGAAAAGCAAGGAAGGAAATGGAACCGACAAAGGGTGGAATGGGGAGAAAAGGCGGCCCGGGAAGGAGGAAATGAAAGGAAGGGGAAGAAAGCCAGGAGAGGGGAATGGAAAGGAGGAAATGTAAGGAAAAGGAAAAAGGAGTGAAAGGGAAAAAGGGAAAGGAGGAAAAAGGGGGAGAAGTGAAAGGAGAGAGGTGAAAGGGAAAAGGAAGGGAATGAAAAGGGGCGTAACGAAAGCGCGGAAAGAATGAAAGAGGAGTGAAAAGAAAGAAAAAAGGTTAAATGAAAAGAGAGGAAGTGAAAGGGTGAAAGAAAAGCGCAAGAAATGAAAAAAAAGAGAGTGAAAAGAAGGAAAAAGGAAAAGACAAGGAAGGAAAGGCCCAGACAGAAAGGAAGCCGGACGTGAATGCAAAAGGAAAATGAATGAAAAGAGAAGGGTGAAAAGAAAGGGGGGGAAGGGAAAAAAAAGCTGAAAGGGGAATGGGAGGGAAATGAAGACCCCAGAAGGAATGGAAAAGGAAGAGAAGGAAAGGGAAAAAAGGGGAAAGGGGAAGTGAATGGAAAGCGAAGTGTTGAAAAGAAAAAATGGACCCGAAAGGAAAGGGGAAAAAAGAAGGAGGAAAAAGAGGAAAGGAAATGCAGAAAGAGAAGAGAAATGAAAGGGGAAATGAAAAGGAAAAGAAGTGAAAAAAAGGGGAAGAGAAGGGGGAAAAAAAAAGAAGGGAAGTGAATTGGAAGGGAGAAGTGAAGAAAAGAGAGGAATCAAAGGAGAATGGGGAAATGAAAAGAAAAGAGAAGGAAAAGGGGGTTTGGGGAAGAAATGAAGAAAAACGTGAAAGAAAAAAAGAAGGAAAAAAAGGGGAGTGAATTGAAAAGGAAGGAAATGAAATGAAAAGAGAAAAGGGGAAAGGAAATGGAGAAGGGGGCTGAAAAGGGAGATGGAGTGAATGAAAAGGAAAGAAAGGAAAGAGAATGAATGAAAAAGGAGAAATGAAATGAAAGAGAAATGGCAAAAGAAAAGAAAAAATGAAGAAAAAAAAGGGGGGAAAGGGGAAGGAAAAAAATAAAGACATGGAAAACCGGCTTTGGGGGGGCTGAAAAAGGAAGCGGGGGAAAAAAGGGTGAAATGAAAGGAAGGAAAAAAGGTGAAAAAAGGGTGAAGGGGCCCGGGGTATGACAAAAAAAGAGAAAGGAGTGAGGGGTGGGGTTGAATGATGAGAAAAGGAATGAAAGGAGGAAAAGGGTGTGAAAGAGAAGAGGGTGAAGCCCAAAAAAAGGGAAAGGGAAAAGGGAAAGGGTGAAAGAAAAGGGTGAAAGAAAAGCGGGAAAGGGAAATGAAAGAAAAGTGAAATGAAAAAAGAGGAAGCCCCGGCCGAGCCCCCCGTGAAAAGAAAAAGGAGGGTGTGAAAAGAGGGATGAAAAGGGGGAAAGGAAAAGGGGAAGAGAAAGGTGAAAGGAAGGGAGGTCCATCCCCTCTCCTCTCCTATCCCATTCCCTCTCATCTCCTATCCCATCCCCTCTCCCATCCCATCCCCTCTCCTATCCCATCCCCTCTCCCTCCCTCCCATCCCATCTCCCTCTCTCCTCTCCTCCCCTCCCTATCCATCCCCATCCCTCTCTATCCCCTATCCCATCCCCTCTCCTCTCCCTATCCCATCCCATCCCCTCTCCTCTCCTATCCCCTCCCCTCTCCTATCCCATCCCCCTCTCCTATCCTCCTATCCATCCCCTCTCTCTATCCCATCCCATCCCTCTCCTATCCCATCCCCTCTCCTCTCCTATCCCTCCCCTCCCTCCCTCCCATCCCCTCTCCTATCCCATCCCCTCTCCTCCTCCCATCCCCTCTCCCTCCATCCCATCCCCTCTCCTCTCTCCCATCTCCCATCCCTCTCCTCTATCCATCCCCATCCCCCCTCTCCCATCTCCTCCTCCCATCCCCATCCCCCTCTCTCCTATCCCATCCCCCCTCTCCTCTCCCATTCCAATCCCCCTCTCCTCTCCTCATCCTATCCCATCCCCTCTCCTCTCCCATCCCTCTCCTCCCCATCCCCTCATCCCCTCTCCTCTCCTCTCCTATCCCATCCCCCTCTCCTATCCCTCCTCTCCCTCCTATCCCATCCCCTCTCCTATCCCATCCCCTCTCCTCTCCTATCCCATCCCCTCCCTCTCCTCTCCATCCCCATCCCCTCTCCTCTCCATCCCCTCCCTCTCCTCTCCTATCTTCCATCCCTCTCCTCTCCTATCCCATCCCCTCTCCTCTCCTCTCCATCCCCCTCTCCTCCCTATCCATCACCAGACCCCCCCTCTCCCTCTCCATCTCCTCTCCTATCCCAGCCGCCCCCTCTCTATCCTCTCTCTCCTCTCCATCCATCCTCCTCTCCTCCCTCTCCCATCCCTCCTCCTCCCCTCCCATCCCCTCTCCCTCCTCTCCTCATCTCCCATCCCCTCTCCATCCCATCTCCCATCCCATCCCCTCTCCTCCTCTCCTCTCCTATCCCATCCCCTCTCCATCCCCATCCCCTCTCTCCTCCTCCCCTCCTCTCCCATCCCCTCCCTCTCTCCTCCCATCCCCTCCCCTCTCCTCTCCCATCCCCTCATCCTCTCCTATCTCCTCTCCATCCTCCCTCTCCTCATCCCCTATCTATCCCATCCCCTCTCTCTCCTCCCATCTCCTATCCCATCCCCTCTCCTCCCTCCTCTCTCCCATCATCCCTCTCCCATCCCTCTCCTCTCCTATCCCCCTCCTCTCCCCTCTCCATCCCCCATCCCATCCTCTCCTCTCCTATCCCATCTCCCTCCTCTCCTATCCCATCCCCTCTCCTCTCCTCCCTATCCCATCCCCTCTCCTCTCCTATCCCATCCCCTCTCCTCTCCTATCCATCCCCTCTCCTCCTATCCCATCCCCTCTCCTATCCCATCCCATCCCATCCCCTCTCCTCTCCTATCCCATCCCCTCCATCCCTATCCTCTCCATATCCCATCCCCCCTCTCCTCTCCTATCCCATCCCTATCCCATCCCCTCTCCTCTCCTATCCCATCCCCTCCTCCCATCCCATCTCCTATCCCTATCCCATCCCCTCTCCTCTCCCTCTCCTATCCCATCCCCTCTCTCCTATCCCATCCTCTCCTCTCCTATCCCATCCCCTCTCCTCTCCTATCCCATCCCCCTCCCATCCTATCCCATCCATCCCCTCTCCTATCCCTATCCCATCCCCTCTCCTCTCCTATCCCATCCCCTCCCATCCCTATCCCATCCCCTCTCCTCGCCTCTCCCATCCCTCTCCCTATCCCCTCTCCTCTCCATCCCATCCCCTCCCATCCCATCTCTCCCATCCCCTCTCCTCTCCTCTCTCCCATCCCATCCCCTCTCCCTCTCTCCCTCCCTCTCCTCTCCACTCCCATCCATCCCCATCCCATCCCCTCCCTCTCTCCTATCCTATCCCATCCTATCCCATCCCCTCTCCTCCCTATCATCCCCTCTCCTCTCCTATCCCATCCCCTCTCCTCTCCCATCATCCCTCCTCTCCTCTCCTATACTCCCCCATCCCCTCTCCCATCCCATCCCCTCTCCTCTCTCCATCCCCTCTCCTCTCCCATCCCCATCCCCCTCCTCTCCTATCCTCTCCTATCCCATCCCCTCTCCTCTCCTATCCCATCCCCTCTCCTCTCCCATCCCCTCTCCTCTCCTATCCCATCCCCTCTCCTCTCCTCCTCCCCTCTCCTCTCCTATCCCATCCCCTCTCCTCTCCTATCCCATCCCCTCTCCTCTCCTATCCCATCCCCTCTCCTCTCCTATCCCCCCTCCCTCTCCCATCCCATCCCCTCTCCCATCCCATCCCCTCTCCTATCCCATCCCCTCTCCTATCCCATCCCCTCTCCTCTCCTATCCCATCCCCTCTCCTCTCCTATCCCATCCCCTCTCCTATCCCATCCCCTCTCCTCTCCTATCCCATCCCCTCTCATCTCCTATCCCATCCCCTCTCATCTCATCTCCTATCCCATCCCCTCTCATCTCATCTCCTATCCCATCCCCTCTCATCTCATCTCCTATCCCATCCCCTCTCCTCTCATCTCCTATCCCATCCCCTCTCATCTCCTATCCCATCCCCTCTCATCTCCTATCCCACCCCCTCTCCTATCCCCTCATCTCCTATCCCCTCTCCTATCCCCTCTCCTGCTGCTGTCAGAGTCTGTGAGACCAGAAAGAGAGAGCACTGCAGCCAAGGACAGCCCTGGATCGGAGAGGACTCAGGTAAGTGTTTAGGTATGGGGGGTGGGGGCAGGTATTGTAAGTTTTTTTTACCTTAATGCAGAGAAGGCTTCACTGCCTGTTTCCCTTACTAGAGATGTTGGTGCCTACACCCGAAGCGGACTGTAGAATCGGCTCGGGTGAGAACATCGCAGGATCCCTGGACAGGTAAGTGTCCTTATTATAAAATCAGCAGCTACAGTACTTGTAGCTGCTGACTTTTAATTTTCTGGGGGGGAGCCTGGAGCTCCTATTTAAAAAGGTAAAAGAAAAAAATTAGTTTAGAACCACTTTAATCCAGATCTACAAATAAAAGAGAAAAATATATATGATTACCGCATATACTCGAGTATAAGCCGAGTTTTTCAGCACATTTTTTTGTGCTGAAAATGCCCCCCACGGCTTATACTCCAGTCAAGCACTTTTCTGCAGCAGAAAATTTCATTTTCCGACCCGACTTTGGGGCCCCGTATCTCGGGGTTCCACTTGGTGCTAGGAACCACAAATTTGGTATGCCGACCCAGCACTACAACATATCCTGTTGCTGGGGTTCCTAGCACCCAGTGACCCCAAAGTCGGTCAACTGTGTCCATCTGCAGCAATGTAATTTCGGGGCCCTTTGGGTCCAGAGACCCCAAATTTTGGCTGCAGCCAGGGGGCATCTAGGAACTCTTAGTTTGAAGTTTGGGGGACCTATGGCTGCAAATGGGCATTGTTGACCCTCTTTTCCACCCTAGGCTTATACTCAAGTCAATACGTTTTCCCAGTTTTTTGTGGTAAAATTAGGTGTCTCGTCTTATGTTCGGGGCGGCTTATACTCGAGTATAATATATATATATATATATATACACACACATATACACACACACACACACATATACATACACACACTTGCACTACGGTCTTCAGTGTTACTAAACCCAGGACCCTGCATTCATTATATCTGGTCTCCCACAGTACACAGAACATGAAAATGTAATTAAATTTAGTAAATATAAACTGCTAAATAACTTTTCTGATCAGCAGTATAAAGCAGTCTTGTGACTTCTATCACTGTCCGGCCGAGTACTGGTTAAAGCTTGTAGAAGGAGTTTTTATTCTACTATGACTGTCCTAACGAGGCTGCAGGACCCCTGACCCTCTGTCTGGACAGTGCTGATTGACCCTGTGCTGATCACATGCACTCTGCCCCCCCCAAAGAAAAAACTCCCTCTCTAGCAATACCAAAACTGAGCACATGCAGAGAGACTCCAAAGGCTGTGCTATCAGGAGATGGATTAGGGACAGTAAAAGAAGAGGAGGATCAGAGAAGACAGGATCAAACAGCCTTTTTACACATTGTGGAGGATTAACCCCTTAAGTTCCACAGTGACTAGAACAAGTATGCTTTACTGCATTTATAGACCGATTTAACTGGTTTATGGGTTTAGTAACACTTTAACCGCTTCAATACCCACCCATAGTCATATGACGCCCACAAGGTGAATCTCCCATCCTGGGTGGGCGTCATATGACGTCCTCCCATTCCCGGCCGCCTAGGGGGCGCGCGCCCGCGGCGTCGCTCGGGACCCGATGCACGTGCCCGGCAGCCGCGATGTCCGCCGGGCACGCGTAATTGCCCGGGAAAACAGCAGGACCGTGGAGCTGTGTGTGTAAACACACAGCTCCACGTCCTGTCAGTGGAGAGGAGACCAATGGTGTGTTCCCAGTACAGAGGAACACCGATCGGTCTCCTCCCCTTGTGAGTCCCCTCCCCCCACAGTTAGAATCACTTACACAGGGAACATATTAACCCCCGCAGCGCCCCCTAGTGTTAACCCCTTCCCTGTCAGTCACATTTACACAGTAATCAGTGCAATTTTATAGCAACGATCGCTGTGTAAATGTGAATGGTCCCAAAAATGTGTCAAAAGTGTCCGAAGTGTCCACCGCAATGTCGCAGTCACGAAAAAAAAAAAAATAAAAATAAAAATCGCAGATCACCGCCATTACTAGTAAAAAAAAATAAAAAAAAATGCAATAAATCTATCCCCTATTTTGTAGACGCTATAACTTTTGCGCAAACCAATCTATATACGCTTATTGCGTTTTTTTTACCAAAAATATGCAGAAGAATACGTATCAGCCTAAACTGAGTAAAAAATTTGTTTTAAAAAAAAAAAAAAAAAAATTTGATATTTATTATTGCAAAAAGTAAAAAATAGTGTTTTTTTTCAAAATTGTCGCTCTTCTTTTGTTTATAGCGCAAAAAATAAAAACCGCAGAGGTGATCAAATACCACCAAAAGAAAGCTCTATTTGTGGGGAAAAAAAGGTCAATTTTGTTTGGGTGCAACGTCGCACAACGGCGCAATTGTCAGTTAAAGCGACGCAGTGCCGAATCGCAAAAAGTGCTCTGGTCAGGAAGGGGGTAAAATCGTCCGGGGCTGAAGTGGTTAAAGAGACACAGTCACTGTCTACATGCAAGGGAAAGTTATTGTGTCTCTGCAAGCTCTGAAAATGGGAAGCTTACACAGGAATCAGACTCAAGACACCAACAGAAAACAGTGCAGGTGGGTGTAGCATGGGGAAGGTATTTATCAAAGAAGGTGGTGCTTATGTCAAAAGAACCTGTCACTGGGCAAAGTGTCAGATTCTATTTAGAATCTCAAAATGACAACCCTCAGCTGGCATCGAACGTTTGATCGGTGGCTGCAGACAGAGCAGTGTGGGCTGCACAACGATGATGTTTCATATAAATGCTAATAAATAACATTCAAGTTATTCCCCCCCCCCCCCAAAAAAAAAAAAAAACAACAACTCACATGCAGTAGAGGATGAGGCCCAGGAAAATAAATATGTAATTGCTCTGGAAGTGTTCCACATTGCGTGTCACCCGCTTACACACATCGCCAAAGTTCTGCGGCCGGGAGAAGCGCCTCTGGTCGACAAAGTTGTTCCATGGGCGGATGTGAGCCCGGCGTCTGTTGAGCCAGTCCTTGGCTGTGCCCGGACTGATCATCTTGGGAAATATCCTGCCAAAAAGGAACAGCAAAGGGTGAATAGAAGGACAAGAATATCTTCTGGATGATCAGACGTACAGCGCCTTGAAAAAGTATTCATACCCCACATTTTGTCATGTTACAACCAAAAACGTCAATTCATTGGGATTTTATGTGATAGACCAACACAAAGTGGCACATAATTGTGAAGTGGAAGGAAAATTATAAATGGTTTTCATCATTTTTTACAAATAAATATCTGAAAAGTGTGGCGTGCATTTGTATTCAGCCCCCTTTACTCTAATACCCCTAACTAAAATCTAGTGGAACCAATGTCCTTCAGAAGTCACCTAATTAGTATATAGCGTACAACAGTGTGTAATTTAATCTCAGTATAAATACAGCTGTTCTGTGAAGCCCTCAGAGATTTGTTAGAGAACCTTAGTGAACAAACAGCATCATGAAGGCCAAGGAACACACCAGACAGGTCAGGAATAAAGTTGTGGAGATGTTTAAAGCAGGGTTAGGTTAAAAATAAAAAATATCCCAAGCTTGGAAGATCTCATGGAGCACTGTTCAGTCCATCATCTGGAAATTAAAACAGTATGGCACAACTGCAAACCTACCAAGACATGGCCGTCCACCTAAACTGACCAGCTGGGCAGGGAGAGCATTCATCAGAGAAGCAGCCAGGAGGCCCATGGTAACTCTGGAGGAGCTGCAGAGATCCAAAGCTCAGGTGGGAGAACAGGACAACTATTAGTCGTGCTCTCCACAAATCTGGCCTTTATGGAAGAGTGACAAGAAGAAAGACATTGTTGAAAAAAAGCCATAAGAAGTCCAGTTTGCGAGAAGCCATATGGGGGACACAGCAAACATGTGGAAGAAGGTGCTCTGGGTAAAATGAGACCAGAATTGAACTTTTTGGCCTAAAGGCAAAAAACAAATGGAAAACTAACACTGCACATAACCCTGAACACACTATCCCCACCGTGAAACATGGTGGTGGCAGCATCATGTTGTGGGGATGCTTTTCTTAAGTAGGGACAGGAAAGCGAGCGAGAGAGAGAGCGAGAGCGCGAGAGAGCGAGAGCGCGAGAGAGAGCGCGAGAGAGAGAGAGCGCGAGAGAGAGAGAGAGAGCGCGCGAGAGAGAGAGAGAGAGAGCGCGAGAGAGAGAGCGCGAGAGAGAGAGAGCGCGAGAGAGAGAGAGCGCGAGAGAGAGAGAGCGCGAGAGAGAGAGCGCGCGAGAGAGCGAAAGAGAGAGAGCGCGAGAGAGCGAAAGAGAGAGAGAGAAAGAGAGAGAGCGCGAGAGAGCGCGAGAGAGCGAGAGAATTAGTGGAGGAGGACAAATATTTTATTAGTAGGTGGGCGGTCTCCTCCAAGGAATGTCCGTTTGTTGATCGCTTCACTCCTCCAAAAGGAGAAGTGATCTACAAAGCTTCATAAACTGGCATCCAGAGGAGAACGATCTCCTCTGCAAATGCCGGAGAATGGAGCAGTGAAATGTTTTCACTGCTTCATAAACGGACACCACTGTATGAAGAGACTGATCCTTACTATGTTCAGCGCTGAACTGGCAAGCAATTGCAGCTGCAGTTTTGAACCGATTGCCCATTGAGATTCTCTGCATTATCCTGTCCTCTCTTGCATTTGTCTTTCATGGACGACAAGCCTTCTTGGGGGACTTGAATGCATACCACCCAACTTTCTGTGATGGGAATGAGAGACATTATATATATATATATATATATATATATATATAATATATAGTGTGTGTGTGTGTGTGTGTGTGTGTGTGTGTGTGTGTGTGTGTGTGTGTGTGTGTGTGTGTGTGTGTGTGTGTGTGTGTGTGTGTGTGTGTGTGTGTATATATATATATATATATATATATATATATATATATATATATATAATTTGGGCTGTGGAAATTAAAGATTAATTGCTCAATTAATCTTTAATTCTTTTGATCGGTACTCGCCTCTTTGCCGACTTCCGGGCCGTCACGGACATCAACGTTACCGGACTCCTCCCCCCTTCCCCAAGTGCCTCCGTCTGCTAACGAAGGGAAGGGGAGGAGTCCGGTGACGTCAAAGTTCTGATTGAACGTAACGCGTACGGGGGAGGAGCTACGCATGATGTCACCCGCTGCTGCCCTACGGAACTAACAAGATTGTCGGCTTTACATGCTGTGTTTTTATCATCTTTATGTGAGTAGTTTGTATTTGAACACAAAAAATAAATCTTATACTTAAGCGATGAGCACTTAGATCTTTTCTTTCTACCCATGACCTGGCGTCCTTGCTGAGATCTAAGGAGACGTGAGAGAAGTTTATGGTCCGCGTTAACCCTTTTGATACCCGCTTGCATGACCGACCACCTGTTTGCACAGGGGTCCATGCCATAAGGTGAGAGTGATTAGTTAGTCCGGAGGTGGAGGGATTGTCACACTACTGTGGAAAAAAAATTACTTACGTCAGTGCTACAGTTTGGATTTAAAACGTATTTGTGTGAACTGTGAAGTTAAGTCATGGATTGTGGAAACTAACTGGTGTTGGGTGATTGTATATAGTGTATACCACATTTACCACTGACTAATGCAGAGTTGCAATGCAAGGAGATCAGCTAAAAGTAGTTGGATCTGTATGTGTGTTATAATTAATCGAAATTAGTCGATTAAAAAAAAAAAAAAAAAGAATCGATTAATCGAACACAAAAATTTTAATCAGTAACAGCCCTAATAATATATATACTTGGGGCAACTTACAACACGACTTTAAGTCGCCCCCAGGCCAGCTCTCGAGGGGGAACTCCACGCCAAATTTTAAATAAAAAAACGGCATGGGGTTCCACCTCCAAGAGCATACCAGGCCCTTAGGTCTTAGGTCTGGTATGGATTTTAAGGAGAACCCCCTACACCAAAAATCCATACCAGACCCTTATCCGAGCACGCAGCCCAGCCGGTCAGGAAAGGGGGTGGGGGAAAAAAAAGGGTCAATAAAAAATAAATAAAAAAAAAACAAACAAACTAGACAGGTTTTTAAAGTAATTTATTAGGTAGCTCCGGGGGTCTTCTTCCGACTTCTCCGCGCTTTCCCGTAGGAGCGGTTTCACAAAGATGCTGCTAGCAGGACTTTTTTTTACCGTCCTGCTAGCGCACCGCTCCAGTGTGAAAGAACTCGCTTTTTTCAGGCGCTATTTTTAGCGCTGTAGCGCCTGAAAAATGCCACAGTTTGAAAGGGGCCTTAGTTTGTTTGAAATCTAAGGTCCTTACTCCCATTTAACTCATTCAAGAAAACAAACAGCTGGTGCACTTGGCTGCACCAACTGCTCCGCAGCTGGTGAAAGTTTCATGTCAATAGCACCATAAGGCTACTTTCACACTGGGGTGTTGGGGGCGTCGGCTTTACCATTGTTTTTGCACAGGTTTTTGGCCACTAGTGGGGCACTTTTAACCTCCGCTAGCGGCCAGAAAAGGGTTTAAACCCTCCCGCAAAACGCTGCGGCAGCGGCGATTTGCCAGCGGCGCTGCCCATTGATTTCAACGGGCAGGCGCGCTTTACACCGCCCTACAGTGCTGCAAAGATGCTGCTTGCAGGACTTTTTCTACCATCATGCCAGCGCACCGCTCCAAGCACTCGGTAACTTGCATTTAGCCGTGTTTTTGGCTATTTTGAAAAAAACGCTTCTAGACGCAAATGCGACTAAACGCGGCATGTAAACGCAGATAAACAGACGTTTTTAAACGGTGGATTCTATACATAAATATTATATACACACACACAAATCTAAATTTGTTTACAATCTAAGGTCCCTTACACACCTTTAACTTGGAAATGTATAGAGTACTGCCAACATCCTTAACCACTTCCCGCCCGCCGTATGCCGAATGACAGCCGGGAAGTGGTTCGGTTATCCTGACTGGGTGTCATATGACATCCAGCAGGATAACTTGGAGGCACGCAGCGCATCCATCGCGAGTGCGGCGTGCCAGTCTGTCACCCTGCATCTCCGATTGTGATAAGAAACCTCTGTCAGAGGCTTCTTACCACGTGATCAGCTGGATTACAGCGTGAACCAGGAAGTGCTGGTAAACGGAATTCCTCGGTTTGCGCTGACAGGGAGAGCCAAATCAGAGCCGATCTGCAGCTCTCCCTGTCAGAGAAGGGGTCTGTGCTGATAATCATAATAATGATAATGCCGTCTTTCAGTGCCATCTGTCAGTGCCGCCTATTGGTGCCCATCAGTGCTGCATATCAGTGCCCATCAATTCTACATATCAGTGCCTCCTCATCAGTGCCCATCAGTGGCGCCTCATCAGTGCCTGGGAAAACTAAATTTTATGACAAAAACTAAAAAAACACTTTTTTTTTCAAAAATGTTGGTCTTTTTT
>CM053035.1:36166221-36188721 GCA_028564925.1 Lithobates sylvaticus | reverse complement strand
GACTAAAGATGTGGTAGTGTCATAGGCTGCTGTGGCTGAAAATGTAGAAGACCTCACCAGATCCAGCTATCAAGAAATGCGTAGACTGAAGACCCAAACAGAATCTTTGAAAGTAATTACAGTGTGGACTGCAGATTCATAGAATAATCCGATTGCCTTAATGGGTCAGGAAGGAATTTTTTCCCTATTGGGGCTCATGCTTCAGAAGGGTTTTTCGCCTTCCTCTGGATAACATTGTGCATTGTAAATCCAGGGAGTAATCCGATCGCCTTAAGGGGTCAGGAAGGGATTTTTCCCCCTATCAGGGCCCATGCTTCAAAATGTATTTTTGCCTATGTGTTATTGTAATGTTAACAATTAAAACCAATAAAATGGATCCAGTACAAGTCTGGGCATTAAAAAATAAATAACTATTGTTGTGTATTTTATTTTTACGGCTGTAAAAATATTTTTCTTGCCACTTTATTATACATTTTCTTTATGGGAGACAAATATTAGATTTGATTTGCATTTTACGCTAACAATTTGGAATAAAAAAAGAATAAAAAAAAAAAAAAAGTATCACTGCTCTGATGGGAGGCGAATAAGCTGCATTTTGTTTTGCATTTGGTTCTGTTGTTATGGATTTGTGGTTAAGGCCAGTTCTTGTTCTTTATATAGGAATATGATGGCCGAGAGGGAGCGCTGGCACCCGGAAAGGATGTCATATAACTTCCTCCAGTGATCGAACCGCGCTGCGGTGCGATCAGTCACGCGCTTTGTTCACCGGACACAGTGGATGAAAAAAATCTGTGTACCAGGCTGCTGACAGTACCATGTGATTACTGTGACCAATCACACCAGATCACATGGTAATTATACACAATGAATGGCTTCAATTCATCGTATACTATTATGTCTATCTCTGTGATTGGTCAATGGACGATTGGATTGCTTGTAACCGTTATCACGGTTATAAATAATCACAATGGGCAGAAAAAAATCTTAATCACCTCCCCAGAGTAGTACAGTGTCACTATGGTAACACTGTACTGCTCTGGTCACAGTATTTAACCACTTCCCGACCGCCCCATGTAGATATACGTCAGCAGAATTGCACGTACAGGCAGAAGCACGTACCTGTACGTGCCATTCTTCAGGCGGTTGGGGGGTCCGATCGGACCCCCCTCCGCCGGCGGGGACGGTCGGGATGGCTTCAGAAGCGATGCGGGACGAGGTAACGGCCAGTCGTTTCTGGCCACCCCCTCCCGATCGCTCTGGTCAATGAGATGCTTCCCCTTCCTTCCCCTTCCTGTGTAATTGTAAACACAGGCAAGGGGAAGTGATGTCACGCTCCTCGTGTCGGTCTTTCTGACCGGGACGCCGAGTGGAGAAGACATCAGGTTAGTGCACCAACACTACACTGACACCAGGCACACATAGGCACATATTTCACCCCCCTGTCACCCCCTGATCACCCCCCAGATCACCCCCTGCCCCCCCTGTCACAGTGTCACTGATTGCAGTGATCATTTATTTACTGATCACTGCATTTAGTGTCAGTGTGACTGCAATAACTGTCAGGGCAGTTCGTTTTAGGCCCCTTTAGGTCCAAGGTAGCCCCCTACCCCCCCCCAATAAAGGTTTAACCCCTTGATTGCCCCCTAGGTAACCCTTTCACCCCCTTTTGCCGGTGTCACTAAGCGATCGTTTTTTTTGATCGCTCTATTAGTGTCACTGGTGCCGCTAGGTAGCCAGTTTTTTTTTTAGGTAACCGCCAGGTTTATATAGGATTATAAATAGGTTTATAGGTCAGGTACCCCCATATTACAACCTAAATAAAGGTTTTAACCCCTTGATTGCCCCTAGAGTTAACTCTTTCACCAGTGATCACAGTATAAGTGTCACTGGTGACGCTGGTTAGCCAGTTAGTTATTTAGTTATTTAGGTTCCCCGTCAGGTTTTTATATAGTGTCAGGTACCCCCATATATTACCTAATAAAGGTTTTAACCCCCTGATTGCCCCTAGTTAACCCTTTCACCAGTGATCACCGTATAACTGTTACGGGTGACGCTGGTTAGTTAGCTTGTTTTTTTATACTGTCAGGGCACCCGCCATTTATTACCCAACTATCGGTTTAACCCCCTGATCGCCCGGCGGGTGATATCAATTAGGTTTTAGGGTCAAATAAGGTCTGCGTCGCCCCAGGTTAGTGCCAGTACCGCAAACACCCACGCGCAAAGCATACACCTCCCTTAGTGGTATAGTATCTGAACAGATCAATATCTGATCTGATCAGATCTATACTAGCGTCCCAGCAGTTTAGGGTTCCAAAAAACGCATTGTTAGCGGGATCAGCCCAGATACCTGCTAGCACCTGCGTTTTCCCCCTCCGCCCAGCCCAGCCCAGCCCACCCAAGTGCAGTATCGATCGATCACTGTCACTTCCAAAACACTAAGCACACATAACTGCAGCGTTCGCAGAGTCAGGCCTGATCCCTGCGATCGCTAACAGTTTTTTTGGTAGCGTTTTGATTCAGTTGCCAGCAGCCTAGGAGCTTTTTTTCCTGTGAATCTCACTAGTGTACTACTAAATTTAGAGCCCAAAATGGCAAATCGCAAGTACACTAGTGAACAGGCCTACTTGTTTCTGAGTATGTCAGATAGTGAAGAGGAGGTCACTCATCTGTCACAATCAGGCTCAGAATACGATCCAGTAGACGACAGCGGCTCCATGACAGATAGCTCTGGCGACGAAGGTGTGGTCCCTGCTAAGGTCAGGCGTACCCGATCCCGATCTTCTGATGTTGTTGAGGTGCAGGAACCGCAGGTCTCTCGTATGGAGCAGAGAAGTACTAGCGCCGCTATTCCTTCTGGTGAACTGGCAAGCACCAGCGGCCTAGTACACCCTGGACGTAGTCAAACCAGCACTGCAGTAACACTTGGTGACGTGGCGAGTCCCATAAGTGCAGTTCAAGCTGGCGAGGTGGCAAGCACAAGTAGTGTCCCGCTGCCACCAAGAAGAAGACAAAGGCAGGTCCGTCGATCACATAGTGTCCTTCCTGCAGAATTCGCCAATCCTGATTGGGTGCCCACCACTTCTGCAGAACCCGTACTTCCCCCATTCACTGGCCAACCCGGTATTCAGGTGGAAACAGCTGATTTTAAGCCATCCGATTTTTATTCGCTGTTTTTCACGGAAGATCTCTATAGATCTATTGTGGACCAAAGTAATATATACGCTGGTCAACACATCGCCGCTAATCCCCAAGTGCCTTCCCTTGCCAGAGATTGGAAACCAATTACGGTTTCCGAATTTAAGACCTTTCTGGGCCTTTCCCTCAACATGGGCATACACAAAATCCCGACTCTGAGGTCTTATTGGTCCACCTCACCGCACCACCATATGCCCGTGTTCTCTGCCTCCATGTCCAGGGCACGATACGAGATGATTTTGCGGTTCATGCACTTCAGTGACAATGAACTTTGTCGTCCTCGTGGAGACCCTGAATTTGATCGGCTCTACAAAATTCGGCCCCTCATAAACCACTTCAACCAATGTTTTGCAGCCTTGTTTACGCCCAATCAAGTTGTCTGCGTTGACGAGTCCCTGATTAAGTTTTCTGGCCGCTTGTCTTTCAAACAGTTCCTTCCCAGCAAGCGTGCCAGATACGGGGTCAAGCTCTACAAGCTCTGTGACAGGGCAACAGGCTATACGTGGAGCTTTTCGGTTTATGAGGGAAAAGATAGTCACGTAGAGCCGGAGAACTGTCCAGATTACATAGGGAGCGCTGGCAAGATAGTGTGGAACTTGGTGTCACCCTTATTCGGAAAGGGGTACCACTTGTACGTGGACAATTATTACACGAGCGTGCCACTGTTTAGTCACTTGTTTGATCATCAGATTGGAGCATGTGGCACCGTGCGACCTAATCGCCGGGGCTTTCCCCAGCGGCTTGTAGATTCCCGTCTTAGGCTGGGGGAGAGAGCCTGCTTCAAGTGTAATAATTTGCTCGCTGTGAAGTGGAGGGATAATAGGAATGTTTTCGTTCTTACCTCCCTTCATGCAGACACGACAGTCCAAATTCGTACGGCGGCTGGTGTTGTGACGAAACCCCTCTGTGTCCACGAATACAACCTTAATATGGGGGGGGTGGACCTCAACGACCAGTTGTTGGCGCCGTACCTAGTTGTCCGTAAGGCTAGACGCTGGTACAAAAAAGTGTCTATTTATTTATTCCAATTGGCTTTGCTGAATGCTCATGTGCTATACGGAGCTTCAGGCGGGACGTTACCCTTCCTTGAATTCCAGGGAGCGGTTGTCATGGAACTCCTGTATCCAGGCGGTTCCACGCCTCAACATCCCCTACCAAATGCAGTAAGCCGGCTGCATGAGAGGCATTATCCTCATGTCCTCCAGAGTACCCCTACCCAACGAGCCCCCCAAAGAAGATGTCGTGTCTGTACCAAGCGCGGATTTAGGCGTGACACCCGTTATTATTGTCCACTCTGTCCTGACAATCCTGGTCTCTGCGTTGGTGAATGCTTTGAACGCTACCACTCACTAGTGAGGTTTTAGCGTAGGGTACAGCATTTCACAGGCTAGGATACACTTTCACAGGGTCTCAAGAATGCCATCGCATTTTGAGACCCGACCGTTGCAGTTAAAATTATAGTTACAGGGTCTCAAGAATGCCATCGCATTTTGAGACCCGACCGTTACAGTTAAAATTATAGTTATAGTTTAAAAAAAAAGTGTAAAAAATAAAAATAAAAAATAAAAGTACAAAAAAAAAAAAACCCCCAAAAAAATATAAAATAAAAAACCAAAAATAGTTGTCGTTTTATTGTTCTCTCTCTATTGTTGCTCTTTTTTACTCTATTCTATTCTGCAATGTTTTATTATGTTTTATCATGCTTGCTTTTCAGGTATGTTTTATTGTTAACCATTTTTTTGTTTTCAGGTGCGCCATTCAGTTGCAGCGCGGATTTATTTATCTTGACAGCAACAGCGTTTGCTCCCACGATACATAAAGCCGCGACTCCAACACTGTAGGAGGTGATTTCACCACCACAGTTAAAAAAAAGAGCATATATGCCGAAGCATGGGGGCAGCAGAGGGCGGAGGAGCGATTTTGCTCCTAATGCCACGTACATACGGTCGAAAAAAGTCCGACCATGTGTACGTGGCATAACTTTTTTGCGGGAGGATGCCCCCATGCTTCGGCATATATATATTTTAGGCACCGGTTGCGTTAACAAAATGTTTTATTTTTTACTATGTTTTTTTTTTGGTATTTGCTTTGCAGGTATGGTATGGTAAGGTCTTACTGTTATACTCTAATGTTACTTAGTTTTAATGTTAACCATTATTTGCTTAGCAGGTACGCCATTCAGTTGCAGCGTGGATTTATTTATCTTGACAGCAACAGCGTTTGCTCCCACGATACATAAAGCCGCGACTCCAATGCTGTAGGAGGTGATTTCACCACCACAGTTAAAAAAAAGAGCATATATGCCGAAGCATGGGGGCAGCAGAGGGCGGAGGAGCGATTTTGCTCCTAATGCCACGTACATACGGTCGAAAAAAGTCCGACCATGTGTACGTGGCATAACTTTTTTTTGCGGGAGGATGCCCCCATGCTTCGGCATATATAAAATGGTGCATGTATGCCCATCATTAGAAGTGGATGGATGAAGGGAGGTATTCTAATGGTGGGCATACCCACCGCGCCATTGGGAAATTGGGAAAGCATTTTATCACACCGATCTTGGTGTGGTCAGATGCTTTGAGGGCAGAGGAAAGATCTAGGGTCTAATAGACCCCAATTTTTTCAAAAAAAGAGTACCTGTCACTGCCTATTGCTATCATAGGGGATATTTACATTCCCTGCGATAACAATAAAAATGACAACTAAGAAAAAAAAAATGGAAGGAACAGTTTAAAAATAAACTAAAAAAGCTAAATAAAAAGAAAAACTAAAAAAAAAAAAAAAAAAAAAAAAAAAAAGCACCCCTGCCCCCCCTTCTTTTGCGCAAAGGCGAACACAAGCGTTGGTCTGGCGTCATATGTATGGGGGGGTTTTGTGCAATTTTGGCATTTTATGGCCTTCGAAACTGTGATAGGTAGTGAGGAGTGAAATCAAAAATTTACACCCTTAGAAATGCTGAAGGCGTTGATTGGGTTTCGGGGCCCCGTGCGCGGCTAGGCTCCCAAAAAGTCCCACACATGTGGTATCCCCATACTCGGGAGAAGCAGCAAAATGTATTTTGGGGTGCATCTCCACATATAACCATGGCATGTGTGAGCAATATATCATTTAGTGACAACTTTATGAAAAAAAAAAATTTTTTTTTTTTTTTTTTTTTTTTGTCTTTATTCAATCCCTTGGGACTAAAAAAAAAAAATATTCAATGGGCTCAACATGCCTCTCAGCAAATAGCTTGGGGTGTCTACTTTCCAAAATGGGGTCATTTGGCGGGGTTTTGTACTTCCCTGCCATTTTAGTACCTCAAGAAATGAGATAGGCAGTCATAAATTAAAAGCGGTGTAAATTCCAGAAAATGTACTCTAGTTTGTAGACGCTATAACTTTTGCGCAAACCAATAAATATACGCTTATTGGCATTTTTTTTTACTAATGACATGTGGCTGAATACATTTTGGCCCAAATGTTTGACTAAAATTGAGTTTATTGGATTTTTCTTATAACAAAAAGTAGAAAATATCTTTTTTTTTCAAAATTTGCGGTCTTTTTCCGTTTATAGCGCAAAAAATAAAAATCACAGAGGCAATCAAATACCATCAAAAGAAAGCTCTATTTGTGGGAAGAAAAGGACGCAAATTTCGTTTGGTTACAACATTGCATGACCGCGCAATTACCAGTTAAAGCAGTGCAGTGCGAAATTGAAAAAAGACCTCTGGTCCTTTGGCTGCCAAATGGTCCGGGGCTGAAGTGGTTAAAAAAAAATTGTGAAAAAAAAAACAAAAAGAAAAAGATACTGATACTGTTACCAGTCAGTGTCCCCGACCACCGCCACCCCAGTTATATGCTTGCACTGGTGATGGCATGTAAAAAAAAAAAAAAAAAAAAAAAAAAAAAAAAAAAATAATTGTAAACTTTTTTTTAATTTCTTAATTTTCCAAAAAATAGAGAGACAAAAATAATTACAAAAACTTTAAAAAAAAACTCGCCATACCTCTATTAAAATACCTTGGACTGTCTACAAAGTAATCTGGGGGATATCTGCACTGTCCTGGCATTTTCGTGCCTCATGAAATAGGCAGTCAGTACATCAGGATTGATCGATTTTCATATATTACTTGTATATACCATAGTTTGTGGATTCTATAACTTTCCTACAGACTAAATAATATACAGTGGGGAAAATAAGTATTTGATCTCCTACAGATGCTGTTAGTTTGTCCACTTACAAAGAAATGAAGGGTCTATAATTTTTATCATAGGTGTATTTTAAATGATAGAGACAGAATATCAACCAAAAATCCCGAAAAAAACAAATGTTATAAATTGAGTTGCAGTTCAGGGAGTAGAATTATGCCACGTACAGACGATCGGACATTCCGACAACAAAACCATTTCCGACAGATGTTGGCTCAAACTTGTCTTGCATACACACGGTCACACAAATATTGTCGGAAATTCCGAATGCAAAGAACACAGTGAAGTACAACACGTACGACAAGCCGAGAAAAATTACGTTCAATAGCCAGTTGTGGCTCTTCTGCCCGATTCCGAGCATGCATGGAATTTTGTGCGTCGGAATTGTGTACACACGCTCAGAATTTACGACAACAAGTTATGTTGTCGGAAAATTTGAGAACCTGCTCTTAAAAATTTGTTGTTGGAAATTGTTGGAGCATACACACGGTCGGATATTCCAACAACAAGCTCACATCGAACATTTGTTGTCAGAAATTCCGACCGTGTCTACGTGGCATAAGTGTTTGATCCCCTACCAACCAACAATAATTCTGGCTCCCACAGACTGGCTAAAGTATATGCTCATGTGGTACACAGATTAGTCCTGTCAATTTAAGAAGGTGCTCCCAATGGCAACTCGTTAAGTGTATAAAAGACACCTGTCCACGGAATCTCTTTCTTCCATTTAAACCTCACCATCATGGGCAATACCAAAGAGCTGTCAAAGGACCTCAGGGACAAGATTGTAGACCTGTGCAAGGCTGGAATGGGCTACAAGACCATCAGCAAGAAGTTTGGTTTGAAGGAGACAACTGTTGGAGTGATTATTCGCAAACAGAAGAAATACAAAAATAATCAATTGCCCTAAGTCTGGAGTTCCATGCAAGATTTCACGTGGAGGTGGAATTTCGTAGATCTACAGGTGAAGATAAGATAGCACTATATGCGGACGATAATCTAGTGCAGTGATGGCGAACCTTTTTGAGCCTGAGTGCCCAAATTTAAATAAATACGTTGGTTTTGTGTTGCAAAGTGCTAACATGGCAATTTGCGAGAGAGGGGGGCTGAGCAAAAAAGAGAGGGGTATGTGAGAGAGGGGGGGCAGAGAGAGTTGGGGGTGTGAGAGAGATGCTGAGAAGGAGAGGGGCTGAGAGAGGGGGGCAGAGAGAAAGGCGTGTGAGATGCTGAGAGAGAGGGGGAACAGAGAGAGGGAGGGAACAGAGAGAGGGTGGTGGGCTGAGAGAGAGAGAGGGGTGTGAGAGAAATGCTGAGAGAGAGGTGAGCTGACAGAGAGGGGGAAATGAGAGAGAGAGGGGTGCGAGAGATATGCTGAGAGAGAGGGGGGAACAGAGAGAGGGAGATGGGCTGAGAGAGAGAGGGGGTGGGGGACAGAGAGAGGGGTGTGAGAGAAATGCTGAGAGAGAGAGAGAGAGAGAGAGAGTGAGAGAGAGAGAGAGAGAGAGAGAGAGAGAGAGAGAGAGAGAGAGAGAGAGAGAGAGAGAGAGAGAGAGAGAGAGAGAGAGAGAGAGAAACAGAGAGATGGGGGGCTGAGAGGAGCGAGATACCTCTAGCTCTGTCTTGGACCCTCTCGTGTGCCCACAGAGATGGCTCTGCGTGCCAGCTGTGGCACGCGTGCCATAGGTTCGCCATCACTGCTCTAGTGTTTCTGGGCCCATCCTTGTCTGCAGCTATGTCCTTAATAGATCTGTACGGATCCTTTTCAGGATTCAATATCAACTGGGACAAATCTGTAGTGATGCTTGTGGACGCTGGGTATGTGGGACATCCGCGCCAGATTCATCAGCTGGCCTTGGTTACATCATTAAAATATTTGGGAGTGGTAATTACATTGAACGTTACAGAATATACAGATAGGAATATACTCCCTCTTATTGCCAAATTTACATTGTCTATGGTGGGGAGAGCGAATTTGGTGAAAATGATGTGGGTGCCCCAGATGCTATACGTACTGCACAATTGTCCCATATGGTTGACGTTATAGGAAGGGACTTGGTTTTTAGGGATTTTGTGTGGAAGGGAGAAAACCTAGAATTAGACTAGAAATATAAAATAATAATAATATTTTATCGGATCACATTGGCATGGTTGGGAGGTAGCGAATATGGAAGACCCTACACAGAAGATAATAGCATCCCAATTTAAAAAAATATCCTCAGGTCCAATGAATAGTAGCTCACCATTTTTTTAATAAAAGGGGGTTTTCCTACTTTTTACTTGATCCACAGGATTTGGGAAGCAGTGCAAAATATCATGTGTGATAACTATTGTCTTTATGAACTGGGTGGACTCTTGGAATTCTTAGATTGGAAAAAGGCAGGCACAATACTCGGGTGACGCTGGTTAGTTTGTTTTTTTATAGTTTCAGGGCACCCGCCGTTTATTATCCAATAAAAGGTTTAACCCCCTGATCGCCCAGCGGGTGATATCAGTTAGGTTTTAGGGTCAGATAGGGTCTGCGTCGCCCCAGGCAGCATCAGGTTAGTGCCAGTACCGCTAACACCCACGCACGCAGCATACACCTCCCTTAGTGGTATAGTATCTGAACGGATCGATATCTGATCTGATCAGATCTATATACTAGCAGTTTAGGGTTCCGAAATACGCAGTAATAGCGGGATCAGCCTAGATACCTGCTAGCACCTGCGTTTTGCCCCTCCGCCCAGCCCACCCAAGTGCAGTATCGATCGATCACTGTCACTTACAAAGCACTAAACACACATAACTGCAGCGTTCGCAGAGTCAGGCCTGATCCCTGCGATCGCTAACAGTTTTTTTGGTAGCGTTTGTTACATTTGCTGACAGTCAGGAGCTTTTTTTACCTGTAAGTCTCACTACTGTACCACTAAATTTAGAGCCCAAAATGGCAAATCGAAGGTACAGTAGTGAAGAGGCCTACACGTTTCTGAGCATGACAGATAGTGAAGAGGAAGTCACTCATCTGTCAGATTCAGGCTCAGAATACGATCCTGTAGATGACAGATGGCTCTGACGACGGAGTTGTGGTCCCTGTCAAGGTCAGGCGTACCAGCCCCCGATCTTCTTCTGCTGTTGAGGTGCAAGAACCGCAGGGCTCTTGTACGGAGCAGAAAAGTACTAGTGCCGCTATTCCTTCTGGTGAACTGGCAAGCACCAGCGGCCTAGTACACCCTGGACGTACATCCAGCACTGCATTAACACTTGGCGACGTGGCGAGTCCCATAAGTGCAGTTCAAGCTGGCAAGGTGGCAAGCACATGTAGTGTCTCGCTGCCACCAAGAAGACAAAGACAGGCCCGTCGTGCCCATAGTGCCCTTCCTGATGCATTCACCAATCCTAATTGCTCCAGAAAGCAGCACCCGTACTTCCCCCATTCACTGGCCAACCCGGCATTCAGGTGGAAACCGTTGATTTTACGTCACTTGATTTTTAGTCGCTGTTTTTCACCGAAGATCTCTATAGATCTATTGTGGATCAAAGCAATTTGTACGCTGGTCAATTCATCGCCGCTAATCCCCAGTCCTCCCTTGCCAGAGATTGGAAACCAATTACGGTCTCCGAATTTAAGATCTTTCTGGGTCTTTCCCTTGACATGGGCATAGTTAAAATGGGTACGTTGCGTTCATATTGGTTCTCTGAGCCAATGTACCATATGCCCGTGTTCTCTGCTTCCATGGCCAGGACAGGATACAAGCAGATTTTGCGGTTCATGCACTTCAACGACAATGAACTCTCGTCCTCGTGGAGACCCTGCATGCGATGGGCTCAACAAAATTCCGGCCCCTCGTAAACCACTCCAACCAACGTTTTGCAGACTTGTTTACTCCCCATCAAGTTGTCTGCGTTGACGAGTCCCCGATTACGTTTTCTGGCCGCTTGTCATTCAAACAGTACCTTCCCAGCTGGTACAAAAAAGTGTCCGTTTATTTATTTCAATTGGCTTTGCTGAACTATCATGTGCTATACAGAGCTTCAGGACGGACTGGATCCTTCCTTACATTCCAGGAAGAGATCGTCAGAGCTCTTCTGCATCCAGTCGGTGCTCCACCTCACCTTCCCCAACCAAATGCAGTAAGCCGGCTGCATGAGAGGCATTTTCCTCATGTCCTCCCGAGTACCCCTACCCAACGAGCCCCCCAAAGAAAATGTTGCGTCTGCAGAAAGCGCGGATATAGGCGTGACACCCGCTATTATTGTCCCCGCTGTCCTGACAATCCTGGTCTTTGCATTGGTGAATGTTTTGAACGCTACCATTACACTAGTTGAGTTTTAGCGTAGGGTACAGCATTGCACAGACTAGGCACACGTTCACAGGGTCTCCCAAGATGCCATCATATTTTGAGAGACCCAAACCGCTGGAACCGTTTCAACAGTTACGTTAGAACCGCTACAAAAAAATGTAAAAATAAATAAAAAAAAAGTAAAAAAATATTAAAAAAAAATAAAAATACTTGTCGTTTTATTGTTCTCTCTCTATTGTTCTGCTTTTTTTTTTACTGTATTCTATTGTGCAATGTTTTATTGTTGGCCATTTTTTTGTTTTCAGGTATGCCATTCAGTTGCAGCGCGGATTTATTTATCTTGAAAGCAACAGCGTTTGCTCCCACAATACATAAAGCCGTGACTCCAGCGCTGTCGGAGGTGATTTCACCACCACAGTTTAAAAAAAAAGAGCATATATGCCGAAGCATGGGGGCAGCAGGGGCGGAGGAGCGATTTGCTCATACCTTTTATGGGAGGATGCCCCCATGCTTCGGCATATATGCTCTTTTTTTTTAACTGTGGTGGTGAAATCACCTCCGACAGCGCTGCAGCGCTCCCACGATACATAAAGCTGTGACTCCAGCATTGTCGGAGGCGATTTCACCACCACAGTTAAAAACAAAATGGTGCATGTATGCCCATCATTAGAAGTGGAAGGATGACGGGAGGTATTCTAATGGTGGGCATACCCACCGATCAATCTCTTTTTTTCGTTCAGCCCACAGGCTGCATGAAAAAAAAAAGATTACAATATATGCCAAACAAGGACCAGCAACGTACTGGTATGTTGCTGGATTTTGAGTGGTTATACTAGAATGATGCCGGCGGGTTTAGGCATCATCTTGGTATCATTCTTTTCAGCCAGCGGTCGGCTTTCATGTAAAAGCAATCCTAGCAGTTAATTAGCCTCTAGACTTCTTTCCGACCGACTTTGATGGCTCTCCTATCCCAACAGGGAACCTGAGAATGCAGCCGGTGGTTAAAAAATATACAAATGAAAAGAACAGTTAAAAAAAAAGCACCCCTGTCCCCCCTGCTCTCTAGCAAAGGCAAATGCAAGCATCGGTCTGGCGTCATATGTAAACGTCATATGTAAACCGCAATTGCCCCATGCATGTGAGGTATCACCGCAAAGGTCAGATCGAGGGCAGTAATTTTAGCAGTAGACCTCCTCCGTGAATCTAATGTGGTAACCTGTAAAGGCTTTTAAAGGCTTTTAAAAATGTATGTAGTTTGTCGCCACTGCACATTTCTGCGCAATTTTAAAGCATGTCGTGTTTGGTATCCATGTACTCGGCCTAAGATCATCTTTTTTTATTTCATCAAACATTTGGGCAATATAGTGTGTTTTAGTGCATTCAAATTTAAAAATTGTGTTTTTTACCAAAAAAAAAAAAAATAAAAAAAAAAAAAAATCGCTGTACAAAATACTGTGTGAAAAAAAAAAGATGAAACACCCACCATTTTAATCTGTAGGGCCTTTGCTTTAAAAAAATTTAAACTGCTAATGTTGTACCCAAACGAAATTTGCGTCCTTTTTTCCCCACAAATAACGCTTTCTTTTGATGGTATTTGATCACCTCTGCGGTTTTTATTTTTTGCGTTATAAACGGAAAAAGACCAAAAATTTTGAAAAAAAAATAAAATTATATTTTCTACTTTTTGTTATAAAAGAAATCCAATAAACTCAATTTTAGTCATACATTTAGGCCAAAATGTATTTGGCCACATGTCTTTGGTAAAAAAAAAAATGTCAATAAGCGTATATTTATTGATTTGCGCAAAAAAAGTTATAGCGTCTACAAACTAGGGTACATTTTCTGGAATTTACGCAGCTTTTAGTTTATGGCTGCCTATCTCATTTCTTGAGGTGCTAAAATGGCAGGGAAGTACAAAACCCCCCCAAATGACCCTATTTTGGAAAGTAGACCCCCTAAGGAATTTGCTAAGAGGCATGTTGAGCCCAATGAATATTTTATTTTTTTGTCCCAAGTGATTGAATAATGACAAAAAAAAAAAAAAAAAAAAGGTTGTCACTGTCACCCCAAAATAAAATTCTCCTGCTTATCCTGAGTATGGGGATACCACATGTGTGGGACTTTTTGGGAGCCTAGCCACGTACGGGGCCCCGAAAACCAAATCACCACCTTCAGGATTTCTAAAGGCTTACATTTTTGATTTCACTCCTCACTACCTATCACAGTTTCGAAGGCCATAAAATGCAAAGATGGCACAAACCCCCCCCCCCCCCCAAATGACCCCATTTTGGAAAGCAGACAACCCCAAGCTATTTGCTGAGAGGCATGGTGAGTATTTTGCAGCTCTCATTTGTTTTTGAAAATTAAGTAAATATATATATATTTTTTTCAATTTTCAAAACTTTGTGACAAAAAGCGAGATCTGCTAAATACTCACCATACCTCTCAGAAAATAGAATAGGGTGCCTGCTTTCCAAAATGGGGTCATTTGGGGAGATTTTGTGCCATCTGGGCATTCCATGGCCTCCGAAACTGTGATAGGCAGTGAGGAGTGAAATCAAAAATTTACACCCTTAGAAAGCCTGAAGGCGTTGCTTGGATTTGGGGTCCCGTATGTGGCTAGGCTCCCAAAAAGTCTCACACATGTGGTATCCCCGTACTCAGGAGAAGCAACAGAATGTATTTTGGGGTGTAATTCCACATATGCCCATGGCATGTTTGAGCAAAATATCATTTAGTGACAACTTTGTGCAACAAAAAAAAGAAAAAAATTATTTTTCCCGCAACTTATGTCAAAATATAAAATATTCCATGGACTCGACATGCCTCTCATCAAATAGCTTGGGGTGTCTACTTTCCAAAATGGGGTCATTTGGGGGGTTTAAACTATCCTGGCATTTTATGCACAACATTTAGAAGCTTATGTCACACATCACCCACTCTTCTAACCACTTATGTCACACATCACCCACTCTTCTAACCACTTAGACAAAGCCCTTTCTGACACTTTTTGTTTACATAAAAAAAAATATTTTTTTTTGCAAAAAAATTACTTTGAACCCCCAAACATTATATATTTTTTTAAAAGCAAAGGTCCTACAGATTAAAACGGTGGGTGTTTCATTTTTTTTTTTTTCACACAGTATTTGTGCAGCGATTTTTTTCAAATGCATTTTTTGGGGAAAAAACACACTTTTTTAAATTTGAATGCACTAAAACACACTATATTGTCCAAATGTTTGATGAAATAAAAAAGATGATCTTAGGCCGAGTACATGGATACCAAAACACGACATGCTTTAAAATTGCGCAGAAACGTGCAGCGGCGACAAACTACATACATTTTTAAAAGCATTTAAACGGCTTTACAGGTTACCACTTTAGATTTACGGAGGAGGTCTACTGCTAAAATTACTGCCAAATTGTAAAAAAGTGCTCTGGTCAGGAAGGAGGTAAAACCTTCCGGAGCTGAAGTGGTTAAAGGGACATATTTTTTATGTAATTTCAAACAATGTTTTTTATTTATTTTCTTATTGCATTTTAGTGTAAATATGAGATATGAGGTCTTTTTGACCCCAGATCTCACATTTAAGAGGTCCTGTCAGGCTTTTTTCATAGTACAAGGGATGTTTAACCTCTTGCTTACTGGGCACTTAAACCCCCCTCCTGTCCAGACCAATTTTCAGCGCTGATGCACACATACAGACACATACATACACATCCTGTTGCAAATTATTATGCCAATGATATTTTTCTCATTTACCTAAATAATTGATGTAGACAACTGTCAGCATAATTCTCATGTTATCAACTATTAAGTGTACAATTCAAATTTTATTGAACAAACCTCCTAACAACAGTTTTTTTTTTTTTTTTTTTAATAAATAAAAAAAAAAAAAAAAAAAACTTACAATGCACTGTTCCAAATTATTACGCACAGTAAGTTTCACAACACTTTATAGGTTGTAAAGAACTGAAAATTGTCATTTGTTGTGTTTGCACCATAAATTGATAAAAAAAATTTGGGCGCAAAACCAAATGCCAATACCCAATCCAGCATGGATATACAATAAAATATTACGTTTTTAATGGTTTCTGCGCCCAAATTTTTTTTATCAGTTTTTGCTTTACTAGTATTTCACTCATTTTTTGGTGCAGCATTACAATATTGCATGTATTTTTATTTGGCACCGACTTGGATCCCCGCCAATATCAGGAACTGAGTTTGAATGAATCTTGAGGGGGAACTGCACTCCAAATTTCAAATAAAAAACTGGCATGGGTTCCCCCTCCAAGAGCATACCAGGCCCTTTGGTCTGATATGGATTGATATGTTGACACAACGCTCTATCCCGCTGTAATGCTGTGTACGCGGTGCGCAACGATTTATATAGGCATGGGGCGTGGTCACAGAGTGATGTCATCCAGTGACCCCGCCCCTTATGATGTCACCACCCCAGTCATGAAAAGGCCGGAGAACGCGGAGAAGAACCAGAGACCGGGAGAAGAGGACGGAGAATGGGAGAAGAACCGGAAAGCGCAGAGAAGTCGGAAGAATACCCCCGAAGCTGCCTAATAAATTACTTTAAAAACCTGTCTAGTGTGTTTTTTTTTTTAATTGACCTTTTTTTTCCCCAGGTGAATGGGTAGGGGTATGATGTACCCCATACTCATTCACATAGGGTGGGGGCCGGGATTTGAGGGCCCACTTATTAAAGGGGATTCCCGGATTCCGATATGCCCCCCGCCCGCAGACCACTACAGCCAACGGTCAGGGTTGTCGGGAAGAGGCCATTGTCCTCATCAACATGGGGACAAGGTGCTTTGGGGTGGGGGGGTGCCGCAGGGCCCCCCCCTGCCCCAAAGAACCTTGTCCCCATGTTCAGGGCATGCGGCCTGGTACGGTTCAGGAGGGGGGGGGGGGGGGGCGCTCGCTCGTCCCCACCCCTTTCCTGACCGGCCGGGCTGCGTGCTCCCATAAGGGTCTGGTATGGATTTTGGGGGGACCCCCACGCCGTTTTTTATGGCGTAGGGGGTTCCCCTTAGAATCCATATCAGACCGAAGGGCCTGGTATGCTCTTGGAGGGGGAACCCATGCCGTTTTTTTATTTGAAAAATGGCGTGCAGTTCCCCCTCAAGATTCATACCAAACACAGTTCCTGGTATTGGCGGTGATCCAAGTCGGATCCCTGTTCATTGAAGTCGGATGGATGTAGGACAAATGTAGGAACAATGTAGGACTGATGTCGCAGAGCCAAGTAGGATGAAAGTTGTACTACTGTCGTGTAGTATAGTGTAAACCCAGCCTTAGGCCCCTTTCACACTTGTGCGACTTCAAAGTTGTGCGATTTTGCCGTGATTTCAAGGAATGCCTGTGTAAGTGGCACCAAAATCGCACCAAAGTAGTGCAGGGACTACTTTGAAGTCGGAAAGACTTGAAGTCTTACTAATATGAATGGCTGTCATTGAAAATCATGGTGAACGACTTGTCATGCTACTTTGCAGTCCCAAATCGTGCGACAATCGTATAAGTGTGAAAGGGGACTTAGGCCCCTTTCACACGTGCGGACCGTATGTCCGTTTTTCATCCATCCGTTTTCGGATGAAAAACGGACATACATGTACCCCTACGGGATAGCGGGTGTCAGCGGATGAGCATCCGCTGACACCCGATATCGTCCACCTCCGCTATTGTCTGATTCTGCAGACGGAGGAAAACCCTATTTTTCAATCCGTCTGCAGAGCAGATCGGATGAACACGGACAGACGGTCCGTGTTCATCTGATCCCCCATAGAGGAGAGCGGAGATTTGACAGGGCGGTCCCTGCACAGTGTGCAGGGACCGCCCTGTCATCAGCCGGCTCAGCGGGGATCAGCTGAGCGATCAGCTCCCCGTTGAGCAGCGGATCTTCACAGGTGGATCAATACGGATCCGTCCAGTGTGAAAGGGGCCTTAGGGCTCTTTCACACGGACAGACCGTATGTCCGTTTTTCATCCATCCGTTTTCAGATGAAAAACGGACATACAGGTATCCCTATGGGATAGCGGGTGTCAGCGGATGAGCATCCGCTGACACCCGCTCTCGTCCGTGCCCGCTATGCTCCGTTTCTGCAGACGGAGGAAAACCCTATTTTTTCATCCGTCTGCAGAGCGGATCGGATGACGACGGACTCTACGGTCTGTCGTCACCCGATCTCCCATAGGGGAGAGCGGCGCGCTGACAGGTCCATCCCTGTGCTGTGTGCAGAGACGGACCTGTCATCTTCCTGCTCAGCGGAGATCGCTCCGGCGATCCCCGCTGAGCAAGCGGCTATCCACGGGGCGGATCTGCACTGATCCGCCCCGTGTGAAAGAGCCCTTAGTAGTTTTTCCTTTAATTGGGCTCACCTGGCAATCTAATTATCACAGGTGTCCGAGATTGTGTCTCGGGGCTCTTTTGATCACTGAAAACAATGCCATCCATGAGTTAAACCTAAAAACAAAAGATTTAATCTTTGGGACACTAAAATAGAATTTGCATAATAAATTTGGAACAGGGTGTATATATAAAAATTTATAATAATCTTAGTTTGTTTGAAATCTAAGGTCCTTACTCACATTCAACTCATACACTCATTCAAGAAAACAAACAGCTGGTGCACTTGGCTGCACCAACTTCTCCGCAGCTGGTGAAAGTTTCATGTCAATAGCACCATAAGGCTACTTTTACACTGGGGCGTTGGGGGGGTCGGCGGTACCATTGTTTTTGCAGAGGTTTTTGGCCCCCGCTAGCGGCCGGTAAAGGGTTAAAACCCTCCCGCAAAACGCTGCTGCGGCAGTGCTTTGCCAGCGGCGCTGCCCATTGATTTCAATGGGCAGGGGCGCTTTACACCGCCCTACAGTGCTGCAAAGATGCTTCTTGCAGGACTTTTTTTTATCCATCCTGCCAGCACATCGCTCCAGTGTGATTGGTAAGCACTTGGTAACTCGCATTTAGCCGTGTTTCGTTTACAGGCGTTTTTCATTTTTGGTTATTTTGAAAAAACGCTTCTAGACACAAACGCAACTAAAACGCGGCATGTAAACGCAGCTAAACGGACGTTTTTAGACGCCGGTTTCTAGCTGTCAAGTTAAATCGTTCAGGAGAGGTTGAACAACGTCCCGTGTACATGAAGTCTAAGAAATAGATCTACCTAGAAAAATAGTGACGTGTTCAATACTTATTTTACCTGCTGTATTTATATCATTTCTTTTAGTTATATATCTTTTTTTTTTTTGTTCACAAAGCCTGCCATTTATATACTGCCACCTATTTTTGCACATACATTGTTTTTTTTTTTTTATATATAAACACATGCATATATATATATATATATATATATATATATATATATATATATATATATATATATATATATATACATATATATACATATACATACATATACACACACACACACACACACACACACAAATCTAAATTGGTTTACAATCTAAGGTCCCTTACTCACATTCAACTCATGCACTTAAATTATGACACTATTGTGACATCATAGTGTCTCTGGCTGACCAAGCCTCGTAAACAGAAGTGCTGAAGGGTCCCAGCTTCAGACTAACAGAGCTAGTAGAAAGAGGAGTGAGGATTTAGCTGTTGGTGTTCTACTGACAATTACAGATTTTTGTTTGTACTTTTTTGGCCATTCTCATTGGACTGGCCCACGGAGTTCCTCTGCCAGCGCAAGGTACGTTTTTATATATAATATTATATATATATATATATATATATATATATATATATATATATATATATATATATATATATATATATATATATATATATATATATATATATATATATAATTTTATGGTTCCCAAAGCCTGCCATTTATTTATTAGAGAAAAAAAAAAAAAAAAAAAAAGAGATGATATGAGAATTGGAAATGCATAGAGTACTGCCAACATCCTTAACCACTTCCTGCCCGCCGTATGCAGAATGACAGCCGGGAAGTGGTTCTGTTATCCTGACTGGGTTTTATATGACATCAGGATAACTTGGAGGCACGCAACGCAGCAATCGCGAGTGCGGCCTGCCAGTCTGACACCCCATATCTCCAATCGTGATAAGAAGCCTTTGTCAGAGGCTTCTTACCACGTGATCAGCTGTGACCAATCACAGCTGATTACAGCGTGAACCAGGAAGTGCCGGTAAACGGCATTCCTCGGTTCGCACTAACAGGGAGAGCCAATCAGAGCCGATCGGCAGCTCTCCCTGTCGGGGGGGGGGGGGGGTCTGTGCTGATTATCATAATAATGATAATGCCGCCTGTCAGTGCCGCCTATTGGTGCCCATCAGTGCTGCATACCAGTGCAGCCTATCAGTGCCCATCAATTCTACATATCAGTGCCCATCAATTCTACATATCAGTGTCTCCTCATCAGTGCCCATAAGTGAAGGGGAAAACCAAATTTTATGACAAAAAGTAAGAAAAACTTTTTTTTTTCCTTTCACAAATAAATCTCCAATAAAAATGATTGAAACAAAAAAAAAAAAAAAACCCCAGCGGTGATCAAATACCACCAAAAGAAAGCTCTATTTGTGGGAAGAAAATTATAAAAATGTCGTTTGGGTAGCGTTACATGACCGCGTAATTGTCATTCAAAGTGTGACTGTGCTGAAAGCTGAAAATTGTCCTGGACAGGAAGGGACGAATGTGCCCGGTATTGAAGTGGTTAAACAAATGAAATACAGAGAGATATGTAACCAGTGCATGAGAGGTCGCCCCTTAGGACTTTTTAGGCAGAGAAATATCAAAAGTAGAAATATGTAAAGAATGCACATAAGTGCCAACTTTATTAATTATAGAAAAAATAGTAATAGTATGTATGTATGTGTGTATGTATGTATGTATGTATGTATGTATATATACACCAGGGCTCGACAAATCCCAGGTGCCAGGTCGCCATTGCGACTAGAAATTGTGCCCTGGCGCTTGGGTTTGTGTCACTGACAGGTGCCTCTGCTACAGGGCGGGCTGTGGGGTCTGTCTGGTAGTGGGGATGGAGCAGAAAGAGAGCGATCAGCAAACGCTGACATCCTCCTCCCTTCTCCACACACTGTTAGCAGAAGAGTGCTGCGGTGTGTGAAACTGTATGTAGAGAGGAGCTGTCACAATTGAGGTTGGATGTCGGAGGTGGGCGGGACTCGGGGTGGGCGGGACCCAGCTATCCAACACCAGCCAATGGGATGAAATCTGGGACGGGCCGCTACGTGTATGTGGCCCTGCCCCTTTTTCTTAAACAGCCCAATCATTGGCTGGATAGCTGCTGGGTCCCGCCCACCTCTGACATTACGCTGAATTTGTCAGCTCCTCTCTCCATACAGTTTCACTGCAGAGCAGGCCTGGAAATATGATCCTAGAGTGAGAGCTCAGCTCCTCCCTGCAACCAATCAGCCGGCTCACAGCACACTGACACTCAGAACTGTTTTAAGTTTTGTATCCAGTTCTTGAGTCAGAAGTACCGAGTACATTCACACACCGCAGAGCTGCAGAGAGCATTCAGTTTCACATTTACACTATCGGCTGTGAAAGTGTGCCAGTGCCACCTACCAGTGCCAATTAGTGCCATCTGCCAGAGCAATCCAGTGTCACCAGTTAGTGCCACCTGCCAATGCCAACCATTGCCACTTGCCAGTGCCAACCAGTGCCATCTGCCAATGCAATCCAGTGTCACCAGTTAGTGCTGCCTGCCAATGCCAGTTAGTGCCACCTGCCAGTGCCAACCATTGCCACCTGCCAGTGCCAATTAGTGCCACCCAGTGCCATCTGCCAGTGCCATCTGCCAGAGCAATCCAGTGCCACCTGCCAATGCCAGTTAGTGCCACCTGCCAGTACCAACCTGTGCCACTAGTTAGTGCCGCCCGTCAGTGACCATCAGTTCCAACCTCAATGCCGCTCCATCAGTGCCACCTCATCAGTGCCCATTAGTGCAGCCTATCAGAGCACATCAGTGTAGGAGAAAAAAAAAAAATTTGCAAAATCTTATTTCAAAACAACAAACAAAACAAAAGTTGATTTTTTTTATTTTTATTTTATATTTGTTCTTTTTTTCGCTTGGCATCAGGCATGAGCAATTCTTATTGCCCGAAGCCCCAGACATGCAGTTCTGGGCGCTGGGCAGAGGATGTAAATAACTGGCTCCTAGATTCTAAGCAAATTTGTCAAGCCCTGGTATACACACACACACACACATACATGTGGTAAATGTGGTATACACTATATACAATCACCCAACACTAGTTAGTTTCCACAATCCATGACTTAACTTCACAGTTCACACAAATACGTTTTAAATTCAAACTGTAGCACTGACGTAAGTCATTTTTTTCCACAGTAGTGTGACAATCCCTCCACCTCCGTTCTAACTAATCACTCTCACCTTATGGCATGGACCCCTGTGCAAGCGGGTATCAAAAGGGTTAACACGGACCATAAACGTCTCTCACGTCTCCTTAGATCTCAGCAAGGACGCCAGGTCATGGGTAGAAAGAAAAGATCTAAGTGCTCACCGCTTAAGTATAAGATTACATTTTTGTGTTCAAACACAAACTACTCACATAAAGATGATAAAAACACAACATGTAAAGCCGACAATCGTGTTAGTTCCGTAGGGCAGCATCGGGTGACGTCATGCGTAGCTCGTCCCCCGTACACGTTACGTTCAATCAGAACTTCAACGTCACCGGACTCCTCCCCCTTCCCTTCATTAACAGACGGAGGCACCTGAAGACCCAGAAGCCGGCGGAGAGGTGAGTGCCGATCAAAAGAATTTTGATTGATCAAAAAATTTTACGATTAAT
>CM053035.1:36078721-36161221 GCA_028564925.1 Lithobates sylvaticus | reverse complement strand
TTGGAAAAAGAAAACCTATTCATTAATTCTAAAATAAAGATTGATTGATAGATAACATAGATTAGATAATATAGAATATTGAAAAGAATAGATGGGATGGGATAGATATGAGGGAAGTCTTGGGCCCCGCCACCCTGAATTCCTGGGGGGGCAGGAATTCAGGAAGCATGGCCCAGTGGACACTTGGAGACCAAGACTTCCCTCATATCTATCCTACCCTATCGCATCTATTCTTTTTAATATTCTATATTATCTAATCTATCTCATCTATCAATCTCTTAGATTAGATAATATAGAATATTGAAAAGAATAGTTGGGATAGGATAGATATGAGGGAAGTCTTGGTCTCCAAGTGTCCACTGGGCCCCGCCACCCTGAATTCCTGGGGGGGCAGGAATTCAGGGGGCAGGGCCCAGTGGACACTTGGAGACCAAGACTTCCCTCATATTGGGGACCAAGGGAAATACACTTGAGACCCAAGATATGGGGTCAGAGAAACCACCCAGGAATGTGGGTTAGGAGAGAGGAAGCAGTGGCTGGGCATATTGGTTACATGCCACTCCTATCTATGCAAGTGTGTTTTTGGCCATTTAAAAAAAAAAAAAAAAAAAAAAATATATATATATATATATATATATATATATATATATATATATATATATATATACACTGATTCACGCAACAATGAGGAAAGTACCTACCCTAGATAAATGGATGGTGGTCCTACCCTAGATAAATTCTTGTGTATCCTCTCATGTGTACCAATCTGGAGGATTTTAGAAAATTGAGTTATTGCCTGATAACAAGGGTTTTCTTTATAATAAAGTCCAAAAATCTGTGATTTTTTATTTTTTTTTGCTTTCTTGGGTGGGTGCATGGAGCCATCTTTCATGTGAACCACCTTGGAGGATTATTATGAAAAAACACAAGAGACTAAAGATGCGATAGTCTCATAGGCTGCTGTGGCTGAAAATGTAGAAGACCTCACCAGATCCAGCTATCAAGAAATGCGTAGACTGAAGACCCAAACAGAATCTTTGAAAGTTATTACAGTGTGGACTGCAGATTTATAGAATAATCCGATTGCCTTAAGGGGTCAGGAAGGAATTTTTTTCCCTATCGGGGCTCGTGCTTCAGAAGGGTTTTTCGCCTTCCTCTGGATAACATTGTGCATTGTAAATCCAGGGAGTAATCCGATCGCCTAAAGGGATTTTTCCCCCTATCAGGGCCCATGCTTCAAAATGTATTTTTGCCTATGTGTTATTGTAATGTTAACAATTAAAACCAATAAAATGGATCCAGTACAAGTCTGGGCATTAAAAAATAAATAACTATTGTTGTGTATTTTATTTTTACGGCTGTAAAAATATTTTTCTTGCCACTTTATTATACATTTTCTTTATGGGAGACAAATATTAGATTTGATTTGCATTTTACGCTAACAATTTGGAATAAAAAAAAAAAAAAAAAAAAGTGTCGCTGCTCTGATAGGAGGCGAATAAGCTGCATTTTGTTTTGCATTTGGTTCTGTTGTTATGGATTTGTGGTTAAGGCCAGCTCTTGTTCTTTATATAGGAATATGATGGCCGAGAGGGAGCGCTGGCATCCCGAAAGGATGTCATATAACTTCCTCCAGTGATCGAACCGCGCTGCGGTGCGATCAGTCACGCGCTTTGTTCACCGGACACAGTGGATGAAAAAAATCTGTGTACCAGGCTGCTGACAGTACCATGTGATTACTGTGACCAATCACAACAGATCACATGGTAATTATACACAATGAATGGCTTCAATTCATCGTATACTATTATGTCTATCTCTGTGATTGGTCAATGGACGATTGGATTGCTTGGAACCGTTATCACGGTTATAAATAATCACAATGGGCAGAAAAAAATCTTGATCACCTCACCAGAGTAGTACAGTGTCACTATGGTAACACGGTACTGCTCTGGTCACAGTATTTAAAAAAAAAATTGGGAAAAAAAAAACAAAAAAAACTAAAAAAAAATTTGAAAATGATTATTCTTTTTTTTAACATACTGTTACCAGTCAGTGTCCCTGACCACCGCCACCCCAGTTATATGCTTGCACTGGTGATGGCATGTAAAAAAAATAAAAAAAAAATAAATTGTAAACATTTTTTTTTTTTATTTCTTAATTTTCCAAAAAATAGAGACAAAAAAAAAAAATACAAACTTTAAAAAACTCGCCATACCTCTACTAAAATACCTTGGATTGTCTACTACTAACAAAGTAATCTGGGGGATATCTGCACTGTCCTGGCATTTTCGTGCCTCATGAAATATGCCGTCAGTACATCAGGATTGATCGATTTTCATATATTACTTGTATATACCATAGTTTGTGGATTCTATAACTTTCCTACAGACTAAATAATATACAGTGGGGGAAATAAGTATTTGATCGCCTACAGATTTTGTAAGTTTGCCCACTTACAAAGAAATGAAGGGTCTATAATTTTTATCATAGGTGTATTTTAAATGATAGAGACAGAATAGCAACCAAAAATCCAGAAAAAAAAAAACAAATGTTATAAATTGAGTTGCAGTTCAGTGACTAGAATTATGCCACGTACACACGATCGGACATTCCGACAACAAAACCGTGGATTTTTTCCGATGGATGTTGGCTCAAACTTGTCTTGCATACACACGGTCACACAAATGTTGTCGCAAATTCCAAACGTAAAGAACGCGGTGAAGTACAACACGTACGACAAGTCAAAAAAAATTAAGTTCAATAGACCGTTGTGGCTCTTCTGCCCGATTCCGAGCATGCATGGAATTTTGTGCGTTGGAATTGTGTACACACGCTCAGAATTTACGACAACAAGTTTTGTTGTCGGAAAATTTGAGAACCTGCTCTCAAACATTTCTTGTTGAAAATTGTTGGAGCATACACACGGTCGGATATTCCAACAACAAGCTCACATCAAACATTTGTTGTCAGAAATTCCGACCGTGTCCATGTGGCATAAGTGTTTGATCCCCTACCAACCAACAATAATTCTGGCTCCCACAGACTGGCTACAGTATATGCTCATGTGGTACACAGATTAGTCCTGTCAATTTAAGAAGGTGCTCCCAATGGCAACTCATTAAGTGTATAAAAGACACCTGTCCACGGAATCTTTCTCTTCCATTTAAACCTCACCATCATGGGCAATACCAAAGAGCTGTCAAAGGACCTCAGGGACAAGATTGTAGACCTGTGCAAGGCTGGAATGGGCTACAAGACCATCAGCAAGAAGTTTGGTTTGAAGGAGACAACTGTTGGAGTGATTATTCGCAAACAGAAGAAATACAAAAATAATCAATTTCCCTCAGTCTGGAGTTCCATGCAAGATTTCACGTGGAGGAGGTTCAGATAAATATTTGCATTCACTCTGCCATGTAGCTGTATAAGAGGCCCATCTCCTGCTACAGAAAACATCCCCCAAACCATGATGCTTCCCCCCCCTCCACCTTTCACTGACTTCTGTACACACTTTGGGTTCAGTATTTCCCCAGTTTGACGACGAACATAACGTTTTCCATCGGACCCAAATAAATTAAACTTGCTTTCATCAGTAAAGAGAACTTTGGACCAGTTCTCCTCTGTCCACACAACATGCTCCTCAGCAAAAGGTTAGTCTAGCCTTCTGATTCTTTCTGCCAATGAGAGGTTTGGTCACTGCAGAGTGGGCTTTCAGTCCAAATTGCAGCTGCAGTGTTGAAGCGATTGCCCATGGAGATTCTCTGCATTATCCTGTCCTCTCTTGCATTTGTCTTTCCTGGACGACTAGTCTTCTTGGGGGACTTGAATGAGTTTGTGACATTGTAAAGATGCAATATTTAAGAAATCACAGATTTAGAATGACAAAAGTCTCTTGCTATAGCTGAAAGGGTCATCCCTTTGGCCTTCATCTGGGCAACCAGCTGCCGGAGGGTTTCAGTCACTTAAGAACGACTCACCATTTTGCAAAGTCAGTGAAAACTAGAAAGTTAGAAGAAGAAACAAATGGAGAGGCGCCTCTGGGTGCAATAGTTTTTTAACAGGGATAACAATTTATTAGTAGCTCAATAGTAAAACTCACATTTTTCAGCTCTTTTCTCAACAAGGCTCGTTGAGAAAAGAGCGCGACTTGTAAGAAGATCCAAGTGCGCATGCTCGAGAAACGCGTCCTACACCGATGACGGTATCCCCCTGAGCCAGCTGTCTTCTGCTTCTCAAGCCTCGTTCTGAGGCCGCCTTCCTGAGCCGGCATTTTCATCTATATGGAAGTTAACCAGAGCACAGAATGACACAGCACAGCACCAGGAGATACCACTTCCTTACTTGCATACCATGCCTGATTTTATCACAAAAATGTGAGTTTTACTATTGAGCTACTAATAAATTGTTATCCCTGTTAAAAAACTATTGCACCCAGAGGCGCCTCTCCATTTGTTTCTTTTCACAGTTCCTGAACACGGTTTCAGTTTTACCTTGAAGGCTGCCCTGTATGCTTACCCCAAGATCCATTCATAGATTTCACCTCCCACATGGACTGAGCTTTTCGATCTATGGACTTGTAACCTATGTATATATTGTATATACCAAATACTCAATTCAATTGGAAGAACTTATCGAGATATTTTAACATATGCGCCTATACTCGTTGTCAAAACTAGAAAGTTAGGCTGCCAGTTAAATAGGGATTGTCAGATAATTAACCAACTCAATATTGGGCCCTTTCACCCCCTTCCTTCCCAAACAATCAAATTTCGGCAAAAATGGAGGTCAAACTTTATTCTGCTACATGCTTTGGTAAAAAAAAAAAAATCCTGATAAATGTATGAGAATTGGTTTGTGTGAAAGTTATAGAGTCTACAAGCTATGCTACGCATTATTGAAAATTGATCAATCCTAATGCACCGATGGCCTATCTCAATTCTTGAGCACCTAACATTTTTTTTTTTCTTCTTCACAAAATTGTCATATTAACAAGTTATTTCTCACACAGTGCGGGCATACTTGCAATTACACCCAAAAATACATTCTGCTACTCATCCTGAGTATGGCGATACCCCATGTGTGAGACTTTTATACAACCTGGCCACATACAGAGGCCCAACATCTACCTATAACATTTTTGAAGGCCCTGGAGCACCAGGACAATGAAATTACCCACAAAATGACCCAATTTTGGAAAGAAAAACACACCAATGTATATTCTATGAAGTATAATGAGTCTTTTGAACATGTCATTTCTTTCCACAAGTTTTTGGAAAATTTGGAAAGAAAATGAAAACCTATTTTTTCTCACAAAGTTGTCAATTTAGAAGATCTAACACATAGCAAAAATGACACCCCAAAATACATTCTGCTACTCGTCCCGAGTATGGCGATACCCCATGTGTGAGACATTTCCACAGCCTTCGCCACATACATAGGCCCAACATGCAAGTAGCACCTTCAGGCTTCTAACACATAGCATGTACACATCAAGAATTACACCCCAAAATACATTCTGCTGAGCAAAGGGTAAAAAAAAATAAAATAAAAATAAAATAATAAAAAAAATAAAAAAAAGGGATCACCTGTGGTTTTCGCAATAGTAAAAACAAGCAGCGCCAAATTATGATACTGTGTACCTATCACAATATGTTCACCTGTACATATACATAATTAATATATCAACCAACAGCAACATAGGATGGTACGCATATGTATATAATGTTTAAAGTTCATATGATGATAATATTGGCCAAAACATTATATAAAAAGTCCTGTGATGGCAAAAAGGAGAAAAGTCACAGATGAATCGTGACACTGCACTGTACTGCTGAATGATAGCCCTGCATACATCCAAATATGGCTTATGATCATACACCACGGTGACTTGTATGTGCAATTTGTGCAAGGGACCCGACACCAAAGATATCTATGCGCTTACCAAATGGTAGAGCATATAACACTCTGTATGAAAAACAGCCAGCAAACTGGAAAAGATGTCCCCGATTTCTCCCTCTCTCGATCTCTAGCCTCCAGCAGTGGTGATTAGGGGGTATCCTATTTCAATCACGGAAATGAACCGATCCGCAGGAAGCTGAGGATATCTCTGGCTTTCCTCCTCCCGATCCACAGCCCAACCAATTAGAGTGAGAGATGACTTTAGACCCCTCTTGACTCAGTGGCAATACATTCAGGAAAGGAGAGAGAAGCCGCCCATAGCATAATTCCGTTTAAAACTTTTATTAAAAAAACATAGTAACACTTACAAATAGTCTCCTTGTGGAGCGCTTTTTCGACACAGATGTCGTTTTCAATGGGGAATGTCATCTCCACTCTAATTGGTTGAGCTGTGGATCGGGAGGAAAGCCAGAGATATCCTCAGCTTCCTGCGGATCGGTTCATTTCCGTGATTGAAATAGGATACCCCCTAATCACCACTGCTGGAGGCTAGAGATCGAGAGAGGGAGAAATCGGGGACATCTTTTCCAGTTTGCTGGCTGTTTTTCATACAGAGCGTTATATGCTCTACCATTTGGTAAGCGCATAGATATCTTTGGTGTCGGGTCCCTTGCACAAATTGCACATACAAGTCACCGTGGTGTATGATCATAAGCCATATTTGGATGTATGCAGGGCTATCATTCAGCAGTACAGTGCAGTGTCACGATTCATCTGTGACTTTTCTCCTTTTTGCCATCACAGGACTTTTTATATAATGTTTTGGCCAATATTATCATCATATGAACTTTAAACATTATATACATATGCGTACCATCCTATGTTGCTGTTAGTTGATATATTAATTATGTATATGTACAGGTGAACATATTGTGATAGGTACACAGTATCATAATTTGGCGCTGCTTGTTTTTACTATTGTTGTTCCAGTGTGTGTATCCCACCTTGAGTAGCAGCCTTTTTTAGAATTGATAGGGGTCTTGATTAGCTACAAGTGCGGGTTTTATTTTTCTCCATACTGTGGTTTTAGCAGGCAGGAATACCATTCCAGAGCAGTCAAAGCATTGGTCCAGACAGCCAAAAGGAAATGTCCAGAAATTGTCCAGACAGTATATATGGAAAAGTATGGACATGGTCCAGGGTTTAGCAGGCAGTTCAGGTGGCAGGCAAAGGCATGGCCAGTTCAGGTGGCAGGCAAGACTATAACATTTAGGCCTTGATCAGGTAAGACCCGAGGACAGGGGTAGAGGCTTCTTCCCACCCAAATCTCTACAAAGCCTCAGAGTCTCCAGACCCTAATCCAAGAAAACAAAAACCCAGAGAAAAACGTTTTCTCCACTCTGAAAATCTTTTCTGGAGCCCCTCCAGCAGGGCAAATGATCAGTTCAGGAGGCAGGCAAAAAGCATGGTCATTTAACATGCCCAGGTCAATTCACGTTGAAGGCAGAAATATGGTTGGCAGAGGCATAGTCGTTAAACAGTCCAGGTCATTCACAGAAATGGCAGATAGTGGAAACCGTAAAAAAAATAAATAAAAATCATCTTCAGTTTACTAAATAGTGTAGTGAAGTATAATAGCTCCGAAAGTACTCTCCAATACAGAGGCCTGGCTGGGAGGGACATTGGGGACAGTAGTATCCGGCGTCATGGCAAATTCCTCTACTTAAAAACACACACAACATTGTTTGGGGGGTTTGCGACCTGTTTGGGTAAGAGGGAGGATTTCAGGAAAGTGCCTTTCATGGAGTCTGGCTAATGTATCGAAACTGCTTGACGTTTTAAATTACGCCATGGAGGTGAGTTCACTACCCCACCACCACCCCCCCCCCCCCCCCCCTCTATGACTGAAGCAGTAATTATAGTCTTATTGAAACCAGATAAGGGTCCAAGTAACCCTGATTCATATCGTCCAATATCTTTGCTAACATCAGATATTAAGTTGTTGGCAAAGGCGACTAGACTTTCAAGATGTATCTCAAAATAAATCCATTGCGATCAGGCTTTATTCCTAATAGATCCACAGCAAATAATATTTGACGGTTATTCCTAAAACGTACAACTCCCAACAGACAATATGGGAAATAGAGCCATAAATGTTACCTCGATGCAGCTAAAGCATTCGACAGTATAGAATGGGCCTTTCTGTGGAAATGCTTAAAACGTTGTGGGTTTGGTCCTAGATTTATTAAATGGATACAACTTTTGTATGACTCCCCAACTGCAAGGTTACAGGTGAATGGATGCGTATCGGCGCCTTTTTCGCTGTCCAGAGGGACGAGGCAGGGATGTTCTCTATCCCCGCTCCTTTTTGCTCTGGCCATCGAACCACTTGCGGAGGCTATCCGCTCCTTTACAAATATAGTGGGATTTCGTAGATCTACAGGTGAAGAGAAGATAGCACTATATGCGGACGATACTCTAGTGTTTCTGGGGGCCCATCCTTGTCTGCAGCTATGTCCTTAATAGATCTGTACGGATCCTTTTCAGGATTCAATATCAACTGGGACAAACCTGTAGTGATGCTTGTGGACGCTGGGTATGTGGGACATCCGCGCCAGATTCATCAGCTGGCCTTGATTACATCATTAAAATATTTGGGAGTGGTAATTACATTGAACGTTACAGAATATACAGATAGGAATATACTCCCTCTTTTTGCCAAATTTCGACAACAGAGTAAAACTTGGAGTAAATTTCCATTGTCTATGGTGGGGAGAGCGAATTTGGTGAAAATGATGTGGGTGCCCCAGATGCTATACGTACTGCACAATTGTCCCATATGGTTGACGTTATAGGAAGGGACTTGGTTTTTAGGGATTTTGTGTGGGAGGGAGAAAACCTAGAATTAGACTAGAAATACAAAATAATAATATTTTAATCGCATCACAATTACAGCATTGTCATTGTTGGGAGGTAGCAAATATGGAAGACCCTACACAGAAGATAATAGCATCCCAATTTAAAAAATATCCTCAGGTCCAATTAAGAGTAGCTCACCATTTTTTAATAAAAGGGGGTTTCCTACTTTTTACTTGATCCACAGGATTTGGGAAGCAGTGCAAAAATAGGATTTTTTGTACTCACTGTAAAATCCTTTTCTCTGTAATTCACCGACCGACACAGCTCCTCTCTGTAACAAATTGGTTGTTAGCCTTATCACTAGGAGAATACTAGGCATAGTTGTAATACAACACTCAGAACTCTTAATTCCGCCCAGGGGGCGGTCCCTTGGGTAACAACCCTCCTGTCTGCAAACAGACCTCAGTACGTCAACAAGCAGTATAACACAAAGATAAAAGGAGGGGCGGGTGCTGTGTCGGTCGGTGAATTACAGAGAAAAGGATTTTACGGTGAGTACAAAAAATCCTATTTTCTCTTATATTCACCGACCGACACAGCTCCTCTCTGTAACAAATGGGACGTCCCCAAGCAGTGCCAAACGAGGGGTGGGAAAACAGCATAAAGACTTCATCCACCGTGGCAAGTGGGAACTAGTGAAACTTTACCCACAAAAAAACAACAGTGCTGGAAAAACCACCACAAAAATCAGGGTATCCTCAACAGGCGTGATCACCCAAAACCGCATAAAACTGCGGAAGTAATGCAACAGTGCATTAACATAACAGTACTGTGTTTTTATCGAAAAAAAAAAAAAAAAAAATGAAAATATATTTTGCATATTCAATTGCAACTACATGGCCGCCTGCAAAACTTTGCAGCCAAAACAGGCGTCAACCGATGCACCGACGTCTACATTGTAGAACTTGTTAAACGTGTGGACAGACGACCAGGTGGCCGCTTTACACACCTGAGCGGCAGGCGCTTGGTGTCGGAAAGCCCAAGACATTCCGATTGCCCTTGAGGAGTGGGCCGTGACCGGAAAGGGGGGCACCTTCAAGGCGTAGGCTTGTGCTACAATCTGTCCGATCCACCTGGAAATGGCGGCCGACGAGACCGCCATGCCTTTCATTGGACCAGCCAACGAAACAAACAGTGAATCCAACTTCCAAAAGGGAGCCGTGGCAGACAAATACACCTCAAGAGCCTGAAGCACATCCAGAGCGTGAAGGGCCACCTCCTTAGGGTGCTTCGGCTTAGGACACAGAGATGGCAATACAATGTCCTCATTGATATGAAAAGCCGAGACCACTTATGGTAGAAAAGACGGTTGCGGACACAACACCACCTTATCCCTGGATAACCAGATAGGGCGACTTGCAAGACAAGACCGCCAGTTCCAAAACCCTCCTGGCCGATGTGATGGCCACTAGGAAGGTCACTTTCAGGGAAAGGGTCAACAGGGGAATCTCCCTGATATTTTCAAATGGCAGTTTTGGTAGCGCCAACACCCGGTTCAGATCCCAAGGGGGTAGCGGTGGACGCACCGGAGGGACTACATGTCGTACCCCCTGAACGAAGGTACTCACTGAGGAGTGAGATGCCAGGGGGTCGCTGAAAAAAAAGACAGCTAATGCTGAAATTTGCCCTTTAATGGTGCTTAATGCCAATTTCTGGTCTACTCCTTGCTGAAGAAACAGCAGGATCCTGGATATGGAAAAGGAGCACGGATGCCATCCTTTCTCCTCACACATGGAGATGAAGGCCTTCCAGGTACGATGGTATATCTTCCGAGAAGAAGATTTCCGTGCTCTCAACACAATTGGGATCACCGAGTCCGACAGACCCCGGTTCCTCAACACCTGGCTCTCAATAGCCATGCCGTTAAAGTCAGCGATGGTAAAGCAGGATGGAGAATCAGACCTTGAGACAGAAGGTCCTCTCGCAGCGGCAGTCAGGGAGCGTCTGCCACCAGACGCACCAGGTCTGCGTACCAGGGACGCTGCGGACAATCTGGGGCAACCAGTATCACTGGGATCCCCACAGCTTCGACTCTGCAAAGCAGACGTGGTAACAGTTTCAGTGGAGGAAAGGCGTAGATCAGCTGGTACTGATCCCACGGAGCCACCAGCGCATCTGACGCGTCGGCCCACGGATCTCTTGTCCTGGACACGAATTTTGGCACCTTCCGATTGATACGGGAGGCCAGCAGATCCACGCCTGGTGTGCCCCACCTCAGGCACAGTAACCTGAATGTCTCCGGATGCAATGATCATTCCCCAGGGTCCAGCACCTGTCGACTCAAATAGTCCGCCTGCCAGTTCTCCACTCCCGGGATGTAAATGGCTGACAGGGCAAGTACGTGTCGCTCTGCCCACCAAAGTATGTGAGCGACCTCCCGTGCAGCGGCTGAGCTTCTTGTCCCCCCTTGGTGATTGACGTATGCCACGGCCGTGGCGTTGTCTGACTGGATCCCGATCGGACGCCCTTGCAGTCTCATCGACCATGTAGAGAGACCGATTTCCCAGACTGAATCACCGGGGACCTCAACCACCAGATCAGTGAGTATCTGACTGACTGGCTCACCTGGATCTGTCGATCCAGGGACAACTGAGATTTGTCCCATTTTGGCAAAATCTTCTTCTGCAGGACTCTGGTGTGGAACTGGGCATAAGGTACTGCCTTGAAGGAGGCTACTATGAGTCCCAGTACTCGCATGCAAAAGCGGAGCGACGACCACTTGTGGTTCATCCGCTGTTTTACCACAGATCTGTGAGTCTGCAATTTGTATGAAGGGAGAAACACTCTCTCTTCCCTGGAGTCCAGCCGCAAGCCTAGGTACTCCAGACGCTGGGTCGGCACAATCACTGAATTCATTAGGTTCAACAGCCACTCAAATTCTTGCAGGGTCTGCATGGTGATCGCCACATCCTCGTCTAATACTGAGGCGGAAGATCGTCTAGGTATCGCATGATCGCGATCCCATGTTGCCGTAGCAACGCCAATACCCTGATAAAGTCTCGGGGGGCTGAAGCCAGACCAAAGGGACAAGCCACAAACTGGTAGTGGGCTTCCCCGACTGTAAAGCGCAGCAACTTTTAAAGCCGAAGGCATATGGGTATGTGCAGGTACGCATCCTGGATGTCTAAGGACGCCAGGGAATCCCCTTGATGGAGTGCAGCGACTACTGAGCGAACCGATTCCATTCGGAACCTCTACACTTTTACAAAGTGATTGAGGCTTTTAGGTCCAAGATAGGCCGTACCCCTTCCTTCTCGGGAACCACAAACAGATTTGAGTAGAATCCCTGGAAGCTTCCGATTCCGGAACCTGTACAATCACCCCGCACTTCAGCAAATCCCTTACCGCCCCTAAGAGGGCCTCCCGGCGAGCCGGGGATACGGGCATGCTGGAGGGGAAGAAACTGTTTGGCGGCCAAGAGAGAAACTATCTTGTAGCCTGTGGAAATCAGATCGCAGACCCATTGGTCGGACAACCGTGAGGACCACCGTGCTGCAAACTCCCGAAGGCGACCCCCCGCCCGAGATATGGGTGGAGGCAAATCTTCATGCGGTAGCACTTTTATTCGCAGGCTTGTTAGGCTTGCGGTTCCAGGGACGTCTTTGATCATCCGTGGACGTCCTGTCGGGCTTGGACGCTTTGTCGAAGCTCCGGCCGGACGAAAAAGCCGTTTGTGAGCGGAAAAGGAGGGCCCTTGCCTACGGCGTGGCTCCCTAGCCTTCCTGGCCTGTGGGAGTAGTGTACTCTTACCACCGGTGGCTTTTTTAACAATGTCATCTAATGAGGCTCCAAAGAGCCGGTTGCCAAGGAAGGGAAGATCCGTCCGGGCTTTTTTGGATGCCTGGTCAGCAGACCAGCGTTTTAGCCAAATCAGGCGCCTCAGCACCACAGCTGACACTGAAGCCCTGGATAACAGAGGGAGAGTATCCAGGGCCGCGTCACAGATGTACTTAAGGCCTTGCACTAGTTGGTCTGCTAGTTCCACGCAGACAGGAGAAGCCTGTTGCTCTCCCAATTCGCGGTGCAAAAGTTTTGCCCACTCAGTCAGTGTCTGCGACACAAGTGCGGATGCCAGTACTGGTCGCACGGTTGACCCCACCACCGTAAACGAGGAACGAGCCACTGCCTCGGCCTTCCTGTTCGTGGGATCCTTGAGTCCCCTCAACCGTGATCTTGGTTACTTTATTTAACCTGGATACTGGGGGTCCACGACCGGAGGAGCCGACCATCTTTTGAGAAGGCTCTCCTCAAAAGGGTAACGCACCGTCATGTATTTGGGGACCGAAGGTCCGTTGCGGGCGACCCCATTCCCTGTAAATAAACTTGTCAAAATAAGTCAGATACGGGAACACCTTAGGTGAACATGCTGGCTTGCGGGACCCAAAAGGGACCGGTACATCAGCAGAGGAATCTGCTGGCTCCTGAATCTTCAGGGAATCACGCACAGCTGTGATAAGTGCTCCAACAAGCGCTTTGTCGTGCCCGGACCCGGACGGGGACTCATCCTCCGGTCCGCAACGGCCCTGGTCAGCGTCATCTGACAAGACAGAGCAGGGGTCACCAGCCTCAGCAGGACCCGAGTCTGCGTCAGCGCTCTCCCCAGAGGACGGAGGGGGGGCCGGGGCCTCTTTAGTGCACCTTCTTCCCACGCACCGCCTCCATCTTGGCAAGGAGTAAATTGAGGACCGCCGTCAGGGTGTCCATGGGTACTGCGCAATCCGCAGGTGACCCGGTTACAATTGCCTGGATTCCGGGGGAAGAAACATCAGTTTCTGAAGCCATGCTGACCCTATCCTGTCTGCCACCCGAAGTGGACTTAGGACAGTGACAGTCCCACCCTCCTTGCCGCCGCTGACTGAGGGGCTCTTTCTGCCGAACTCACCACCCTGAGGAGTTCTGCGCTGTCCACAAGTAGTGCCTGTAGTCCCCGAGTGCTCCCAAGTGCAGAGGAAACAAAAACTGTGTCTGTGTCAGCCGTTAGAATGAGTGCTAAAAAGTTCTAGAAATGTGCTCTTGCTTCAATAAAATGGCTGCCCAGCGTCCAGTACACAGACAGGAAACACAGGAAAAATGGCTGTGAGAACACATGAGTCATGCTGCTGCTAGAGAACACTGAGAACGTGTTCAGACTTCCAGAAAATGGCCGCCAGTGTCCTGAATAGGAGATCACTTGGAAAATGGCCGCTGGAGTCCAGGAAGGCAATCTGCCCTCGCCCACACCTAAAATGGCCGCCAGCAGCTCCATGAGGTACAGAAAGCAAAGATGATAGCAGAAACACAGCACCGCACTAGACCACAGCAAATCCTCACAGGCACCTTCCGGGAGCAAAACCCACAGGACCCAGGACACCCCCAGCCAGCCAGCATCTCAGGTGAGAGCCCACAAAGATCCCTGTATATACAGACATACACCGCTCAGCAGCCACATGCAGTACCCCACCAGGGAGGGGGGGGAGGGAAGATAGGGACTGGAGAGGTTAGAGAGGGAGGAGAGGAACCCCCGAATCGACCTCCCAGGGAATGCCCAGCTGCTAAGCCCCACCGAGGCAGGGAGAGCTGTACTTACCATCCTGAAGAGCTGGGAGACATTCCATTGCAGATCTACACTCTGATCGGTACAGACGTAGCTGCCGGCCTCGGCGTACTGTGACGCAGACATCAGTAGCCCGGTCATATGTACGCCCCGGAGCATAAAAGCTCACCGACCACCTCTGGAGCTGAGGTTTCGTCGTGGCCTGCCGAGCCGTAGCTGCGACCTGCACACGCTCGATGGCCGGACTGGGGAGACTACAAGGATAAGGGTATCCAGCCTGTCACCCAGCCGGCTGTTGATAGTAGATCACAGGATCAGTCATCTTGCGCAAAAAGCCAAGCTTCTGCATAAAAAAACACGGACCGATGGGCCCACAGGGTTCCTAGGTCTTTCTCCTTTACTAGGCAAAATAAAACTGAGGTCTGTCTGCAGACAGGAGGGCTGTTACCCAAGGGACCGCCCCCTGGGCGGAATTAAGAGTTCTGAGTGTTGTATTACAACTATGCCTAGTATTCTCCTAGTGATAAGGCTAACAACCCATTTGTTACAGAGAGGAGCTGTGTCGGTCGGTGAATATAAGAGAAATATATGTGATAACTTTTGTTTTTATGAACTGGGTGTGCTCTTGGAATTCTTAGATTGGAAAAAGGCAGGCATAATACTCTTGTACCAGCTATGTGAAGGGGATGTTCTACTTCCTTTTAATGTATTAAAAAGGACAGATATCAGTTAACGAATAACAACTTCTTTCAATATATTTAAATACGTTTTGCTTTACAAACTCAAAGTTTAAAAATCTGATTACAGTATGAACACTAGGGGTGCAACAAATCAAAAAAAAACTCACGGATCGGATCGATCCTCGGATCACAGTCACGGATCGGATCATTTTTCGGATCAGCAAATAATTGAATTTGCAAAAACCTGTGAAAATTCCGCCACCATATAGTCCCCACTGTAATATCCACAATCTCCCCCACTGTAATATCCACATCATCTCCCCCACTGTAATATTGGCAGGGTATCGCAGAGTATTGGCAGGGTATGGGTAATGCACAGTATTGGCAGGGTATGGGTAATGCACAGTATTGGCAGGGTATGGGTAATGCACAGTATTGGCAGGGTATGGGTAATGCACAGTATTGGCAGGGTATGGGTAATGCACAGTATTGGCAGGGTAATGCAGAGTTTGTTTACAACTGATTGTTCCGTCATTTGACGGAGCGATCACATTGTAAACAGCCGGCCGGGTGTACCAAGATGGCCGCCGCTCTGGAGCTAGGCCGAAGCCGCGGGCTTTCCTAAGGCCGAGGCCGCAGATTGCGGGGTGTGCCGTTCCGAACTGGGTGACCCGTTCGGATCACGGATCGGCGATGATCCGTTGCACCCCTAATGAACATAATAAAATATTAAAGGCAACCTCAATTGCCTGTACGAAACAAGGATGAATAGGAGATCTTTATTCCAACTTACAAATAATAGCGAATACTGAAAAACATAGAAATAGTTTTGTCCGGTGGCAAGATGAAATAGAAGATTTAGACGAGGTGGACTGGACGCGAGCTCTGGAAACACTTTCCAGGATATCTCTTTCACCTTCTCAGCGGCTATCTCAGCTTTTTATTATACATAGGGCTGGGGAAAAAAATCGATTCAAATCTTGAATCGAGTTGAGAGGTCAAAATCGATTCAAAATTTAAGCAAATCGATTTTTTTAGATTTTTAGTAAATCTTTTTTTCATGAGGACCGGCGCTGACACCGCGCAGGGCCAGAGGTGCTGCAGGCAGGAGTTTTTAGGCGAGGCCGCGGCTTCGGCCTAGTCTGCGGCGTCCGGCCTCAGGAACGGCGCGGTGTCCAAAAAAAATAAATCGTGAATCGAGTTTCTTTATTTGGAGAAAATCTACCAGCTCTAATTATACATAGGGCTCATTATACCCAACAAAAACTCCATGCTTGGCAAAAAAATATAACACCGTTATGTCCGCGATGCTCTCTATTTAATGGCTCTCTTCTCCACATGCTTTGGCGATGTCCGAAGCTTCATCATTATTGGGAAAAAATATTGACAACCTTAAACTTACTATGCTTCACTGAGATAATAGGAATGCCCAAATTTGCACTATTGGGAATAATACCTGATGGAGCATTACCTGTAGAGATGTACACTACGTGGATAAGATCGCTATACTTAGCACGTAAAGTTATTCTTCAAAAATGGTTATCTGCTGATCTTCCAACCCATAAACAATGGTTAAGAAACTTAACTAAATACTTAAAAGAGAAAAATGAACGTATAAGCATAGAGGTACACCTCAGAAGTTTGGTAAAATATGGTCATGGTGGATAGAACCTAGTAACAAACTCTATGACGTAGTAGTAATGAGTAAAGGCAATGGAGATAGTTGGGAGTAAGGAGCGGAGGAAGAAGGAAGAAGGAAGGAGGAAGAAGGAAGGAGGAAGAAGGAAGGAGGAAGGAAGAAATTAATATGCAAAAAAAAAATAAAAATAAACTGAAGCTGCAGGGAGGATGCTTCCATAGTTTGACGACTGATATTAAAGGGAGCTTATTTTAATTTGATTAGTAGATCTGTATTTATGCTCCTACTATGCATTGGTTATTATATGATAAGTGAGGTGCAAGGTTTGTTTGGTTTACGTTTTTTTTTATTTTTATATATTTTTTTCTTTCTTACAGTATACATCATTTGATAATTTCAGATATTTAATGAATTTATTTGATATGAACATTGAATTGTATATGTAGACTGGACTTGTTATTGATGCAATTAATTGATGATTGAGCTCTGTTGGCTCCAATCTTAGTGTATATATTTATGTGTAGTTGTACAATAAAAAAAAAAAATAAAAAAAAAAATTACACCTTTAAAACCACTTAGGCCCCTTTCACACCGGGGCGTTTTTCATGCGGTGCAGCGCTAAAAATAGCGCCTGTTCACCGCATGAAAAAATCCGGCCCCTTTAACTCCAGTGTGAAAGCCGGCGGGCTTTCACACTGGAGCGGTGCGCTAGCAGGATGACAAAAAAAAGTCCTGCTAGCAGCATCTTTGGAGCGGGATAGGAGCGGTGTGTTCACCGCTCCTATACCGCTCCTTCCCATTGATTACAATGGGAGACCGCGGTAAAACTGCGGCAATACCGCGGTTACCGCGGCAATACCGCGGCTACGGCGGCGCTCTGCGGGGGGTGTTTAACCCTTTTTCGGCCGCTCGCGGGGGGTAAAACCGCACCGCGAGCGGCCGAAAACCGCGGTGAAAACGACGGTAAAGCAGCGCTAAATATAGCGCTGCTTTACCGTCACCGCGGCTCACCGCCCCGGTGTGAAAGGGGCCTTAAAGTGGTGGGACACCCTGAAAATAAAAACTTGGGAGAAAGTTAGTAACAAATTAAAAAAAAAAAAAAAAAAAAAAAAAAAAAAATTTTTTTTTTACTTCCCAGAAATGGCTGTTGCTAGGCAGATCGTCCTAATCTGCCTCCTCCAGCGCCGTGGTGATCTTCTCTTCTTCCGTCTTCAGGTGAATGGGGCGCGGTGTGTTGTGGGAACTGTGTCCCATAACACACCGCGTTCCCCATTCACAAATACGACTCGCGCATGCGCAGTTGGCCGCGCCCCGACTCGCGCATGCGCAGTAGGAAACAAGAAGCCGTTTCCCTTACTCAGGATGGCGGCGCTGGATCCGGATAGCCGAGGGACATCTCGGCCTCCACCAACGACATCGCGGGCGCCCTGGGAGGGTAAGTGTACTTTTTAAAAGTCAGCAGCGACTTTTTTTTTTAGCTGCTGACTTTTAAAATTTTTTTTTTTTTTTTTTTTTTTTTTAGGTGAAACCCCGCTTTAAGGACCGTTTCGTGCACATTTACGTTGGCAGAATGGCACATCAAATTTAAGAGCCCAGCCGTGGGTCACGCGATTGCTACCCGGTCCTGAGTTTCGTGGTCGCCGCTGGTGTCCCGCGATCGGGTCACAGAGCTGAAGAACGGGGAGAGGTAAGTGTAAACAAACCTCTCCCCGTGCTTCCTAGTGACACTGTCACTGATCTTCTGTTCCCTGTCATAGGGAAAGACGATCAGTGACGTCACATGCCAAGCCACGCCCCCCCTACAGTAAAAAAAAACACACACAGGACATACTTAACCCCTCCCCACCCCCTAGTGGTTAACCCCTTCACTGCCAGTGTCATTTACACAGGAATCAGTGCATTTAAATAGCACTGATTGCTGTATAAATGACAATGGTCCCAAAAATGTGTCAAAAATGTCCGATGTGTCCGCCATAACGCCGCAGTCAAATCACTGATCGCCGCCGTTACTAGTAAAAAAAAAAAATATTAATAAAAATGCTATAAAACTATCCCCTATTATTTTGTAAACGCTATAACTTTTGCGCAAACCAATCAATAATCGCTAATTGCGATTTTTTTTTAACCAAAAATATGTAGAAGAATACGTATCGGCCTAAATTGAGGAAAAAAAAAAAAAGAAGAAGTTTTTTTTATTTATTTTTTGGGGATATTTATTATAGCAAAAAGTAAAAAATATTGATTTTTTTTCAAAATTGTCGCTCTATTTTTGTTTATAGTGCAAAAAAAAAAACCGCAGAGGTGATCAAATACCACCAAAAGAAAGCTCTATTTGTGGGGAAAAAAAAGGACACCAATTTTGTTTGGGAGCCACGTCGCATGACCGCGCAATTGTCAGTTAAATTGACGCAGTGCCAAATCGCAAAAAGGGGCCTGGACCAGCAAATTGCTCCGGGGCTTAAGTGGTTAAAAATAATTATTGCTCTCGCTTTTATAACGATCGCAGCGATACCTCACATCTGTGGTTTGAACACCGTTTTCATTTGCGGGCGCTACTCACGTATGCGTTCGCTTCTGCGCGCAAAACACGGCAGGATGGAGCGCCGTTAAAAAAAATGTTCTCCTCTTATTCATTTTATCTTTTATTGTTTACATTTTTACACAGTTTTTTTTTTTTTTTTTTTTTAATAAAATGACAGGTCCTCTTAAATATGAGATCTGGAATCAAAAAGACCTCAGAGCTCATATTTACACTAAAATGCAATTAAAAAAAGTAATTTGAAAAAAAAATAAAAAATAAAAAAAATGTCCCTTTAACTACTTCCCACCCGGCCACTGTACATATACGGGTGGGAGCCGTCTACTTCTGATCGGACGTTCTGGAACGTCCTTCAGAAGTAGAGGGATCGCGCCCGGCTGTGTCACCCGGACATGGCGCATCTTGGATCGGCAGGAGGGCTCGGTGATTGGCCCTCCTGATCACATGACGGATGTGTCGAATCATAGCCGTCATGTGATGTAAACAAACCGCTGGTTGCTAGGCAATCGGCTCTCCTCACACGGAAGTCGTCGGTGAGGAGAGGAGAGCGGATCGCTGCAGCCGGCTGGTGATCAATGAGTATTAGCTGTTTTTTACAGCTTTTTACTCACTGATCACCAGTAGTGTCCCCACAGTGTAAACACACATGTCCCCACACATGTCCCCAAAACACACGTCCCCAAAACACATGTCCCCAAATAAAAACACATGTCCCTCACATATGTCCCAGTAAAATAACATGTGCCAATGATCATCTGCACACATATGTCCGTGATCACCTGCACACATCTGTACATGATCACGCGAACCAATTATTATACACTTAACGGAATTTTTTTTAATAAAAACATGTAGCAGAATACATTTTGGCTTAAATTTATGACAAAATTAGATTTTATTGGATTTCTTTTAAAAAAGAATGGAGAAAATATTGTTTTTTTTCAAAATTTCCACTATGTTTTCGCTTATATCGCAAAAAATAAAAACCGGATTCGCGAATAAATACCACCAAACTAAAGCTCTATTTGTGCGAACAAATTGATAAAAAATTCATTTGGTTACAGCATTGCATGACCGCGCAATTGTCACTGAAAGTGCGAGAGCACTGAAAGCTGAAAATTGGTCTGGGCAGGAAGGGTGTTTAAGTGCACAGTAAGCAAGTGGTTAAGAGCTATGGGCAGAAGTGACGTTTTGACGTCGCTTCCGCCCTGCAATGGTATAGAGACAGGTGGTGGCCATCTTCCCCTCACTCAGCTCCATACCAGAGAGGGGACAGGATCCGATCACTTCCGCCGCTGCAGGCAAGTGGCGGAGGGCACTGCATCGCGGCTGGAGGGGCCCTCTCCCGTTGCCGTTAAAAGCGATCTTGCGGCGAATGCGCCGCAGAGACCACTTTTATCTGAAAGCGGACCGCCCGCCGAAGAGGATACCGGGGTTATGGCAGCAAGCTGCTGCCATAACAATGATATTCCTCTTCAATGTTCTGACGTACGACGGTGGGCGGTCCGTAGGTGGTTAAAGAAATTAGCACAAGGTGCCAGATTAACACCAATAACTGTGAGGTATCTGAAAGTGTTCTCCGATTAATGCTCTCCTTGTCCGGCCTGTCAGTTTAGGTCTTGTCTTGGTAGGTTTGCAGTTGTGCCATACTCTTTCCATTTTCGGATGATGGATTGCACAGTACTCTGAGATGTTCAAAGCTTGGGATATTTTTTTTTTATAACCTAACCCTGCTTTAAACTTCTCCACAACTTTATCCCCGACAAGTCTGGTGTGTTCCTTGTCCTATATGATGCGGTTTGTTCACTAAGGTTCTCTAACAAAACTCTGAGGGCTTCACAGAACAGCTGTATTTATACTGAGGTTCAATTACACACAGGTGGACTCTATTTACTAATTAGACTTCTGAAGGCAATTGGTTCCACTAGATTTTAGTTAGGGGTTTCAGAGTAAAGGAGGCTGAATACAAATGTACTCCATACTTTTCAGGTATTTATTTGCAAAAAAAAAATTGAAAACCATTTATCATTTTCCTTCCACTTCACAATTATGTGCCACTTTGTGTTGGTCTATCACATAAAATCCATTTATATTTTTGGTTGTAACATGACAAAAATTTGGAAAATTTCAAGGAGGTATGAATAATTTTTCAAGCCACTGTATATTGGATATGCAGGATGCAGACTACATGTGAACGGATGATCACTGAGATGACATGAATAATTAAATTACAGAATTGTTAGTAAGTAAGCCTACTTGTTAATAATTCCAGCAGGTCCCTCTTCTGCTCCTCCATTTAACACTTCCCCATTCTTGCCTGCCATGTTTAGGTGTTCTGGCAATACTGAGCCTCCTGTGAGAGGAATAGAGAAAAAAACAGAGAGCTGAACTCCAGGTAAACAGCTAAATAAGCAGATAAAATACATATATATGTAAACGGTTTTACCTGCCAGAGGATTTGCATTTCTGTCTCGTCAGTCCTGAAATGTACACGGCTCTGCCACTCAACACCAACACAACAGACACACTTTCTCAGTTACAGTCTATGTCAGGGGTAGGCAAACTTTTGAGCACAGTGTGCCGAAAATTCTTTTCAAAGAAATTAAGCGTGCAGATTTTATAATAAAAAAAATGTCAACTTCACACTCCCAATCACGAAAAGGATTTTGTATAAAGTAAATACGGTAAAATACTTGAGTAGTGAGAAATTAATATCCTGCACTCACTCCTCAGATCAGCCCCAATTCCTGCAACTCCACACCTCTGATCACTGTCCCCCCTGCACATCTGCCCCACCACTGTAACCCCCTGCCCCTCTGTCCCACCACTGTAACCCCCCTGCACATTTGCCCCACCACTGTACATCTGCCCCATTACTGTACCCCCCTGCTCATCTGCCCCACCAATGTTTCCCCTTTCTCATCCACCCCACCAATGTTTCCCCTTTCTCATCTGCCCCACCAATATTTCCCCTTTCTCATCTGCCCCACCAATGTTTCCCCCTTTCTCATCTGCCCCACCACTGTCCCTCCCTGCACATCTGCTCCGCCGCCATACCCCCATGCTCTTCTGTCTTACCGCTGGACCATCTTCTCATCTGTCCTAACACTGAACTTATCTGCTCATCTGCCCCACCACTGTACCACCTCTGTTCCCCCTGCTCTTCTGCCCCACCACTGTAACCCCCTGCTCATGTGTTCCACCGATGTACCTCCTTTCTTGTCTGCACCCCTCTGCACATCTGCCCCACCGCTGTAACCTCCTGCTCATCTGTCCTACCAATGTACCTCCTTTCTCCTCTGCCCTGCCACTGTACCCCCCTGTACATCTGCCCCACCTCTGTACCCCCTTCTCTTTTGCCCAACCACTGTATCCCCCGCTCATCTGTTCCACCACTGTAACCCCCTACACATCTGCCCCACCACTGTAACCCCCTACACATCTGCCCCACCACTGTACCTCCTTGCTCTTCTGTCCCACCACTGTAACCCCCACCTGCTCATCCGCCCCCTCAATGTACCCCTTTTCTCATCTGCCCCACCGCTGTACCTCTCTGCACATCTGCTCCACCGCCGTATCCCCATGCGCTTCTGTATCACTAATTAATCACCTTCTCATCTATAGTAACACTGAACCCATCTGCTCATCTGCCCCACCACTGTAACCCGCTTTCTCATGCGTCTCACCTCTGTACCTCCCTGCTCTCCTGCCCCACCACTGTAACCCCTTTCTCATCTGCCCAAACACTTTACCCCCCCTGCTCATCTGTCCTCCACTGTACCCTCCTGCTCGTCTGTCCCACCTCTGTACCCCTCCTGCTCGTCTGCTCCACTGCTGTACCCTCTTCTCATCTATGATATGCGTGATATGCAGAGTGGTGAAAGGATCCACCTGATCCACCTCTCGCATCCAGCCCACGTAGAACTGCACCCAATCTCCTCCCCATCACAAAAGCGGACGATCGCAACTACAGCAAAGTTAGAGAACCAAACAATGTTTCCCATTGTTTACAATGTGTGGGGGGGCGCAGTGCCTCCCCCTCAGTGCAGGTGCGGTGTGGGGAATGCTGAAATTCTGAAATTGGAATGCATTTGTGTCTCATCAACACTTCCCTGCGCTGCTCTGCTGATGGGGAGGGGTCAAGTGCCGGAAAAAGAGGCTTCGTGTGTCGCTTGCAGCACCAGTGGCGGGGGTTGCCTACCCCTGATCTATAGGAAGAATACGAGGATTGTCCTCCCTCCGCATTCAGCATGCTGACTGAATAATGAGGGAGTGGCAGCAGTTTTGTCCCTCTTCCACTCTGTATAATGACTGCAGGAGGCCGATACCAGGTCAAATCCAGGTACCTATACACTAGTTTGATTTATTGATGGATACATAAATACAAAAGCTGCTTTGTTTTTTTTAGGGGTGCACCAAATGGAAATTTTGGTGCCGAAACCGATACTGAAAATGAAGGCTACATTAGGCCGAAAACCAAAACTGATACCGAAAATTACAGTTTTTTAAAAATATTTATAATATTTTTATACATAAAATTGTATTATATGCAACTTTTTGTGTTTCATATCATCAATTTAAATTAATATGAATTTATTGTTTGCCACTATTGGCACCTTTAGTGCAAGAAAAGTCAAGAAAAATGCAGTCTGTAGTCTCTAACCATCTCTTGTATCATGTCTGCAATCTCTTACTTAAACGTAAACACATTGCTAATAGTAGTAGCAAAATTTCCATCCGATGCACCTCTAGCAGACATGATACAGAGGATGGTCAGAGACTGCAGACATGATACAGGAGATCAATGCAGCCTCACCAGTGTCCATCAAATGCAACCTACCAGTGCCCAGCAGCCTCACCAGTTCCGTCATATGCAGTCTACCAGTGCCCAGCAGCCCCACCAGTTCCGTCATATGCAGTCTACCAGTGCCCAGCAGCCTCACCAGTACCGTCATATGCAGTCTACCAGTTCCCAGCAGCCTCACCAGTACCGTCATATGCAGCCCGCCAGTGCCCAGCAGCCTCACCAGTGCCCGTCACATGCAGCCTGCCTGTGCCCAGCAGCTTCACCAGTTCCATCATATGCAGTCTATCAGTGCCCAGCAGCCTCACCAGTACCGTCATATGCAGCCCGCCAGTACCCAGCAGCCTCACCAGTGCCCGTCACATGCAGCCTGCCTGTGCCCAGCAGCTTCACCAGTGCCCATCACATGCAGTCTGCCTGTGCCCAGCAGCCTCACCAGTGCCCGTCGTATGTAGCCTGCCTGTGCCCGTCGTATGCAGCCTGCCTGTGCCCAGCAGCCTCACCAGTGCCCGTCATATGCAGCTTACCAGTGTCCATCATAAGTAGCCTGCCTGTGCCCGGATCAGAGTGGCAATCTCCATGTCATAGAGCAGGGTTTGAATTGCCCGTGCCGCAGTAACAATGTCCCGCCTCCTGTGATCATGTCACACTGATTCAATGTCCCGCCATTGGATCAGTGTGCCGTCTAATCACAGAAGGCGGGACATTGTTACTATGGCCCGGACAATTCAGCTCTGTGACACAAGTGAGATTGCGGTGAGTAGGGAGGGGAGGAGGGAGAGGGCGACACTCCTGCAATGGGATTGGCCGAATGAAAAAAAACCTTTTTCGGACGATAATTTTTGGTGGGCGAAAATTATAGTGCACCTCTAGTTTTTTTGTATATGTTAGTCTGGAGTTCTGCTTTAAGCCAGCCTCTGTGATTAAACTGGATTCTTCCAGCAACTAGATCAACCTTTCTCAACCATTTAAAATTTTACCATGGAGGAACCCTTGAAATATTCAGGTCTCAGGGAACCCCTTTGAAAACTAATTATAGCTATAGCTCATGGTACATAAGCCACCCAACATTGGTGGTCCATGAGAGAAGGGCTTCCTTGCAGTGTTGGTCAGTTACACTGGTAGTCTGTGAGAAAAATACCAAGGACAACAGTAGTCAGTGTATGTTCCCCAGGCACCGCAAGGTACCCCTACTCTTGGTGTACTTCTTGGTTTTCAGGTGTGCATGCACGCACCCCCTGCTGACCTGTACTGTGATTGGGCTCAGCACACATTTGTCAGCAGCTGTGGCCAATCACAGCACAGACCTCTGTTTGTACACACAGGCTCTGGCTGGATTTGTCCTTGTCGTTCAAAACTAAAAGCAAGGAGAGAAACCCAGCCAGATCAGTGAGTACAAGCAGCACCCATACACTTGTTAGGGAGTGGGACACAGTTAATCCCTTGATTGCCCTCCTGATCACCCGTTACCCATCCAGTGTCATTGGTACAGTGTCAGTGTACATTAGAGCTGCACGATTCCGGCTAAAATGACTAATGAGAATCACAATTTTTAAATTTTTTTTTTGCTTAGGATAAAGATTAGGATTCTCGTGAGAAACATCTTTCACATTATACAAGAAAAAAAAATTGGGCTAACTTTACTGTTTAGTTTTTTGAAATATGAAATATGCGTTTAAAAGACGGCTGCGCAAATACGGTGCGACATAAAATATTGCAACAACTGCCATTTAATTCTCTAGGGCAGTGATGGCGAGCCTTGGCACCCCAGATGTTTTGGAACTACATGTCCCATGATGCTCAACTACACTGCAGAGTGCATAAGCATCATGGGAAATGTAGTTCCAAAACGTCTGGGGTGCCAAGGTTCACCATCACTGCTCTAGGGTCTCTGCTAAAAAAATATTTATAATGTTTGGGGATTCCAAGTTATTTTTAAGCAAAAATTACCGATTTTAACATGTAAGCAACATTGATGTCATAATGTAGAGAATAAGATTTCCTATCATTTGAGTCCAGTCTTGCCACAAAGAGTTAATCCAGCTCTGAGCAATCCTCTTTTATTGTGAGATAAATCTCGACAAACAGAGAAAAACTTTGTCAAATCCTCCCCCTTGCTGTGAGTGACAGGTAATTTACATATCTCGTGCACTAGCCTAAGAGACATGCATTACTTTTAATTCCCTCCCACTCCTTTCTTCTGCTGCTCTGCCAGGATTGGATGTTCCACACCTCAGCTTGATTTGGCATGCTGAAGTCATGTGGTTACTTTCCTTTACACAGAGACCCACCTCCAGCTCTCATTGGCCCTCTTATGACTCATCCCCCCTCCCTGGAGAGAGAGAGAGAGAGAGAGAGAGAGAGAGAGAGAGAGAGAGAGAGAGAGAGAGAGAGAGAGAGAGAGAGAGAGAGAGAGAGAGAGAGAGAGAGAGAGAGAGAGAGAGAGAGAGAGAGAGAGAGAGAGAGAGATAAGCCTAGGCTTTTAACCAGACAAAAAACAGGAAGTGGGCTGCATAAGGTATTTACTGGCAGAAAAAAAATGTTTTATTATCCAAAGTTAAAACAACAACAAGGGCAGAAGATTTAATTAGTTGAAAAAATTACTGAAGGTCCTCTTTAAGATCGGGAGGGGAGTAGAATCACGATTTTGATTCTTTAACGATTAATCGTGCAGCTCTAGCATACAGTATTATCACTGTATTAGTATCACTAGTGATGTTCGTGTCAGTGACCCTCCCAGCCAGTGTCAGTTAACACCAGATTGCTCACCACAATAACAAAGTCACACTATAAGTTGCTGATCACCACCATTACTAGTATAGTGTCTGTACGGATTGGTATCTTGATCATTATCAGAACTATACTAGTGTCCCTAAAAATGCAGTGTTAGCAGAATCAGCCTCTGATCACTGCCAGCACTTGTAACATGTAGAATACATTTTGGCCTAAATGTACGGTATATAGAAATTTGATGCTTTATAACAGTAGAAAATATTGGGTTTTTTAAAAAATAAAAAATATTATATATATATACATATATACATATACACACAGGTTTTTTTTATTTATATAATAAAAAACCCAGTGGTGATCTGCTGCGATTGGCCACAGCAATCACATGGTACCAGCAGCAGGCCGGTAACTGATCTGTCATTCGCTAGGTCCAGTAGACACAGAGGGTAACAGATCACACCTGAGCACGATCCTGGGAGGACGCCATATGATGTCCACCGAGGATAATAGGGCTCCTGCCCGGGCCGTCATTTTACAATAGGCCGGGCAGAAAGGGGTTAAAGAATACGTTACCCCAACATATTCCTGATATGTGCCGGCTGTCCAATGTACTTGTATGAAAAAAGTATCCTGTTCTCTTTGTATTGCTTCCGCTTCCTTTGTGTGAAATCCCTGGTGATCCAGCCAGTCCCTCTGCTTTCCTAGTAAAAAAAATAGTTTTCTGGCTGTGCTGGGAACTCTGCATGTTCTCCCCCAATTATCAGACTTGTCCTGACAATCCCCAACCCTCCCCCCACACCAGCACAGCCATTCACAGAGAAGATCGGTGTGCTGCTGCTTCTCCTCCCCCAATTTGTATGCAGCTGAGAATAGAGGGAATAAATGTATTTAACCACTTGCCGCCCGCCATATAGCAGAATGACGGTGGAGACTCTTTACCACGTGATCAGCCGTGTCCAATCACGGCTGATCACAGTGTAAATAGGAAATGCCGTTGGGCGGCTTTTCCTCACTCGCGTCTATCCTCTAACAAGGGGGTCTGTGCTGATCGATTATCAGCGCAGACCCCCTGAGGATGCCCACACTGGACCACCATGGATGCCCAGCACCAGATATGCCACCCTAGACCACCAGTGATGCCAGTCAGTGCCAACAATGGATGCCAATCAGTGCCCACAATGGACATCACTGATTGGCATGCATTATTGTTTGGCACTGATTGGTATCCATCAGTACAATACATTACACTGCAATGCCGCCTATTAGTGCCCATCCTTTTTTTTTTTAACAAGAAAATTAGTGCCCATCTGTGATGCCCATCAGTGCCCATCCGTGACGCCCATCAGTGCCCATCCGTAACGCCCATCAGTGCCCATCCGTGACGCCCATCAGTGCCCATCCGTGACGCCCATCAGTGCCCATCCGTGACGCCCATCAGTGCCCCCTATCAGTGCCAATTTGTGCCACCTATCAGTGCCCATCCGTACCACCTATCAGTGCCACTTCATTGGTGCCCATCAGTGCCGCCTTATCAGTGCCCGTCAGTGCAGCCCCATCAGTGAAGGAGAAAACTTACTTATTTACAACATTTTGAAACAAACAAAAAAAAAAACATTTTTATTTTTAAATTTTCCGTCTTTTTTTATTTGTTTAGCAAAAAATAGAAATCCCAGAGGTGATCAAATGCCACCAAAAGAAAGCTCTATTAGTTTGGGTACAGTGTAGCATGACCGCGCAATTGTAATTCAAAGTGCGACAGCCGAAAGCTGAAAATTGGTCGGGCAGGAGGGGGTTTAAGTGCCTGTATTGAAGTGGAAAAAAAAAAAAAAGTTATTGATAATGTTTTTCTATACCTGTACACAAAGGTTTTGCCCTTTATTTCTATTTTAAACAGAAATATGTTGTTTTACAAGGTGATGGTTGACATATACTTAGACTACTCAGATATTCCACCTACTGGAAGTAATAATTGGCAATTAACATTGATACTTTCCCCAAGCCGTAGAAATTCCCAGTGACTTACACACAGTTTTAGGGATTAAACTCTAAACGACTTCCTGCATATAAACCCAGGGAGAGGTCTGAGCTGCCTCCTCTGTGATGTCACACCCCTAGATTCCAGGATCCTGGTGCTGGTTGGGCATCCTGTATACACCGGACAGGACAAGGTGACACGGTGTCAGATCTCTGTGTACAGGATTAACCCTTCTAACACCACAGCTTGTCAGGACTGACATCACACGGAGACTTGAAGAAATGAATAGGGAGCCGAGACTCGTAGCCCAATGAATGAGTGCCTTGTTTACGTGGCTCCAGTCATCAGCCCGCCACTGTACAAACAATCGTCCCGATCGGACAGCCCTGTAGGTGAGTGGCACCGAACGCACGCTGTCTGCGATCGGGGGGGGGCCACTTACTCACCTGCATGCTGCCAAATAGGGATGAGCGGCTGTGTCCACAATACGGGCTGCCTACACACCGCACCTGGGGACTGAAGCCACATAAACAAGGAACTCCTTCATAGGCTACAGGTGTCAGAACCCGTCTGAGGCCGGCTTCACACCTATGTGAATTGGATGCGGCTTTCTCCACATTCCAATTCGCATAGCAGGAGAATGTGACTGACTCTCTATGGAGCCGGTTCACATATCTCCGGGGCGGCTGCGGAGCGCACTGACACTGTGCGTCTTTAGCTCAGTTTCAGGTCCGAATTCAGGCAAAGATTCGTCCCTGAACTGGAGAACGGGTACACAGCGTTCCTGTGCGATCCACAGCCAGTTCCAGTGTGAACCGAACCTTAATAAGATCGGTGAAGACAATGGGTTTGATTTACTAAAACTGGAGGTGCAAAATCCAGTGCAGATGTGCATGGGAGCCAATCAGCTTTCAGACTTTTTTTTTTGTCAAAGCTTAACTGGTTGCCGCCCGCAAAACGGCAGTTCTGGCGCACAGTGGTCACAGCGCCACCCCGATCTGTGTCCAATCACAGCCGGTCACATGTAAACAAGGAAGTGCCGGTACACTGACAGAGTGTGTGGCGAGGAGAGCCGATCAGCGGCATCTCCACACAGGGGGACATGTAGGAATGTAATCAGGGCACTGATTACAATATAGTAAAACAGTGTCACCATACAGTGCCCACCAGTGGCAGTAATCAGTGCCCACCAGCGAAGCCAGTCAGTGCTGGCAATCAGTGCCACCTATCAGTGCTGCCCATCAATGCCACCTATTAGTGCCCATCAGTGCCTTCTCACCAGTGCCATCTGATCAATTCCCACCAGTTCAGCCTATCAATGCCCACGAGTGCCTCCTCGTCAATGCCCACCAGTTCAGCCCATCAATGCCCACCAGTTCAGCCCATCAATGCCCACCAGTTCAGCCCATCAATGCCCACCAGTGCCTCCTCGTCAATGCCCACCAGTGCCTCCTCGTCAATGCCCACCAGTGCCTCCTCGTCAATGCCCACCAGTGCCTCCTCGTCAATGCCCACCAGTGCCTCCTCGTCAATGCCCACCAGTGCCTCCTCGTCAATGCCCACCAGTGCCTCCTCGTCAATGCCCACCAGTTCAGCCTATCAATGCCCACCAGTTCAGCCTATCAATGCCGCCTTCTCAGCGCACATCAGTAAAGGTGAAAAATTACTTAGTTACAGAATTTACCAACAGAAAAAAAAAAAAAAAGTATAAAACATTTGTTTTTTCAACATTTTTGGTCTTTTTTTGTTTCGTAAAAACCGATACCACCAAAAGAAAATCTATGTGTGTGAAGAAAATTATAAAAATTAGTTTGGGTTTTTTCTGTCAGTGTCATTTGGACCCCTGTAACAACTAAAAAACCTGGCTGATCCTGTCAGTTTCTCCCCACCAGGTACCATGACATGTAGCGGGGGGTAAGGATGAGCTCAGGCGTGTTCGAATGGTCCACGTGCAGAGCCCGCCAGGAAGTCGGCGCAGAGCTGCGCTAATCACAGGCAGTGAGACATTGCCCCGATGTGCGGCTGCAGAGATCGGGCAATGTCTCACTGCCTGTGATTAGCGCATCGCTGCGCCGACTTCCTGGCGGGCTCTGCACGTGGACCATTCGAACACGCCTGAGCTCATCCTTAGCGGGGGGGGGGGGGGCTCAGAGGAAGGTACCGTGACGTGTAGCGCGGGGGGGTCAGAGGAAGGTACCGTGACGTGTAGCGGGGGGGTCAGAGGAAAGTACCGTGACGTGTAGCGGGGGGGGTCAGAGGAAAGTACCGTGACGTGTAGCGGGGGGGTCAGAGGAAAGTACCGTGACGTGTAGCGGGAGGGGGTCAGAGGAAGGTACCGTGACGTGTAGCGGGAGGGGGTCAGAGGAAGGTACCGTGGCGTGTAGCGGGAGGGGGTCAGAGGAAGGTACCGTGGCGTGTAGCGCGGTGGGTCAGAGGAAGGTACCGTGGCGTGTAGCGCGGGGGGTCAGAGGAAGGTACCGTGGCGTGTAGCGCGGGGGGTCAGAGGAAGGTACCGTGGCGTGTAGCGCGGGGGGTCAGAGGAAGGTACCGTGGCGTGTAGCGCGGGGGGTCAGAGGAAGGTACCGTGGCGTGTAGCGCGGGGGGTCAGAGGAAGGTACCGTGGCGTGTAGCGCGGGGGGTCAGAGGAAGGTACCGTGGCGTGTAGCGCGGGGGGTCAGAGGAAGGTACCGTGGCGTGTAGCGCGGGGGGTCAGAGGAAGGTACCGTGGCGTGTAGCGCGGGGGGTCAGAGGAAGGTACCGTGGCGTGTAGCGCGGGGGGTCAGAGGAAGGTACCGTGGCGTGTAGCGCGGGGGGTCAGAGGAAGGTACCGTGGCGTGTAGCGCGGGGGGTCAGAGGAAGGTACCGTGGCGTGTAGCGCGGGGGGTCAGAGGAAGGTACCGTGGCGTGTAGCGGGGGGGGGGGTCAGAGGAAGGTACCGTGGCGTGTAGCGGGGGGGGGGGGTCAGAGGAAGGTACCGTGGCGTGTAGCGCGGGGGGGGGGGTCAGAGGAAGGTACCGTGGCGTGTAGCGGGGGGGGGGGGGTCAGAGGAAGGTACCGTGGCGTGTAGCGGGGGGGGGGTCAGAGGAAGGTACCGTGGCGTGTAGCGGGGGGGGGGTCAGAGGAAGGTACCGTGGCGTGTAGCGCGGGGGGGGGGGTCAGAGGAAGGTACCGTGGCGTGTAGCGGGGGGGGGGGGTCAGAGGAAGGTACCGTGGCGTGTAGCGGGGGGGGGGGGGGGGGTCAGAGGAAGGTACCGTGGCGTGTAGCGGGGGGGGGGTCAGAGGAAGGTACCGTGGCGTGTAGCGGGGGGGGGGTCAGAGGAAGGTACCGTGGCGTGTAGCGGGGGGGGGGGGTCAGAGGAAGGTACCGTGGCGTGTAGCGGGGGGGGGGGTCAGAGGAAGGTACCGTGGCGTGTAGCGGGGGGGGGGTCAGAGGAAGGTACCGTGGCGTGTAGCGGGGGGGGGGGTCAGAGGAAGGTACCGTGGCGTGTAGCGGGGGGGGGGGGTCAGAGGAAGGTACCGTGGCGTGTAGCGGGGGGGGGGGTCAGAGGAAGGTACCGTGGCGTGTAGCGGGGGGGGGGTCAGAGGAAGGTACCGTGGCGTGTAGCGGGGGGTCAGAGGAAGGTACCGTGGCGTGTAGCGGGGGGGGGGGGGGGTCAGAGGAAGGTACCGTGGCGTGTAGCGGGGGGGGGGGGTCAGAGGAAGGTACCGTGGCGTGTAGCGGGGGGGGGGTCAGAGGAAGGTACCGTGGCGTGTAGCGGGGGGGGGGTCAGAGGAAGGTACCGTGGCGTGTAGCGGGGGGGGTCAGAGGAAGGTACCGTGGCGTGTAGCGGGGGGGGGGGTCAGAGGAAGGTACCGTGGCGTGTACCGTGGCGTGTAGCGGGGGGGGGGTCAGAGGAAGGTACCGTGGCGTGTAGCGGGGGGGTCAGAGGAAGGTACCGTGGCGTGTAGCGGGGGGGGTCAGAGGAAGGTACCACGGCGTGTTACACACCAGGAAGTGTCATAGGCTGAAGAGAATGATGGAGGGAATTTGGAGGACACCAGAGGGCAGTATAACGCTGAAGTCACACAGGGGTGACAAGCTAACCTGTGTTACAGTAATGTAGACCATTCATTTAAAATAGGTCACCATAGAAATGATTATAAAACTTCTCCGACTGGGGAACAAACAACAACAGACATGACTTCACATAGAATGACAGATTCTATAGATAACACTGGAGTCTGCTCAGCCTTCCCCAACATACACGGCACAGAACTGCACCCCAAATCCCCCCAGCATCCTACCTGTTCCTTTTTCTCCCACCGGAAGTGATCTGGCAGAAGCAGGAAGGAGACTATACAGGAAAACATTCTACTCTCCGGATACCATAGCAACCGGAGCCACGGCGGCAGCGCGGTGACATCAGACAGCGGAGGGGAGGAGCTTTCGGGATGAGGGGGCGGGGTTGTGCTGTGCGAGACATGGGATGGGAGGGATTCCGACTGGTGTCGGTTCCTCATTGGAAAAGGGAGGTTGAGGCAGCTGAGGGGGGAGGAGTTTAACACTCAGCCTCCAGGATCAGGGGCGGGGTTATGCCGAACAACATTTGGGGTGGGCGGGATTCCGGCTAGTCTCGGTTCCCCATTGAAGGAGAGGAATTCTGGCTGGTGTCGGTTCTCCTCGGAGGGAGTGAGGGTTCGGTATTTAGCTGCACTCGGAGGTGTACGTCTGCTGATTGGCTCGGCGGTGTAGTTCTGCATTATGGCCACCGGTGGCAGCACTGAGCATGGACGGAGAGTAGCTCGGGGGTGTAGTTCCTCTATATGGCCACCAGTGGGAGCCAGTGGATTTGGTCCTCCGGATGGCTGTCAGCGGCAGAACTGAGCATGAACAGAAAGAAAAAGGCTCGGGGGTGCAGTTCCGTATTATGGCCACCAGTCGCAGCACTGAGTATGACCAAATAAAAATAAAGGCTCAGCGGTGTAGTTAGTTGCACATTATGGCCACCAGTGACAGCACTGAGCGTGGACAGAAAATGGTTTAGTGGTGTAGTTCCTCTGTATGGACACCTGTGGCAGCACTGAGCACGAACAGAGAATGGCTCGTTGATGTAGTTCTTAGTATGGCCACCAATGGCAGCACTGAGTATTAACAGAGCATGGCTTGGTGGTGTAGTGCCACTTTATGACCACTAGTGGCAGCACTGAGCAAGAGCAGAGAATGGCTCGGCGGTGTAGTTCCGCATTATGGCCACCAGTGGCAGCACTGAGCATTAACAGGATAGCTTGGAGGTGTAGTTTCGTTTTATTGCCATCAGTGGCAGCAGCGCGCATGAACAGAGAATGTCTCGGTAGTTTAGTTTCGCATTTTGTCCACCAGTGGCAGCACTGAGTATTTAACATGAACAGAGAATGGCTCTGTAGTGTAGTACCGCATTTTGTCCACCAGTGGCAGCACAGAGTATTAAATTGAACAGAATGGCTCGGTGGTGTAGTTCCGTTTCTTGGCCACCAATGTCAGCACTGAGCATGATGAGAGACTGAGCAAGTTTTTCATCATCTTTTGTAAATAATAAAACTTTTTCAATGCAATATACAAGGCCAACGTTTATTGTGTTATAAAAGACTTCTGTATTAGTAACAGGCATGTATTGAATTTTAGATCGACTTGGATTTTCTAAATTAGGAAGTCAATTTAGGGGAATGTTATTTAAAGGCATAGTCCACCTTTTGTACAAAAATAAATAAATGCACCCACACTGATATAAAAAAATAAAACACACATGGATTTAATAATTTTGCATTGAAGCCTGCAAAGCATTGTTTGGTGGATGGCGGGTGAAATGCTCAGGCTCTTGCAGACTATTCCTCCAGCAGCAGGATCAGGCCGAGGTACTTCCCTTCACCTATGAGGCTGGAGGGAATAGCAACAGACTACGAGTTTGGTGATGTCACCGCCCTTGTGCTGCATTGAAAACTACAATTCCTCAGCTGAGGGGGAAGATGGGACTTGTAGTCTCTCCATTCACAGATACCTGTGAATGGATAATGTGAGTGTAGGGGGTGGAGCCATGAAAAATGTAAAAAAAATGGTCAGAGACTGCAGACATACAACAAGAGATGGTCAGAGACTGCAGACGTATGGCCGGAGATGGTCAGGAACTGAAGACCTACAACAAGAGATGGTCAGAGACTGCAGACATACAACAAGAGATGGTCAGAGACTGAAGACATACAACAAGATATGGTCAGAGACTGCAGATGTATGGCTGGAGATGGTCAGGGACTAAAGACCTACAACAAGAGATGGTCAGAGACTGAAGACATACAACAAGAGATGGTCAGAGACTGAAGACATACAACAAGATATGGTCAGAGACTGAAGACATACAACAAGAGATGGTCAGAGACTGAAGACATACAACAAGACATGGTCAGAGACTGAAGACATACAACAAGACATGGTCAGAGACTGAAGACATACAACAAGAGATGGTCAGAGACTGAAGACCTACAACAAGATATGGTCAGAGACTGAAGACATACAACAAGATATGGTCAGAGACTGAAGACATACAACAAGAGATGGTCAGAGACTGAAGACATACAACAAGACATGGTCAGAGACTGAAGACATACAACAAGATATGGTCAGAGACTGCAGACATACAACAAGAGATGGCTAGAGACTGAAGACATACAACAAGAGATGGTCAGAGACTGAAGACCTACAACAAGATATGGTCAGAGACTGAAGACATACAACAAGATATGGTCAGAGACTGAAGACATACAACAAGACATGGTCAGAGACTGAAGACATACAACAAGACATGGTCAGAGACTGAAGACATACAACAAGAGATGGTCAGAGACTGAAGACCTACAACAAGATATGGTCAGAGACTGAAGACATACAACAAGATATGGTCAGAGACTGAAGACCTACAACAAGAGATGGTCAGAGACTGAAGACATACAACAAGAGATGGTCAGAGACTGCAGACGTATGGCCGGAGATGGTCAGGGACTGAAGACCTACAACAAGAGATGGTCAGAGACTGCAGACATACAACAAGAGATGGTCAGAGAGGGGAGGGTCTGTGTTGTACCAAATACCTTCCACTTCTTAATAATAGACTTCACCATGCTTCTAGGCATTGATAAAGCCTTTGACATTTTTTTTGTTTCCATCTCCTGACTTGTTCCTGTCTACAGCTGTATCCTGGAGATCCCGGTGACAGTGCCTTGTCACCCATGGTTTATTGTTTGCTTCATCTAACAGGGACAGAAATGCTCCAGGAAAGCTCTTTTCATGCTGAGCTAATCAAAATGATCACAGCTGAAAGTCAAATGGCTTTGTATGCTATTGAGAAGGTGATTAACTACACCTGATTGAGTTTACAAGTCCTTTTTAGGAGGGGGGGATCCTTTTTCCAACTCAGTGATTCTGTTTTTTATTTTTTCTGACTTGTTGGACTTATATCTTTCACTTGGATGTTTTAAGTTGCACTGAGTAAATACAGCTGGATAAAACAAAAACCGTGTCTGTCTTCATTTCAGGCTGCAGAGCAAAAAAATGGGATTATTTTAAGGCCCCTTTCACACTTATATGACTTGTCCCACGATTTGGGACTGCAAAGTAGCATGACAAGTCGTTCCCCATGATTTCCAATGACAGCCATTCATATTAGTACGACTTCAAAGTAGTCCCTGCACTAAGCATTAATATTCATATAAAAAAAAAAAATTTGAAAAAAGTTACCTTACCAGAAATCCCTGTTGCTAGGCAGTCTTCCTAATCTGCCTCCTTCCTACTCCGCGGTGATCTTCGGTCTTCTCTCCTCCTCCGCTTTTATCTTCTGGGTAATGGGGCGCGCTGTGTTCTGGGAACTGTGTGTTCCCCAACACAGCATGTCCCATTCACAAAGCGCCGCGCGACTCGCGCATGCGCAGTAGGAAACGGGCAGTGATGCTGCAAGGCGACACCGATGCGCGTGGTCAGCAGCCGCGATGTCCGCCAGCCACCCGCGATCGATCCTTGAGAGCCAGAATGGGGATCTGTCAATGTAAACAGACAGATCCCCGATCTGACAGGGGAGGAGAGACAGATCTGCTGTTCCTAGTGATTACGAACAGCAATCTCTCTCCTCCTCCAGTAAGTCCCCTTCCCCCCACAGTTAGAAACACCTCCCTAGGGAACACATTTAACCCCTTGATCGCCCCCTAGTGTTAACCCCTTCCCTGCCAGTGTCATTTATACAGTAATCAGTGCATTTTTATAGCACTGATTGCTGTATAGATGTCAATGGTCCCAAAAATGTGTCAAAAGTGTCCGACCTGTTCGCCGCAATGTCGCAGTCCCGCTAAAAATTGCAGATTGCCTCCATTACTAGTAAAAAAAATAATAATAATAAAAATGCCATAAATCTATCCCCGATTTTGTAGACACTATAACTTTTGCGCAAACCAATCAATATACGCTTATTTATTTTTTTTGTAGAATAATACATATTGGCCTAGACGGACTTTTTTTTGGGGGGGGGGGATATTTATTATAGTAAAAAATATATATTTTTTTCAAAATCGTCCCAAATTTTTTGTTTATAGCGCAAAAAAAAAAAAAAAAGCAGAGGTGATCAAATACCACCAAAGAAAGCTCTATTTGTGGGAAAAAAAGGACGTCAATTTTGTTTGGGTGCAGCATAGCACGACCGCGCAATTGTCAGTTAAAGCGGCGCAGTGCCGTATCACAAAATACGGTCATTAAGGGGGCAAATCCTTCTGGTCCTTAAAGAGGAGTTTCCATTAAAAAAAAAAAATTAAAAGTCAGCAGCTACAAATACTGCAGCTGCTGACTTTTAATAATCGGACACTTACCTGTCCCAGGGTCCAGCGATGCGGGGGAACGAAGTCCCGCTCATCGCCCCCTCCGCTCTGCGGCACCGGCATTGCAACTGTGGGCACCCGGCTGTGGCTTCACAGCCAGGCACCCACTGCGCATGCCGCGCGCCGTGATTGGCTGTGCAGTCATCTGGGACCTGTCACGTGTCCCAGATGGCTGACAGGAGGGAGTGGGCAGAGCTGAGCCCTTCCTGCACCGAGGGGAAGTGATGTCACCAGCCCAGGCACTGAAGGAGGCAGACTACGTGGGACCCCATAGCAACAGGCATTTAGAGGTGAGTTAAAAAAAAAAATATATTTTTTTTAGGAATTTTAATTTTTTTTTTTTTTTTTTTGTGTGCAACACCACTTTAAGTGGTTAATAAGGAACATGTTGATAGGAGGAGAGAACAGAGTGATGATCTTATCAGTCTGCTGCTCTTCCTTTCACTGTCCAGTCACAAGCTGGGGAAGAGTCAAGACCCGTACGTCTTCCCTGACTGCAGCAGAGAACAATCTGGTCCCTAGTGCTTCCAGACAGGTCTGTGCTGTGTGACAGGGCTGTGTTAATCCCAGGACTGGATGGACACGTTGTAAATAAAAAACATTTGGCAGGTAAAGCAGCTCTCATTTATGTATTTCAAGCCATGTATTTAGCTGTTTGCCCGGACTTCAGCCATAAGGTTTGCTGAGTTAATTTCCAGACTTTAACACAGCTGCAGCGCCTGCTGTATTGCCATAGAAGTTCACAGGATGGTTTCGCTTGTTGCCTGGAGTTTTTATTTACTAGACGGCATTTTCATTTTGGGGTTTGTTTGAACCTCAGGTGTTTGGACTCCGGTAGACGAACATTGATTTGCTGTTGGCATGCTCTTTTATTGGCTGCCAAGTGCATTTTCACAGCCATATGAAGTGCAGAGCAGAATCACAAATCATCGCCCACCTTCAGAAACTAATTTGTGCCAGTTGTAATTCATCAGAATAGCCACAGGAGGGAGCTCACCCCCTATGATCTAAATGAAAACCCATTTGGTGGATAGCGCCAAACCTTCTTGCAAAGTTGCATTGGGACTTCTGCTGTGTTTTATTAGGGCGACTAGCATTATGCAAAATGCTGTTATCACAGCAGCCAATTAGCAGTCAGCTTTCGCTATTCTGACAGTTAATAGGTGAAATTAAGCCGGTTGTTGCACTTATGCACTGGCTTATTGAATAAAGCAGATTATTTTTGTATTTTAACCACTTAAGCCCCGGACAATTTGCAGCCAACGGATCAGGCCCCTTTTTGCGATTCGGCACTGCATGACTTTAACTGACAATTGCGCGATTGTGCGACGTGGCTCCCAAACAAAATTGGCGTCCTTTTTTCCCCACAAATATAGCTTTCTTTTGGTGGTATTTGATCACCTCTGCGGTTTTTATTTTTCGCTCTATAAACAAAAATAGAGCGACAATTTTGAAAAAAATTCAATATTTTTAACTTTTTGCTATAATAAATATCCCCAAAAATATATAAAAAATATAATATATAATAATAGAAAATATAGTATATAATAAATATAAAAAAATTTTTTCCTCAGTTTAGGCCGCTACCTATTCTTCTACATATTTTTGGTAAAAATTACCAACGCAATTAGCAATTATTGATTGGTTTGCGCAAAAGTTATAGCGTTTACAAAATAGGGGATAGTTTTATAGCATTTTTATTAATATTTTTTTTTTACTAGTAAATCAGCGGCGAGCAGCGATTTTTATTGTGACTGCGACATTATGGCGGACACAGCGGACATTTTTAACACATTTTTGGGACCATTGTCATTTATACAGCGATCAGTGCTATTTAAATGAACTGATTCCTGTGTAAATGACACTGGCAGTGAAGGGGTTAACCACTAGGGGGCGGGGAGGGGTTAAGTGTGACGTGTGTGTGTTTTTTTTTACTGTAGGGGGCGTGGCTTGGCGTTCGACATCACTGATCGTCTTTTCCGATGACAGGGAACAGACGATCAGTGTCAGTCTCAATAGGAAGCACGGGGAGAGGTTTGTTTACACATACCCCCCCCCCCCGTTCTTTAGCTCTGTGACCCGATTGCGGGACACCAGCGGCGATCGGGTCCGCTGGTCCCGCAGCTGTGGTCACGGAGCTCAGGACCGGGTCGCGAGCGTGTCGCTGGCGGGGCGAGCGCGACCCACAGCTGGGCACTTAAAGAGCAACGTACCTGTACATTGATGTGCCCAGCCGTGCCATTCTGCCGACGTATATGTGCAGGAGGCGGTCCTTAAATGGTTAAAAGGTAAGTTCACCTGTTCATCAAAAATGAAAAGGTGAACTATCCTGACCAATAGAGCTGCACGATTCTGGCTAAAATGAGAATCACAATTCTTTTGCTTAGAATAAAGACCACAATTTTTGCGGCGTAACATCCTCTTTCACATTATACAAAAAAAATTTGGCTAACTTTACTGTTTATTTATTTTTTTTAATTAATTTAAGTGTATTTTTTCCCCCAAAAATTGCACTTGAAAGACTGCTGCGCAAATACAGTGTGACATAAAATATTGCAACAACCGCCATTTTATTCTCTAGGGTCTCCATAAAAAAAAAATACACATGTTTGGGGGTTCCAAGTAATTTTCTAGCAATAAATGTTGATTTTAACTTAGTAAGAAACAAGTGTCAGAAAAAGGTTTATTCTTTAAGTGGTTAAACTTCCCTCATTTACATACCGAAGTTCACCCCTTTGATCTAAGAACGAAAAGTTACAGTGTTTATAGTTATCTACCAATGCAGATAATGTTGTGAAAAACTTGCCCGTTTTTTTTCTTTTGACAGCTGAGTGAGCAGAGAACTCTCTACACTTGTTACATGAATGAATCGGGAAATTCTGCATAGAGATCGCGAGGGGGGTTGAATCAAGATCGTGATTTTTTTAACGATTAATCGTGCAGCTCTACTAACCACCCCTTTGGACCTCGCTGCACATAACCACCATGATGCCGCTGTAACAGTCCACACACTGTTGACCGCAATACATTGCCCATTGCTCAAGGGACCCCTAGCAACCTCTGGAAGCACCCTAGGGTTCCGTGGATCCCTGGTTAGGAAAGCCTGCTCTAAACATTCTAATAAAACATTATGTAATCCAGCCATCCTCAACCAGAGTTCTGTGTAATCCAAGGGTTCCTTCAGGGGTTGCTAGGGGGTTCCTTGAGCTGTGGCTGACTTAAATCCCATCGAATGGTGCCTGAAAAGTTTCAGAGCCGATGCTACTTGGTAGAACCAGCTGCATGACACCAATGATATTTTTAGCTGTCCGTAATTGGGGCCAATGTAAGGGACATTCTTCCAACTTACCACGTAAGGAAGAGGGGGGGGGGGGGATTCTTCCCACTAGCCACCAATGTAAGAGACATTCTTCCAAATGACCACCAACATAAGAGAGGGCTTTCTTCACACTGGCCACCCATGTAAGGGGCTTTTCGTTCCATTGGAAATCAATATAAGGGGCTTTCTTCCTACTAGCCACCAATACAAAAGACATTTTTCCAAATGACCACCAACATAAGACAGGGCTTTCTTCCCACTGGCCACTAATGTAAGGGTATTTCTTCCCATTGGCCTGCAATGTAAGGGCTTTTTCCCACTGGCCACCAATGTAAGAGTCCTTGTTCCTACTGGCCACCAATATAAGGGGCTTTTTCCCACTGGCCACCAATGTAAGGGTCATTGTTCCTACTGGCTACCAGTGTAAGGGGCTTTCTTCCCATTGGCCACCAATATAAGGGGCGTTCTTCCTACTAACCACTAATGTAAGAGACATTTTTCCAAATGACCATCAACATAAGAGAGGGCTTTCTTCCCACTGGCCACCAATGTAAGGGTCCTTGTTCTTACTGGCCACCAAAATAAGGGTCTTTTTCCCACTGATCAGCAATGTAAGGGTCATTGATCCTACTGGCTACCAGTGTAAGGGGCTTTCTTCCCATTGGCCACCAATATAAGGGGCTTTCTTCCTACTAACCACTAATGTAAGAGACATTTTTCCAAATGACCACCAACATAAGACAGGGCTTTCTTCCCACTGGCCACTAATGTAAGGGTATTTCTTCCCATTGGCCTGCAATGTAAGGGCTTTTTCCCACTGGCCACCAATGTAAGAGTCCTTGTTCCTACTGGCCACCAATATAAGGGGCTTTTTCCCACTGGCCACCAATGTAAGGGTCATTGTTCCTACTGGCTACCAGTGTAAGGGGCTTTCTTCCCATTGGCCACCAATATAAGGGGCGTTCTTCCTACTAACCACTAATGTAAGAGACATTTTTCCAAATGACCACCAACATAAGAGAGGGCTTTCTTCCCACTGGCCACCAATGTAAGGGTCCTTGTTCTTACTGGCCACCAAAATAAGGGTCTTTTTCCCACTGATCAGCAATGTAAGGGTCATTGATCCTACTGGCTACCAGTGTAAGGGGCTTTCTTCCCATTGGCCACCAATATAAGGGGCTTTCTTCCTACTAACCACTAATGTAAGAGACATTTTTCCAAATGACCACCAACATAAGAGAGGGCTTTCTTCCTACTGGCCACCAATCTAAGGGGCATTCTTCCCACAGGCCACCAATGTAAGGGGCATTCTTCCCACTGACCACCAATGTAAGGGGCATTCTTCCCACTGGCCACCAATGTAAGGGGCATTCTTCCCACCGACCACCAATGTAAGGGGCATTCTTCCCACTGACCACCAATGTAAGGGGCATTCTTCCCACTGGCCACCAATGTAAGGGGCATTCTTCCCACCGACCACCAATGTAAGGGGCTTTCTTCCCACTTGCCACTAATGTAAGGGGCATTCTTCCCACTGACCACCAATGTAAGGGGCTTTCTTCCCACTGGCCACCAATGTAAGGGGGATTCTTCCCTCGAACCACCATGGACATTATTAAAACTGAACCAAAGAAATTTCCCAGCTCAACTTACTGACCAGCCTACAACCAACCGAATGATCCTGTCTAACAGCATGCGTCAAAAACGGGTTTAGTTTACACACAAATACATGCATAAACTGCAGAGCCACTTCATGGCACCCCAGTATTATCTGCAGTCCTAACTTTATACATTTTGAGAGCCTCCATAGCAGAAGCACATGCATAATAATTGATAGGTAGAGGGCAGGTGAGCCTGGAGGGAGCCCACACTTAAAGGCACAGGCTCCAGGCTCACCTGCCCTCTACCTATCCCTTATCATGCATGTGCTTCTGCTATGGAGGTGCTCAAAATGTATAGAGTTAGGACTGCAGAAAATACTGACCACCAGTGTAAGGAGCATTCTTCCCACTGACCATCAATGTAAGGAGCATTCTTCTCACTGACCACCAATGTAAGGAGCATTCTTCCCACTGACCACCATGTAAGGAGCATTCTTCCCACTGACCATCAATGTAAGAAGCATTCTTCCCACTGACCACCAATGTAAGGAGCATTCTTACCACGGACCACCAATATAAAACCCTCTAGTGTGCAAGAAAGTGTAAATGTTTTTTTTTTTTTCTTAGCCAGTGTAGGTAAATTTGGCCTGGCTGAGAGCCAGGCTGGGTTAAATCTGGACACAAAAAGAGAGCCTGGTAACAAAAGGTCATAATAGGGTTTAATTAATAAAAATACAAAATGTAATAGATAGCAGCAAAATGTACAGTGCTAAAAGCAATAGTATTTACCGCTTCACATGTTCATAAAAAAACAGTAAAGGCACCACAATGGTGCAATGAAAAAACAGACAAGAAATAAAAAAACACAGAACATAACACGAAATAAACTAAACGTCCAGATGGCAATTACCGTGCATTTCAATGTAGGTATTGTCATGCAATATTTATTGGAACCCCAATGATTAAGCCACTTCGGTGAAACATGTCTGGGTATGGTTACATGGCAACTGTGAGGAGCATTTAAACATTCAACGTTCCAGTTACTGGGTGTGCTGTGCCGTGTGAAGTGAAAGAGAAAGGAGACAGCGTGGAGGGTGAGACATATTGGTATTAACGCCGGGTCCGCCGAGACCATAATATATCGGGTCACCACTGCTGGGTCCTTGTTTCCTGTTGAAAAGTTATGCTGAAGTGCCTTATTTTTATATGAAGGATGTGAGTACAATGGTTGAGGAATTTTGTGTGCTGTTGTAATAAATGGTTTACTCTACTTCACTATTGGAAGCATCTCTTTTTTCCTTATATGTGGAGTGCAATTATCTAACATTCTGTCTGGATCCATCTGTGACCCATGTGGAGCTATTAAGCGAGTTGGCCGAGCATGAGAGTGCAAGGCATATACTGCTGGTGAGTGCGATTCCTTAGGGTGCGGTAGCACTGAACACAGGTGGTGTGGTGGAAGATATTCTTTTCAAGTCACTTCAAGAATTTTGTTTAAAGACACTTCAAAACTTTATTTGCTTCAGGATTTTTTCATTCACTTTTCTGTCACTTTTTGAAACATTATCACTACAAGTAACAGTTTATGGACTTTTGTTTGGATTTGTTTCCCTTTTTGGACACCTGCAAAAACATATAATCACACTTCACTTTAATTTTTCACTTTATGTATATAGGTGATTAATTGTGTTGTTGTTTTTTTAGCACTGTTTATACATATTTTTCAGTATTGTTTACACAGGTTAAATATTTAGTTTATTCACAGACACTGTGATTATTAGCGCTACTGTTTTTATTCATTTAAAATCACTTTACATGCAATATTTATCGCTTGGTATATAACATGTATGAATCATGTATGGTTACTGACAATCCATATGTGCACGGCCCCTAGGGACATGAGCTCAATAGTTGACTTAACTGATGCTAGATAACAAAAGGGTCTTGTTGGTCCTATTTGATTCCCCGAATAGAGGATCGATTGGTGTACGATCAATTGCAAGGGGAGAGATTTTCCTTTTCCGATTAGCTCAACGGAGCCATGTATCCAAAATAAAGTCACTGATGGTATGCAGATTGACTGTGAGCTCCCATATGCAGTCACTCAGGGAGGCTAAATCACCCATCAGGCAGCACCTCTGGTTCCTCCACCTACTTGCTGGAACCTTGGAGAAGCTTCCAGAAGAATGGGAAGGAGGTTAGGAGGAGCTGCCTGGAGTATTGAGGAGGGCCCCAGCCAATCCCCAGCAAATAGGTTATCAGGGGGTAGGCCCCACTTAAATACTTAGGGTCAGGCCAGCAGGGGCAGTGGCGTTCCGGTGGAAGCTGAAGATGGAGTGATGAGGAGGCTGCAGTGGCACTTGAGGGTAGCCCCTAGACTGGTGGTGGGGGGGGGGTTGGGGGGGTTGACCTCGGGCTTGGGGCTCTGGTGCTAAAGGGACCCTCTCAAGACACACAGAGGAGTCCTGTCCAGAGGCACGGGAGCAAGAGTGAGGACAGCAGGAGCCAGCGAGCACATCCAGGAGGTCCCTAGGAGAAGTCAGCCAGGTGGGCTTATGAGTGTGCAGTCTGGGAGGACTGTGGGATGCAGCCAGTATTGCTAGTGAAAGGGGCTGCTGCAGCCAGGTGGACTGGCAGAGCCTGAAGAGGTGGTGCTGGGACCAGTGACCACAGGAGGAAGTGCATTGAAAGTGCTAGTGGTGTCACCCCATCGTTCTTAAGTATAGGGGCCAGCAGTCCGTGCCTGTAAGGCACCTTTGCTAAAGATTTTTATTGGGTGACACCACAGAGGATCTGCAAGAAAGATTGTGCAGGAGGAAGGAAAGGAGTGTATATAGCTGAAGTGTTCCTGAAGAGAATTTGTTCCAGTAAAGTTGGCATCCCATAATACCCATATCCCCATCCAAGTTTATTAACCCCTAAATAAAATACAAAAACAAAGTTGTTGGACCGTTTCCAGTCTCAAGTGACCCTGTGGAAATTGAGTGTGCCTGGCTGTGCAGGGTGGGGATCCCTATTCACCAGCGGCTACTACGGGAATGCATTACATTTGGGGGCTCATCCGTGATATAGACCATGATAACCTACACAGCCGTTGCTCCTAGCAACCGAAGTTTCATCAAGCTAAAAAACTGCACTTTGTTCCAGGACCACTGTAGGGGTTAAAAACGGGGGAAACTGACTTATGTTTGCTGCCTATTTGTAGCTGTGTGCTGCAACCAAGTGCTGTTACCCTTAGTAACCAGCGGGAGCTGGTGCCGGAACTGTCGCTGCCCTGCATACCTAGTTGCCCCAACAACGGCTGGGACGGACACATGTGTTAAAACCCTGCTATTCAGTGAACTGTACCATGTGCTGTCACCTATAGCAACTACGGTGGGCGATCGCGCCCATGGATTACAAAAAGGCCAGCGATCTGCTTAAAGCTGGAAAAAGTGCTACAATGTCCTGTTAAGAACAGTAAAGTGTGCACAAAAATGTCTGCTGTTGCCCGTGGTGATTGGGGTAAGCCAGCGGGTGCCTGCAGGAAGGGGTCTGTCAGTTGCCAAACCACGGCTGATGTGAAAGACTGTCCTAACCCTGCTAACTACAGTGAGATATGTGTTACAGACTTTGCTGTTACTCATGGAAACCACACTAAACGCTTTCTGCCACCTGCTCCCAGTTGCTCGGGCACAATCGGTGCAGAGCGGCATGTCTGGACAAGTTCTGCAAGTGTCAGTGTATGCATCATCATCATCAATGTGCCTGCAAACTTCAGTACAGTTAACAAGGAGTAACATCGGAGCATGCGGCAAAGGGCCTGCTTATCAGAACTGCGAGTGCTAGGCAGTCTGGAAGCCTGGGGGTGGAGCCACGCCCCAGAGGAGACCCAGCGTGCCCTGCTAACAGTGAGAGAAAGGAGCAAGATGGCTGAAGGTGTATGTGTGTACCCATCACTGACCTTGTTGCCTGATCTGCAGGAGTGGACACTGGTGTCCGGCTGGAGCATTGTGGGGGATTCGCCCTTGGAATGATCGAAGGGACTGAGCAACTGTGACTACTATGTCCCGGCTGCAGAATACCGACCACGGTGGTTAGTGCCTGGATCCGGTGTGGGCACTGTGACGAGCCGCTCACCAGGCTGACACCCAGTGAACAGGAACCACTGAACTACAATGTGGACCTGCGGTCAGGACTTTGCACTAAACAGCCGCGGAAGTTCCAGAAGACTGGAGCGGGCCTCAAAACATCTGCTCAAGTTGAGTGGATTTGAGTTGAGTCTGAGGCTGGTGATTCCTCTGCAAAGAGAAGCTACATTGTGGAAGTGAGTTAAGAGTCTGCCACAGCCTGCAGCCCAGTTGGGGACCTAGCGCTTGTGAGTACTGCCCAGCAGGAGCTAGATGACATCCTTGAAGTGCCGGCCGTGCCTGTTGACCCTGCCAGCTCTACTAGGAAGGAGCCTTTGCAGGAAGACAGGTGAGCCAGTGGGGAGTGGTAGCAGTGGGTGCACTGACTGGGGGTCGCCTAAACTGCAGACAGAATTTTGGCCCTTGGATAGTGTTTGCGGATCGATCGTCACATAGTAGCTCGGAGGAGGAGTGGGAGTGGGGAGACTCCCAGGAACATGTAGAAGTGTTGCCAGGGGCGGACTGACAACTCATGGGGGCCCCCCGGCAATAGGAGATTATGGGGCCCCCAGGCAATCAGAGATTATGGGGCCACACAGTATACAATCACACAGTATACACATACATGTACACACAGTATACACAGACATGTTTCTATTGGCTGAGAAGGTACTGGAGAGGTGGGGCAGCTATAATCTCTGGATTTTTAGACCAAAAGGATGCCGGTAAGGGGCATTTCAGAAACATATGTAAAAAAAAACACAGATTTTTACATATTGTCCCTGGTTTTACTGAGGCTGGCAACCCTGATGGGGTCCCCTAGTGGCCCGGGGCCCTCGGGCAGTGCCCGAGTGGCCGAATGGTCAGTCCGCCCCTGAGTGTTGCCCAATGTGCCAAATCCAGCTGAAGGGACTGGAGGAACCATGCAGATCCCAGTTAGTGTCAGACAGACTTTCCTCAACAGACCCTCTCTACCACCCATAACAGAGAACCTGAGTACAGGCAGTGGGTATTGAGGTCTCCCAACACCTGTGTTCTTCCTGGGAAGGGAAAACCAAGAGAACAGCCCAGGTTTTCCAGATTCCGACAGGAAGTGCAGTGCAAAACAGCTCTAGAGTGGGGTCTGGACTATTCCTATATCCCTCCTGACATCATTGAGTACTCCCGGAGAGAGTGGGAGGGTGATCTGGTGTGGGAGTACATGCATATTCAAAAGCCTCTGTGGGAGCCAGATTGTGGGGAGACCTGGGCCCGGTTTCAGGACATTAGACAGGAATGGAGGCTGGGGAGGACAATCTACAAAGACAAGGTGATGGTTGTAAAAGCAGGACAGCCTGCCAGGAGCCACTCTGTGGCTGTCAGAAGAGCTGACGGCAACTTAAAGCGATTGCCTAATCCTGATTTCTACCTGTGAAGGACTGATGTGGAGTGTTAAGCTTGCAGGTAAATAAAACACTGGAGCCAAGACCTCCCCAACTTCCTTCCACTGTTGCATTTTAACGCACACATTCTGACCCACTAAAACACGTCATGGCTCCCCATGATAAAGATAGTGTCTGTTCTCATTTCAGTGTTGCAGTTTTGAAAAATACAACATGTTTTTTTTTTTTTTCGCATTTTGGTGCATTGGGGAAGCCCATAGAAGTCAACAGCAGGGCATCAAAATATATATAACGTGTTTTGGTGCGTTGGCAACTGGTATTAACAAGCCTTGCTTAATGGCTGCTACCTGTAAGCCTATCCACTCCAAACTCTAAATTTAAAAATACTTTGAAAATGTATATAAACGGACAAAGGAAATATATGTTGATACACGACAACACACCTACTTAGTGCTATGAAAAACCACACCTCTATGCAGTAGATATAAATGGGCCCTGATAGCTGCCATGATACCAGTTGTAACCATAGGCCCCTCTCTTATACTGAGGCATCAACACCCACTACCTCACCAAATTTCCTACCAATCAACCTCAACCATGGTTGCCTTACCCCCATCTGTACTACCATGAACCTTCAAGCTCTTACTTCACAACTTTGAGCTGTTGTCTGGCAGACCACAACCCTTTACCCATCATCTCCCTCCCACTTTACTCACCGAGCGATCAGCGGTGTTCGATCACTCAGTTCTCAGTGCAGAGGCGCCAGGGGACAGATGCAGCATCAGACCAATACTGCATCCACCTAGTAAGTATGAATATGTAAAAAAAAATTCAGACCATAAACATTGTTCCTCATTTCAAACTCTGATGAAGGACTCCCAAAACACGTTGGTTTCTCACCTTGACCTTCTATGTAACCCTACAGTATAATGGAATAACATATCTGAATTATCTAGATATAGACTTACTGCTTTGTACTACAAACCAAGTAAACTGTGGAGACCCTCTGGGGCAGGGGTCTCCAAACTTTTTTAAACAAAGGGCCAGTTTACTGTCCTTAAGACTTTACGGGGGCTGGACTAGAGTAGAAAATGCCCCGTCTTTGGTGTTATTGGGAGAAATTTTGTCTCATCATTTGTGTCATTTGGCCCCATTGTTGGTGTAATTGGGAGGAATTGTGTCCCATCATTGGCTTTATTGGGAGAAATGATGTCTCATTGTTGGTGTCGTGGGAGGTTTTGTGCCCCATCCCTGGTGTCAGTGGGGGAATTATGCCCCATTGTTGCCGAATAAAAGCAGGCAAAGCGCCACATCTGGCCCCCGTACCCAGACAACCCCTACCAACACTATAATAATACTGTTAGATATCAATACCAGTGTGACAACCCTAGCGTCCAACGTCACCTATCAACTTACCCAAGCTTGTATAAATGGCACTAACACAATCACCCTCATGGCCATTTCTTCTCCCTGTACATCACACCCTTTCCTTTTACCACCACAAAAAGGGCAGGACATGCAACCTATGCTGCAGAAGAAGTTCACAGCTAATGGGGATGGGCACAATTTGGCCATTTTCCATATGGGTGCTAAATTAGCTTGTCCTGACACTGGGTGAAGGGGACAACACTGATGCAGCAGGAGGGAGCCCAGAGTCAGGCTTTAAATTGTTATTGTATGTACCTAATATCATAAGTTACATTCTGCATGTAAACTGGGACACGAAGGGCCAGCACTAGGGGCCAATCAGGCTCTTCTGGTGTGCCAGGCAACTTGCTGACAGGAGGAGATAACAGTAAGCAGAGATGACCTCATCAGTTTGCTGCTGCTCCATCACTGTCCATCTAGAACAGGGGTCTCCAAACTTTCTAAACAAAGGGCCCGTTTACTGTCCTGAAGACTTTAGGGGGACTTGTGCCCCTTCATTGATGTCAGCGGGGGAATTATGCCTCATTGTTGGGATCATTGGATGAAATAGTGCCCCAAGGGCTGGATAAATGCAAACAAAGGGCCGCATCTGACCCCTGGACCACTGATCAAGAAGTTTGAGCATGTGTTCTTGACAGAGCTGTGCTGCTACTGCAGTAGATTTTGAGGACCCGGGTATGGGATCTGGCAGGGATTTCTGGATCACAAACCTGGCTAAACAGAATTTAAGATCCATCAGCAGGTAATGGAGCATTTAGCATTTAGCTTTATGTCTGGAGCTTAGCCTTAAAGTGGAACTAAACCCTCCTATCCTTTACAGCCAGCTGCCAACTTAGCCTTTGTTTGAGGCAGTGTTGTGGCCCTGGAAACGCGTTGGTCTGTTACAACTTTAACTGTTAATATTCTTCTTGGATGCTTTCACCTTATGGTCTGGGGCCCATTTACTTTTGTTTTAGCATTAGATCCATTCTTTGGCACCCATTGAGGACACCCTTTAATGGAAAGTGTCTATCCAAGTGTATATATCTTCTTCTAAGCCTAGGTGAAGGGCGAGTGTTGTGGCCCCCAAAACTTATTGGTCTATTAAAATTCTAACTATTAAAATTCTTCTTGGACTCTTTCATCTGATGGTCTGGGGCCCATTTATGTTTTTTTACCTGTAGATCCATTCTTTGGCACCGATTGAAGAAGGCCCTTCAAGGGTTTTCATTCAAATGTATATATCTTCTTCCAGGCCCTGATGAACAGGGAGTGGTGGTCCCAGAAACATGTTGGTCTATTAAAATTCTAACTATTAAAATTCTTCTTGGACTCTTTCATCTTATGGTCTGGGGCCCATTCATGTTTGTTTACCATTAGATCCATTCTTTGGCACCGATTGAAGAAGGTCCTTCAAGGGTTTTCATTCAAATGTATATATCTTCTTCTAGGCCCTAATGAATTGGGAGTGCTGTGGCCCCAGAAACATGTTGGTATAATAAAATTCTTCTTGGACTCGTTCATATTATGGTCTGGGGCCCATTTCTGTTTGTTTACCATTAGATACATTCTTTGGTAGCCATTGTGGAAGACCCTTCAAGGGAGGTGTCTATATGTTCTTGTAAGCCCTGATGAAGGGGGGGGGGGGGGTTGTGGCCTCCAAAATGTGTTGGTCAAAATATTAATCAATAAAATTCATTATGGACTCTTTCACTTGTCTGATGCCCATTTGTGTTGGTTTACCATTTTTTGGCACCCATCGAGGGAGACATGTTTGTATTTGGAGTTACCTCACCAAGCCAATGAACCTATTTGAAGGCTTCCCACATTTTAATACGTGTAAGAATCCCATTGTAGCTCCAATTTTTTTTTTTCTGGAATTCTTAAAATTCTGAAGGCCAGGGCGCTGTACGGGAAGGTAGTAGATGCTTTCCATCAGGCTTGGCGTCTCCGTTGTTGTAGGTGGCGGCAGCCCAATCAGTCGTGTCACCGTTCTGGCTCCTGACACTGCTTTACAATTTCTCCAATTAACAGCTAATTGATCAATTAAGCAGCTCAGGGAAAAAAGAGGTGAATGGCTGGATATGGGTCAGCATTTCATTTTACACCCGAATAAACAGAGAGCCGGGTGTGTAAATTAATCTGTAAATCTGCATTATGAAAGTAAATAAAAAGGTTTATGTTTAAAAATGAAAATGTCACATTTATATTACCGGAGCCTGATCAAAAAAAAACAGCTGATTGCATTTCAAGTTTAATCCCAAATACTAGTTATGCAAATAGCTCTCGTAAATGTAATTGTGTGAGATTTTTTATTTATATTGGTGTGAGTAAATGTTTAAAAAATACCTGTTGATCCTGCCAAAGGCCTTCTTTAATAAAGTGACAACCAGATTGCAGTGCTAGAGCACAGTAGTCACCCTGTGCTTTTATCCAATCTGCTGCAGTCAATGCCCCCTGCTGGTTGATCTGAAAATATAGCAGCTGAGGTTGTTCAACAGCTTGGCCCATTTCCAGAGGAGGAGCAGCTGTACCCCTTTATGGGGACAGACAGCAGGACCTGTTAGCCAAGAGCATCATCCAATGGCTGAATAGATTGCTGTGGAAATGTAGATTTATCCTCAATCACCACTTGCCCTTCAGAAGGTTTTATCCCCCTTCATGACCAGGCCATTTTTTGTTATTCAGCACTGTACTACTTTAACTGACAATTGCGCGGCCATGCGACACTGTACCCAAATTAAATTTACCGTATTTGCTGGCGTATAAGACGACCTTTTATAGTTAAAAAAACACCCCAAAAAATGGGGATCGTCTTATACGCCGGGTATAAAATGCCACCGCTGGATGTCAGCCCGTCGGATGCCTGCTGGATGTGCGGTAATACTGTATGTAGCTTCGGCTACATACAGTATACACCGCTGAGCCAATCCCGGCGAGCAATGTATTCTATTGAATGCAGAGCCTGCTCAGATTGGAGTAATAACCTCTGCCAATCCGAGCAGGCTACATACAGTAGCCTGCTCGGATTGGCTTTGAGAGTCAGAGAGGCATGAGCTGATATTACAGCCTCTGCCTCTGCCAAACCGAGCAGGCTTTGTATTCTTTAATAGAATACATCGCTCGCCGGGATTGGCTCAGTGATGTATACTGTATGAAGCCGAAGCTACATCCAGCGTAACTGGACAGGACATAGTGGAAGTGGGCAACTATGTAGTAGGTGTCATGGAGAACAATGTTGATTGAGGAATTGGCTAGGACAATGCCGGTAAGTTCCCTGACTGTAAATAAGAATCCGAGGGCTCATAGTATTGGGACCTCTCATTTAATAATTCCCTGTGCATTGTGGTCAGTCAACTAAAGATTTTAACGCCTGTTGGAATAGCAAGGATTATTGTGGTGGATGTAAAGTATGCCCATGTGTCTACATTTAGGTCGGTGGTGAATATGTGGTTGAATCAATTTTTTTGAAAGGGTTTTTTTTATATGGTGTTGCCTCGGAAGCTGGGGTAGTCTTATATGGCGAGTATAGCCCAAAACCTATTTTTTCCACTTGAAAAATAGGGGGTCGTCTTAAACGCCCAGTCGCCTTATACGCCGGCAAATACGGTATGTCATTTTTTCCCCACAAATAGAGCTTTCTTTTAGCGGTAATCAGCACTGCGTTTTTTTTGCGCTATAAACCAAAAAAAGACAGACAATAAAAGAAAGAAAAAAAAAAAAAAAAATATATATATAATATATATATTTTTAATTTTTTCCCTATAAAACCTATACAATAAAAAAATCTAATTTTTTTCATAAATTTAGGCCAATATGTATTTTGTTACATGTTTTTGGAAACAAAATACCAGTAAGCATATATGTATTGGTTTACGTGAACGTTATAGCGTCTACAAACTACAGTATATATTTATGGAATTAGTAATGGCGGCAATCGGCGACTTATAGCGCGACCGCGATATTCCAATGGACTGTCAGACACTTACTGACACTTTTGGCACCTTGCGGGAACCAGTGACACTAATACAGTGATCAGCGCTAAAAATATGCACTGTCACTGTACTAATGACACTGGCTGTGAAGGGGTTAAACATCTAGGGCGATTAATAACTGTGTGCTGGTGTTTTTGTGTACTGTGGGAGGGGCTTTTACTAGGGGAATAGATGGATTGTATTCTCTGCTTTGCAGGAACACAAAATCCATCCCTTCCCCCTGTCAGAACGGATATATGCCTTGTTTACACAGGCAGATCTCAGTTCTGTGTGTTTTACCGACGATCATCGAGTGCCCGTCACTCGCAGATCAGCTTTTGCTGTGATTAATCACAGCAGAGGAGGCTCCCTGGTGTCACTTGCCCGCCCCCTGCAGGCAAAAGTGCAAATTCACGTATATACGGTATATGTAATCCTGCACAAGAGGGACACCCTGTAGCAGTAAATCTGCTATGGGGCAGACAGCAAGTGGTTAATAAGGTGACAACCAGATTCCAGTGCTAGAGGACAGTGGTCACCCTGTGCTTTTATCCAATCTGCTGCAGTCACTGCCCCCTGCTGGTTGACCTGACAATTTAGCAGCGGAGGTTGCTCAACCACTTGGCTTGTTACTGGAGGAGGAGAATCTGTACCCCTTTATGGGGACAGACAGCAGGACCTGTAAGTCTGGAGCATCATCCAATGGCTGTATGGATTGCTATGAAAATGTAGATGTGATTAATCCTTAGGATGATACATCTCTACAGAGTTGCTGCTTGAACACATGTGGCTGCAGAGGAGATTAATTTATGCTATACTGTATGGATTATTACATAGACCTTTTTTATTTTTTTATTTTTTTAAAAAAAAAAAAAAAAAAATTTTTTTTTTAAAAGTCAACAAACAAATACTGCAGCTGATGACTTTTAATAATCAGACACTTACCTGTCCCTTTTTTTCTGTGTCCAATTTAAGCATAAAAAAAAGTTTTTCTTTGCCTTTTTTTTTCTGTGTCCTATAGGGGATATTTGCCTTCACAGCCAAAACTGGAAGTGAGGGAATCCTGGGGTGTCATTCAAGTCCCCATTGGATGATTTGCCCTCTATTTCTGTTCGGGGACAACCCAAAATTTGGGTCTATTTATACAACATTTGTTGGACAAATGCCACACATATTTGTGCAGACTGAACAAATTTTATATTATATTTTTAATATTTTTAATTATTACTAACTTGCTGGTAAGGTAATTGGCCCTAGTATGTTTATGTATGAATGTGAGTTAAGGACCTTAGATTGTAAGCTCCCTGAGGGCAGGGACTGATGTGGATGTATAATATGTAAAGTACTGCATTTATTGACAGGGCTATATACCGGTAAGTACCTGTAATAATTTCCCATTTTCCCTATGTATGTCCTTTGGGACACCCTGTAGATTAATTCCTATGATTTTTAGCTCCATCTAGTGGCCAAAATGCGGTATAGTTTTCTAAAATACCTCGATGTGAAAATATATCACATTTTGGCCACTAGATGGACATGACGATCATAGGAATTGATACAGGGTGTTCCAAAAGTTGCCATACATAGGGAAAATGGGAAATTGTAGCTAACTGTCCCTTTATTTATGAAATATTAATTACAAAATTTTACAAAATAATAATAATTAAAAAAACTAAAAATGTAATATAAAATATAATATAAGTTTGTTAATTTTACAAAATTTAAAAAAAAATTAAAAAATTTTACAAAATTTTACAGTATTACAAAAAATATGTCCCTCTTGCGAGAATGTGTCTAAAAATAGACCAGTGTCCCCTTTGGGATAATTCCCTTGTATTCCTTTTCTGGTGACAACTCTCTGTGATAATGGTCACCAGGACAAATAGAGAGGGTGAATCTCCTTGACAAGGATAAAAACCTGACAGGGGTTCTAATCCCTACTCACTCTATCCAAAATGTATAAAAAAATGTTTTGCCTCTAGTCATACTTTATTTTATTTTTGGCACTTAATTTATGAACTGTTTCTTTTTCTTTCTTTTTTTTTCCCTTTCTTTTTTTTTATTTTTGTTTGACACTCTGTGAATTGTGTTCACTGCAGTTGATTAGCACTATGTTAGTGTTGCACATATTGTTCTTTCAAGTTTATATTGTTAGCTTATCACACCAGCTGATACATTGTTCCTGTATACAAGATTGGCACTACACATGTAGATATAGTTTTCTCTAAATATAACATGTGTGAATTCACACGGAGCCTTGTGTATGGAAAAGTGTCAGAAAAGAAAACTGTCAATATTGTTGTACTCTGTGCTTCTGAGTAAAAGGACAGCATTTTCGATTTTTCTCACTGAGCTCCCCATAGCAATAACATAGTATATTCTTCCTCTCATTGTGTTTCCCGTAGTAAAAAATAAATAAAAAAATATAAATAATAATAAAATAAATAATAATATATATATATATATATATATATATATATATATATATATATATATATATGTGGGATTTGATAATACTTGTAGAAAACGATATACTACTACAATCTAGATATTATCTCATCTCTATGCATTAACTTTGTTTAGTCTCTGTAGATTAGTCAGTCTGTAAAACTATGAGCGCATGCTACTATTAATATCAGAATAACACCAGTTAATTATGCAATCACACACGGCTAGGAATAATCAAATCTCATTTATTTCCCAAGGAAATAAGAACGCTAACGTGTATTAAAAGGGGGTTACACAATTACATACTATACAGCAAGGCTACAGCACAATGATATAATATACAGTTAAAATACAATATAATGATCTACTTATCGTGGTGACCCTTCTCAGCTGCGCTCCAGATGGAATAAGAGAATCAGGTGTGTGTGCAAACCCTTTTTGTCAATCACACCTCAATCACAGCACCTCCCACTGCCCGCCCACCTGCCCAATTGGTAGTCGCCTCCATGTATTCTGATTGTACTGCCAGAAGTGGTCTCTGGGGGGCAGCGTCTGTCCAGAATTGCACTTAATCCAACTGCTGTCTAATCTTGGAACTGCGATCTCCGACAGCCCATAATTAGTCTTTGTGTAGCCCAGCCAGATAGGAGCCGACCATTCATCACGTACAATAGCCCTAGACTCATGACAGTATGAGGTGTAACTGGTTACATTCCACCAGAGAGGGGGGGGGGTGTATCTTGTAGATGTGGGAATCCCAGATTGAATCCAACATATGCCGCTTTGCGCCTCAACAGGCGCATAACACCCTTCTTCCGACCCAGCTCCTATTGAACAGTCCATAACTGTTTTCTCCCTGACATGCGTTTCCAAATCAGTACCCATAGAACAGTCCTTGACTTTCTTAACGCGCTGTGGTTTTTCAACCTGTGCAGCAACAGCTCCTATGGAACAGTCTATAATGGTCTTATCGTGTCATGCTTTCCAACACGCTCCGCTTTGCCACTTAGTGACACACCACCATCCTTCTTCAGTGACAGCTTCCATGTCACCCTTCTGTGTCTTTGGTAACTTCAGGACGAGATGCAGTACAGGCACGGGGTGCTCATTCACTCACCATTCACCATCACACATTCAGGGTAACACATCACCCAGCTTTCCAACACAGAGTCTCGAGGGGGGGCCTTTCGCCCATGTTACTAGCCTGACACACACCTTTATCACACTACACCATAACATAAATCAATTTCTTATCATACTATATACATATATCTGTATCCCATCCCTTTATGCACCCCGCTCCCAATCCTATAACCCTTTACTGTACATATGGGTCGGGATTAGGCAGGCTTGCTCACAACGGTATTGCAGGGCTCTGACTTGGCAGCAAGGTCTCTAATTTGTACACAGAGACTCTACTGTCAATTCGTCCCTCAACTTGCATAGCCAAATGGGAGACCCTTCTATATAAATATTGAGTCTAATCACACATATAAATTTGCAAAAATTACAAAACCACACAATTCCATCCCTGTGCCTGGATTTCAGAGACCATGCCCAGGGTATACCATGCACCTCTACCTATGGTTAGGTTCAAGGAACCTTCCAGTTTTATGACTAACATTACATCGGCATTCTTTAGGACAAAGAAACAAACTTGTCTATGTCCCAAATGACACCCAGGTGCTTCCTCCCCAGCAATGATCCCTGAAATAACTTCCCAACATTTTTACGTTCACCACCATGATGTATTGACCTGGCATACAAAGGACATCATGGTCATACTTCCGACCGAAGGAAGTATCAACCTGCTTCCATCTCCTCTGATCACATGTGGGTGATTTAGCCTCAAATGCGACAAGATAGAATCCCCAATCAGTAAGCCCATTGATGCCACCAAACATACAGACCAAGTCCGCACTTCTGTATATGGGATCATACAGCCTAACACCTTTCACCATCCAAACTGGTACAGCCCATCCAGGCATTCGACCACCCTTTTGGATTAGTGTAGGCGACGTGTTTTGGCAGAGTCTTACTGAGCGGTGATGCTAACTCATCAGGCCACTTCCCTTTATACAGAGATTGCACAATCAGCTTGATGCTGGTTGACACTTCCGTCCGCCACTGCGTGTGCGCCAGAGCCCATGACCGATTTCCATCCTGTACCCTCACACCCTCCACCAACCTCTCAACATGGTTCACCAAATCTGGAGACCCTGGGTATTTTGTGAATGTTATTAAGGATGCCACCAATCTCTCTGAGTAACAAAGTCCCGCTCAAGCTATTGCTGAGAGTTTGTTCCTTAGGATACCGATGTCTACTCCATTACCAACACCCATCCCAGCTCCTATTCCCCCAATATAGTGCTGAATACATGCCTCCTCTTGTGGTTACTCCTCAGAGATAAGCATCCTGAATGAATGAATGATTTGTATAACGCTACAACTGCGAACTGAATCGCCTCAAGGCATGCACCTTATTCTGTGTCCGCACATCTCTGGGAGTAAGTCACTGGTATGATGACAGCACTTGATTCAGCGTATACTCAGCACATATAGGGTAATAGGTTTTTATCAACCACTGTGAGATGTTGCAGTGCCATATGGTGAAGGCATACTGTACCCTGGTAGTCAGCGTTTGTTCCCTTTATCTATTGGAGCATGCTCCTGTGTGTATTCACTGGCATTCCCTGTGCAGGGTTTCAACTCCTCAGGTGAGACCTCAACCGGGCGCATCTCCCCCATATAAGGAAATGTTCACCCTATTGAAGTGTCACCTGGCACCCTCTAGTCTGACCAACAGACACCTTATTATGCCTAAGTGCCCGCCTCCTGGGTACCTGCACCATATAAATTCCGTTACGTCAATACATGTCCTACATTACACAACTTTCCTTCTTTCAACTCCTCCCTCCAACAAAAAAACATATATATTTTACATTTCCATGTTCTGATGGATTGGACGTGTTATATTCCTTCCCCAACCTCCAACCCATTGTACGTATATTAATAACACGTTTGCATTCATCAGGAGAGAGTCCAGCAAAAAAAAAATGTTTCAAGTCTTATTGATAGGCACAGTCTTTCAGATTCAGCACCAGATCGTCCATAGGAAAAGAAAGGTGTTAAAGTGAATCTTTTTGTTTGTCTCGTCTCTCCTGATATTTAGTGGAATAAATTTGGGGCGTGGTATGGCACAGACAAACTGCCAACCAGATGATCATCTGTCATCCATTTTTCCAGAACCTTTCCAATCTCGCTCCACCAGAATTCTGGAATTGAAAAACAAGAGCAGAATCAAATTCTTATCCATAATATCTGCTTGCTTATTATATTTACTCCTATTTCCTTCCTTGGAACCCAGGAACTTAGTATTCCTGGCTTCTGCAATTTGACCAAACTATCAAAAACAACCATGACCTCTTTAGGCAGAACCCACTCTAAAATGGATCCCCACGGTATGGTCAAAACTTTAAAAAAACGAACGTCACTGTTGTTTCTCAAAAATTCTCCATTTAAAACGCAAAAAGAAAAACAACCAATGCATTTATCTTTATCTTACGATCTATGCACTAATTTTATCTTACGATCTATGCACTAATTCCCCTTTCAGGTGTATAAAGCCTAAACCTTTTGGAGCTTTTTACACCTGAACAAAACAACAATAAAATAGCTGACTAAGCCAATACCCAAAAACAAAAAAAAAAAATATGTTTTTTTTTTTTTCCAAAAAAAAACAAAAATTTAAAAAAGAATAAACATTAAAAGTCTGGCCATTATCACCCAAGAACAACATGACAAGACAACCACCATACAACAATGACAAACACTCAACTTTTAAAGACATCCATGGATTTTCTCCTGAGAAGAGTACACGTTTCTTTTTTATCTGAAAGACAATAAGTTAATGGGAAAAACAACACAAACAAAACAAACAAAACATTTGTAACTTCATCACAACATTTGCTACCTCATTTGTAACTCTTTAGTTTTGTCAGATTGTTGTTTAAATATTTTCATTGTTTGCAAACAATTACTAATTAATGAGCTCATGGTACCATGTGATAATCGATTATGCATTTACAATAACCTAACCCCCGTGTTGGTCTCACTGTGATGGACCTGCAAACAAAACACAAATGTTTAGTATCCCAAACCTGTTCTCTCCCTGGTCTCTGGAAAAGGAACACAAAGACAATGATTAAACACGATTATCATGACAATTGACTTTAAGTGCCCCAAGTCTCTTCTCATTAATTGTACTGCTAGGGGAACACCGAGTTGTAGTATAAACAACTAAACTAAAAAAATAAAAATTACAAACATTAAAACTAAAACAGAAATTAATAAAAAAAAAAAAAATTGAAAAATGAAAAATTGAAAAAAAAAAAAAAAAAAATTACTAATAAAAAAAAAGAAAATATGAAAAAAATAAATTCATAATAAAAAAAAACATTAAAAAATAATAATAAAAAAATTGAAAAAAATTAATGGAAAAAAAATGAAAAATTAATAATAAAGAAAATTAAAAAACCTAATAAAAATTCATTAAATAAAACATTAAACCTTATAAAAAAAACTACAAAAATACTTAAAACCTTATTCATAGGAAGGAAACTTTTGATCAGAGTATTTTTAACATACTTGCAGCTGACTAAGTGCTGCCAGCATTGCTTCCCCCAGTGCTATGTTTGAATAACCATTCGGCTACTTCCATTTTGATTTTATGCAACTGTCCTACATATTGCTTTTCAGTTTGTAGACTCCGTAATTGGGTCTTACCGGGGAATTGGGTTTGCTTACTATTGGCTCCATGCTTTGGATTGCTACCCCACCTGGCCGAATAACATTCATAATGCCTTGGGGTAGTCTTCAGGTATGATCTTTTTTTGATATCGTTATTCGCCCAACAATACTTTGCGATGTGACCTCCCCTTTTACACAAACAACATTTTAGCTCTGGTTTCTCTGCATAGGCCCTTTTTTTTAACATCTTGTGCTGGAAATTCGCATTGCTGGATAATATTACTGTGATTGGAATTAACAGACATTACACTTTCATCGTCTGAGGAGTCATCAGAAGTTTCCATTTCAACTCCTGAATCAATTTCAAGCGCAGTTATCACGTTTGTATTTACGTCTCCAGCATCAATTCCCATCATAGTAATATGATTTGCAGCAACAATAGTATATGGGTCCTCTTTATGTTCCACTTCTACTTCTGTACACTGAGCATGTGCGGAGGGTACCTCCACCATTGCATCTTCGGCTATTGTAGGTTTGGAGGATAAATCCATTATGGCTGCCTGTGTACCCTGTAACTCCTCCTTAAGCATTGCGATAACCTGCAAATTCTCAGCCTCCCTTTGATTCAAAAAGACGATGCAACCTTCTCTTAACTCACACGTTTTTCCTAATTCCTCCAATCTCTGTTCTAATTCGCATTTTTCCGTCACTAATTGTTCAATCTGACTACGCGCTTGTGCATCTGCATTTTCAACCCTAATTAATATATCTTTTGTTATATTTTGTAGCTGCTGCATGAATTGCTTCCTTTCATCTATCCATTCTGATTCCTTCCGTTCAGAAATGTCTCTAATTTTTAAAAACATGCACATCAAATTTGCTAATCTCTGTTTTCTGCCTTTTTTTGATTTATTACTTATAAGGCTGTTATGTGTATTACATTGTGTCAAAAGTTCATAAAATTGTTGTGTCAACCCACCTTCTTGTGTAGATTGAAATCTAATAGCCCCATGTTTAGCGATGAATAGCTCGATGGCCTCCATTGATATGCTAACTAGCAACTAGCTACACTGAACAGTTGTTAAGACAATACACACACAGATGAACAAATAGATAAGCAACCCCCCACAAGCTGCTCAAAGTCTAGTTTTTCACCTCTAGTCCCACACAGAAGACCCAAAAACAAAACACAACACAAAAAAAAAAAATACAAAAAAATCCGTTTAAACTACGAACTTTTCCAGAAAAGACACTCTTACTGCTGTCTCCTCTTAAATTGCAGGCCACAGTGAACTCCTATTGGAACTGAGAGCTATCACACTCACATGGGTAACAAAAAACTAAAAATATATAAAAAAATTAAAATAATTCCCACTTTTTTCCTCAGCGCTGTGTGGTTTGTCCTGTCAATTTATCGATTATATAAAATAACCCAAGGGGTGATCATCCCTTACTCGCCAGTCACAATGACCGGTTACCTGGCCAAACTTACAAACATTTAACATACATACATATATCAGCCACAGCTCTCACCAGGTTCTACGCGTCCGCTTCACCGATGAGATCTTTCACAGAATTTTCATGACCATCCAAGCGTGGTTTCAGAATTCGCGAGCCAGCGCCAATCTTGTCCACACTAGAGACGATTTTCCGTCCTGGATGTTTGAGGGTTTGTGTTAATGAGACTCGAAACAAAGAAAAATGCCTTAGGTTTGTGAATCCAATGCAGAAAAAAAAACGATATTCTGCTTGTCTCAATCTATGGGTGCCAAATGTGGGATTTGATAATACTTGTAGAAAACGATATACTACTACAATCTAGATATTATCTCATCTCTATGCATTAACTTTGTTTAGTCTCTGTAGATTAGTCAGTCTGTAAAACTATGAGCGCATGCTACTATTAATATCAGAATAACACCAGTTAATTATGCAATCACACACGGCTAGGAATAATCAAATCTCATTTATTTCCCAAGGAAATAAGAACGCTAACGTGTATTAAAAGGGGGTTACACAATTACATACTATACAGCAAGGCTACAGCACAATGATATAATATACAGTTAAAATACAATATAATGATCTACTTATCGTGGTGACCCTTCTCAGCTGCGCTCCAGATGGAATAAGAGAATCAGGTGTGTGTGCAAACCCTTTTTGTCAATCACACCTCAATCACAGCACCTCCCACTGCCCGCCCACCTGCCCAATTGGTAGTCGCCTCCATGTATTCTGATTGTACTGCCAGAAGTGGTCTCTGGGGGGCAGCGTCTGTCCAGAATTGCACTTAATCCAACTGCTGTCTAATCTTGGAACTGCGATCTCCGACAGCCCATAATTAGTCTTTGTGTAGCCCAGCCAGATAGGAGCCGACCATTCATCACGTACAATAGCCCTAGACTCCTGACAGTATGAGGTGTAACTGGTTACATTCCACCAGAGAGGGGGGGGGGGGTGTATCTTGTAGATGTGGGAATCCCAGATTGAATCCAACAATATATAAATATATATAATTTATATTTTATTTATATATATATATATATATATATATATATATATTATATATATATATATATATATATATATATATATATATATATATATATATATATATATATATATATATATTTATATTTATATATATATATATATATATATAAATATATTTATTATTATATATTATATATATATATATATATATATATATATATATATATATATATATATAATATAAAAATCTAATACATATAAAAAATACATAATTTATTAAAAAGTAATAAAATATAATTGATAATACAGCCATACATTTATGATCCCTGACCCATCGTGGTACGGATTCCAGTAGACCTCTGAAGGTATGCCGTGCTATCTGGCACTGAGCTGTCAGTATCAGATCCTTTAAGTCCTGTAAGTTGGGAGGTGAGGCCTCTATGGATCGGAACTTGTTTTTTCAGCACATCCCACAGATGCTCGATTGGATTGAGATCTGGAGAATTTGGAGGCCAAGTCCACACTTTGAACTCATTGATGTGTTCCTCAAACTATCCTTGAATAATTTTTGAAGTGTGGCAGGGTGCATTATCCTGCTGAATGAGGCCCCCCGCCATCAGGTAATACCATTTTCATGAAGTGATGTCCCCAACAATATTTAGGTAGGTGGTACGTGTCAAAGTACCATCCATAGAAATGGCAGCAGCCAAGGTTTCCCAACAGAACACTGCTTCGCCGGCTTGCCTTCTTCCCATACTGCATCCTGGTGCCATCCCTTCCCCAGGTAAGTGACGCACTCAGCCATCCACATGATGTAAAAGAAAACGTGATTTATCAGACCACACCACCTTCTGCCATTGCTCCATGGTCCAGTTCTGATGCTCACATGCCCATTGAAGGCAGTTTTGACTGTGGACACAGGTCAGCATGGGCACCCTGACCAGTCTGTGACTAAGCCGCTCCATATACAACAAACCGCAAAGCCCATTTTTTTCTGCTTTCAACACATCAACTTCAGGGACAACATGTTTACTTGCTGCCCTAATATATCCCACCTATTTTCAGATGCCATTGTAATGAGATAATCAAGGTTATTCACTTTACCTGTCAGTAGTCATAAAGTTCTAGCTGATCAGTGAATATTATTTATATATAATATACTGTATATATATATATTTTTTTATTTGATATGTATATATAAAGTATATCAGTATATCAATATCTATCTATTTAATTAGATATATTTTTATATTTCTATCTATTTGGCCGCTTCCCGACCGGCGCACGACGATGTACGTGGGCAGAATGGTACAGATAGGCATAAGGGCGTACAGGTACGTCCCTTTGAATTTGCCTCCGTGCCATCGTGCACGCTGGTCGGGACCTCTGTGGGTCCGGTTGCGGGTCCCGTGGACTCGATCACCGTAGGGATACCCGCGATCGTCTCACGGGGAGGACGAACGGGGAGATTCTGAAGTAAACAAGCATCAGAACCCCCGTTCTGCCTAGCAACAAGTGACACTGATCTCTGCTCCCTGTGATTGGAGCAGAGATCAGTGACTGTCACACACAACCACGCCCCCCCCCACAGTCAGCAACATGCCCCTAGGACACAGTTAACCCCTACACGGCCACCTCCTGGTTAACCCCTTCACTGCCAGTGTCATTTACACAGTGCTATACAAATGATCGCTGTATAAATGTCCCAAAAATGTGTCAAAAATGTCCGATGTGTCCGTCATAATGTCGCGGTCACAATAAAAATCGCTGATCGCCGCCATTACTAGTCAAAACATAATTATTAAAAAAAATGCTATAAAACTAACCCCTATTTTGTAAATGCTATAACTTTTGCGCAAACCAATCAATAATCGCTTATTGCGATTTTTTTTTACCAAAAATATGTAGAAGAATACGTATCGGCCTAAACCGAGGAAAAAAAAAATTTTTTATATAGTTTTGGGGGATATTTATTATAGCAAAAAGTAAAAAATAATGTGTTTTTTTCAAAATTTACGCTCTTTTTTTGTTTATAGCGCAAAAAAAAAAATTAAAACCGCAGGGGTGATCAAATACCACCAAAAGAAAGCTCTATTTGTGGGAAAAAGTCAACTTTGTTTGGGAGCCACGTCGCACGACCGCGCAATTGTCAGTTAAATCGACGCAGTGCTGAATTGCAAAAAGTGCTCTGGTCAGGAAGGGGGTAAATTCTTCCGGGGCTGAATCGATTAATCGTTAAAAAAATTGCCATCTCGATTCAACCCCCCTCACGATCTTAAAGCGGACCTTTAGTCATTTTTTCAACTTTCCATCTATTAAATCCTCTGCTTTTGTGTTTTTTTTTTTTTATACTATTTGATAATTTTTGATATTTAGTAATTTAGTTTTTGTTTGTATTTGCTATAATAAACATCCCCCAAAAAAAAATAAAAAAAAAATTTTTTCCTCAGTTTAGGCCGATACGTATTCTTCTACATATTTTTGGTTAAAAAAATCGCAATAAGCGATTATTGATTGGTTTGCGCAAAAGTTATAGCGTTTACAAAATAGGGGATAGTCTATGGCATTTTTATTAATATTTTTTTTTTTAAATGGCGGCGATCAGCGATGTTTATCGTGACTGCGACATTATGGAGGACACATCGGACATTTTTGACCCATTTTTGGGACCATTGTCATTTATACAGAAATCAGTGCTATAAAAATGCACTGATTCCTGTGTAAATGACACTTGCAGTGAAGGGGTTAACCACTAGGTGGCAGTGTAGGGGTTAAGTGTATCCTAGGGGCATGTTTCTAACTGTGGGGGGCGTGGCTGTGTGTGACACGTCACTGATCTCTGCTCCTCACAGGGAGCAGAGATCGGTGTCCTGTCACTAGGCAGAATGGGGAGATGCTTGTTTACATTAGCATCTCCCCCTTCTTCCTCCCTGTGAGCGTTCGAGTCCATGGGACAAATCACAGAGCTTGCCACGGGCCCGCACCCACCGGCCGCCTCTTAAAGGGCAACGTACAGGTACGTGATTCTGCCTGTACGTGCCCTTCTGCCGCAGTAGATCTGCGTGAGGCATTCAGGAAGCGGTTAATCGTGCAGCTCTAGCATCCCCCTGAAACAAAAATTTCATTTTTGGTGGATATTCCCAAAGGGAAATCACATCTGAAGGGATGCAGACCCTGAAAATTTCCTCATTAGAGCCCTGCAGGTGCGGCAGCTGATTGATAGTTATAAAATCACTCCCATTCACAGTCACTTTGACATGGACACAGATAAACAAACAGCAATTTCTTCAGAATAAGAAAAGGTCGGAATCTGCAACAAGTTTGGTAAATGTTAAAGGGGGATTCCACCCTAAAGTGGAACTCCCGCTTTTCGGAACCCTCCCCCCCTCCGGTGTCACATTTGGCACCTTTCAGAGGGGAGGGGGTGCAGATACCTGTCTAAGACAGGTATCTGCACCCACTTCCGGGCATAAACTCCCACGGGAGTTTACGTCACTTCCTGTCCCGGGACGCTGTCTGCCGGGACACACACGTGTCCCGGCAGACAGCGCTGAACATTCTCATTGCGCCGCGGGACTCGTGCATGCGCAGTAGGGAATCGGGAAGTGAAGCCACTTCCTGATTCCCTCACCGAGAATGGCGCCGGCTACAGCAGATAGCCGAGCGATCGATCGGCCTCTGCTGCCGACACCGCTGGACCCTGGAACAGGTAAGTGTCCATTTTTTAAAAGTCAGCAGCTGCAGTATTTGTAGCTGCTGGCTTTTAAAAAAAAAATTTCAGTACAGTCCCGCTTTAATGTTTTTTTTTTCTCAATAAAAGTGGACTTACTCTTTAATTTTTATATAAAAGAAAAAAAAAACAGACATAAAAGAAAAAAAAAAAAGATGCAAAAGCAATAACAGAGGGGGGAATGTTTTTTTTTTTTTCTCAACAAAAGTGGAGTTACTATTTAATAAAAAAAAAAAAAGAATATAAATATAAATATAATATAAAAGAAAAAAAATATATAAATATAATATAAAAGAAAAAAAAAACAGACATCACATGAGCAAAAAAAAAAAGATGCAAAAGCAATAACAGAGGGGGGAATGTTTTTTTTTTGTGGAGTTACTATTTAATAAAAAAAAAAAAGAATATAAATATAATATAAAACAAAAAAAATATATAAATTTAATATAAAATAAAAAACAAAAAACAGACATCACATGTGCAAAAAAAAAGATGCAAAAGCAATAACAGAGGGGGGAATGTTTTTTTTTTTTTTCTCAACAAAAGTGGAGTTACTCTTTAATTTTTAAAAAAAAAAAAAAAACAGACATCACATTTGCAAAAAAAATAAAAATACAAAAGTAATAATAGAGGGGGGAATGTTTTTTTTTTTCTCAACAAAAGTGGAGTTACTGTTAAATTTTTAGAAAAAAAAAAACAGACATCACATTTGCAAAAAAAAGATGCAAAAGCAATAACAGAGGGGGGGAATGTTTTTTTTTTGTGGAGTTACTATTTAATTAAAAAAAAAAAGAATATAAATATAATATAAAAGAAAAAAAAAACAACAAAAGTGCAAAAAAAAAAGATGTAAAAGCAATAACAGAGGGGGAATGTTTTTTTTTTTCTCAACAAAAAACTAAAAAAAAAAACAGACATCACATTTGCAAAAAAAAAGATGCAAAAGCAATTACAGAGGGGGAATGTTTTTTTTTTCTCAACAACAGTGGAGTTACTCTTTAATTTTTATATAAAAAAAAAAAAAAAAAACAGACATCACATTTGCAAAAAAAAAAAAAAGATGCAAAAGCAATAACATAACCGATGAATAAATACCAGAAACGGCTTTAAACCAACCAGTCACAAATCATCCCGGAAATGTGATTTTTTTCTTTAACGTTTGTACATCATCACCATCTCTACAATAGGATTTATCACCCGTAAATCTGCAATTGGCTAAAAATTGTCACGTATGTTGTCCTCCTCGCTGGTTTCCTGAGCTGTCATTTTCTATATGACCTCACCGCTCTTCATATTAAAGGGGCAGAGATGTTCCAAGGTTGTCAGGACAACCCCCTGCCGGGGCAACCCTCGCTATCACCCTAACAGCTTCATTTTATTATGTCTGTAAAGTTGCATTCCACCAGAAGATTCCATAGTGTTGTCATCAGGACCTTTAATGGAAAAAATATATATATAATAGGAACCATATCAGAGAGTGTTGTGGTTAACCACGATATGTGAAAGCCCAAGTGTTATACTTAAAGATGAAATTTAAGCTTCTTTTATGGTTCCTCCTTTCCTCCCTGATCAACATGGTAATGACATTTTGAAATAAAACACTTCCGCTTTCATTACAGACCTTATTTTAAATCCAGTGATGTAATTGAAATTCGGACAAATTTTTTTTGTTATTCATAGATTCGGATGTATCCGAATTTCTGAATTACAATAGCAGCGAATTTAAACAATTCCAAAATAACAAATGAAAAATTTGTACGAAATTCAAATTCAAATGGTTTTCAAATCGAATTTTCATTTCTGAAGAGAATTAAAAAGAATAGAAAATAAAGGAATTTAATAGAAAAAAATAAAAAAGAATATACAGTGGAACCTCGGATTGCGAGTAACGCGATTAGCGAGCGTTTCGCAATACGAGCACTGTATTTTAAAAAAATCGTAACTCGGTTTGCCAGTGTTGTCTCGCAAAACGAGCATGATTCAGGCCAAAGCGGGTGCAGTACCGCGTTTGGCCTGAGGAGGGAGGTGGCACTGGAGCCGAGCGGCGCCGATCACCGCCGTTCGGAAATGCACGGAAAGGCCCGAGGACAGCTCGTCTGACCTCTGCAAACCTCGGGAACGGAGTCTTTCCGAGGTTTGCCGAGGTGTCCTCGGGCCTTTCCCGTTTCCGAGGCTCTCCCGCGCCCCCCACCTCTGGCCGCATGCGGTATTGCATGTTTTTGAAGTCAATGCGGAACAAATTATTTTTGTTTCCATTCACTTCAATGGGGAAACTCGCTTTGATATGCAAGTACTTTGGATTACGAGCATTCTCCTGCTAATAGAAAATAAAGGAATTTAATAGAAAAGAATAAAAAAGAATAGAATAGAAAAGAAAAAGAATAGAAAAAAAAAAGGGATAGAATAGAAAATAAAAGAATAGAGCAAAACAGAACATATAGAATAGAAAATAAAAGAACAGAATAAAATGAAATAGAAAATAAAGGAATAGAATAGAATAAGAAATAAATTAGAACAGAATAAAATAAAATAGAAAGAATATAACCATCTTCTGAAATTCGAATTTCAAATAGAATAAATTTGAGTTTGAATAGAATAGAGTAGAATAAACAATAAAAAAGAATAGAACAGAATAAACAATAGAAAAGAATGGAATAGAATAGAAAAAAATATAGCCATTTTCCAAAATTCTAATTTCAAATAGAATAAATGCAAATTTCAAATAGAATAAATTTGAATTCGAATATAATAGAATATAATAGAAAAAAAAAACAGAATGGAAAATAAAAAAAATAGAATAGAAAAAAATTAAAGAATACAATGGAATAGAAAAAATATAACCATCTTCCAAAATTTAAATAGAATAAATTTGATTTATAACGGAATTCAATTCGAATGGAATTGGAAAATTTTGATTTGATTTAAATTATAATAAACAAAACGAATTCTCTGACGGAGACTATTTATCATGTGATCAGCCGTGTCCAATCACAGCTGATCACGATGTAAACAGGAAGAGCCCGTGATCAGCTTTTCCTCACTCCCGTCTGTCAGACGTGAGTAGAGGAGAGCCCATCTGCTGCTCCTCTGACAGGGGGGGTCTGTGCTGATCGATTATCAGCGCAGCCCTCCCCCCCCCCGAGGATGCCCACACTGGATCACCAGGGATGCCACTAGGTCCACCAGGAATGTCACCACAAAGTATGCCACCCTAGACCACCAGGGATGCCAATCAGTGCCCACAATGGATGCCAATCGGTGTCCACAATGGGCATCACTGATTGGCAGGCCTTATTGTTTGGCACTGATTGGCATCCATAAATACCATACATAACAGTACATCAGTGCCACCTATCAGTGCCCATACATGCCACCTATCAGTGCCACCTATCAGTGACCATCCGTGCCGCCTATCCGTGCCCATCCATGTCGCCTATCAGTGCCCATCAGTGCTGCCTATCAGTGCCGCATATTAGTGCCCATCAATGCCACCTCATCAGTGCCAGCTCATTGGTGCCACCTCATCGGTGCTCATCATGCCGCCTTATCAGTGCCCGTCAGTGCAGCCCCATCAGTGCCCATCAGTAAAGGAGAAAACGTACTTATTTACAAAGTTTTGTAACTGAAACAAAAAAAAACATTTTTTTTTTTTTTTTTTTTTAATTTGGTCTTTTTTTTATTTGTTTAGCATAAAATAAAAATCACAGAGGTGATCAAATACCACCAAAAGAAAGCTCTATTTATGGGAACAAAATGATAAAAAATGTAGTTTGTGTACAGTGTTGTATGACCGCGCAATTGTCATTCAAATTGCGACAGCGCTGAAAGCTGAAAATTGGTCTGGGCAGGAAGGTGTATAAGTGCCCGGTATTGAAGTGGTTAAAAAAGATTGTTTTTACAGGAGCAGTGATTTTAATGATGCTTAAAGTGAAACAAAAGAAAAATAGACCCCTTTTACACTGATAGCGCTGCGCATTAGCGATAAAGCGCCACTATTTTTAGCATAGTTTTAGCAGGGCTATTCAGCAGCTAGCTGTGCGCATTTAACCCCCGGTAGCAGCAGAAGAAAGGGTTAGATGCACCCGAAAAGTGCCGCTGCCGAAGCGCTATGGCAGCACTGCCCGTTGACTTCAATAGGCAGGGCGGTGTATACACCGCTCCTCCACCGCTCCTCCACCACCCCAAAGATGCTGCTTGCAGGACTTTTTCTAACGCCCTACAAGCGCAGCGCCCCAGTGTGTAAGCACTCAGGCTCTCACACTGGGGCTGCAGGGGAGGCATTTTTCAGGCACTTTATAGGCATTATTTTTAGCCCTTTAGCTCCTAAAAATCGCCTCCAGTGTGAAAGGGGTCTTAACCACTTGACCATTGGGCACTTAAACCCCTTTCCTAACCAGACCAATTTTCAGCTTTCGGTGCTCTCACACTTTGAATGACAATTACTCAGTTATGCAACACTGTACCCTTATGAAATTTTCGTCCTTTTTTTCACACAAATAGAGCTTTCTTTTGGTAGTATTTAATCAACGCTGATTTTTTTATTTTTTGCGCTATAAATCAAAAAAGACTGAAAATTTGTTTCTATTAAAATTTATTGCAGAGTACAGGGGTCCCCGAGTTACGAACTGGTTAGGGACTGCCCGCCTGTTCTTAAGTCGGAATTGTTTGTAAGTCGGCCGCGCATGCGCAGACCGCCAATTATGGACAATTACGGACATTTCCGGACATTTCCGATGTTCCGTCTAATGCCGTTCTGTGCATGCGCTGCAAATTATGGACATTTCCGAAGTTTGCCGGCATTTTCCGAGGCTCTGTATGCCCGCGCATGCGCAGAACGGCTGGAGGACGGCGGAAAATGGTGGAGGGTCCCCGCAGCGCCCCGTTCGTAAGTAGGGGATGTTCGTAGGTCGGGCGTTCGTAAGTCGGGGACCCCCTGTATTGGCGAGTATTAGCAGAGTATTGGCGAGTATTGGCAGAGTATTGCAGTATTGCAGAGTATTGCACAGTGTTGCAGAGTATTGGCAGAGTATTGCACAGTATTGGCAGAGTATTGCACAGTGTTGGCAGAGTATTGCACAGTGTTGCACAGGGAGAGATGGCAGCAGCGCTGTGGGCTGGATGTGTAGTGCCCACAGCGCTGCTGCCATCTCTCCCCCTCTCCGCTTCTCCCCTCTCACTGTACCGATGACATGACGCTGATTTGTTTACATGTGATCGCTGTATCATTTGACGGAGCGATCATGTGGTAAACGACCGCTATCAGCGGCCGTGATCACGGATGTTACCGAATGCGCGCCCCAGGGGGCGCGCGGGAGCAAGATTCTGGGAGGACGTCCGACGGACGTCCACCCAGAATAAGCCGACCGTGCTGTAGCCGTCTTTCAGCTATGGCCCAGTCGGCAAGTGGTTAAATATCATGCCTAGGGGGTCCCCTTAGTCTGTCTAAAAAGTGGCGCATCTGTTCAGTGTATAGAACCTGCTGTAGCAAAACTGACACTTATAAAGAAAAAAAAAATGCATTTAAATTGCCGGCAATACAACAATGTTAAAAAAAAAGGCGTGGGGGCGGCCCCCCCAATCCATACCATTTTTAAAGGGAAACCCATGCCAAAATGAAAAAAAAATTACGTGGGGCCCCCCAAATTCCATACCAGACCCTTATCTGAGCATGCAGCCCAGCAGGTCAGGAAAGGGGTGCACAGTGCATTGTGGGGCGCTCGGTGGGCAAACATCCCCGCAAATTCAGGGGGTTTGCCAAACAGGTGAATGGATGATGCTCGGTCCGAAACCGCTCACCCAACACTATCAGGGAGATTTATCCTCTACTTCTCCTGGTGATTATTGTCACGGGGAATGAGAGTAATAGGAGATGCACATTTCTAGAGCTGTCATTGGATCAGGAGAAGAGCACCTTCCAATGGGGAGACTTTTATGGTGACGATTGTCTAAGAGAGAATTTCCCTTACTCTGGAGAGATTTCATCCTACTAGCTGTTGTTTCTGCTGGACAAGAAGTGAAGGGAAATCTCCCCAATGGGACAAAGACAGCAAATTAAAACCTAAGATGGGTTCGGACTATTCCCATTCCTATCCAGAAATCAGTCACTTCAACTCTACTGGAATATTGGAATATTTTACCCCCTTCCCGACCAGGCCATATATCTTTTTTTTGCTATTCGGCACTGTGCTACTTTAACTGGCAATTGCACCACTGTACGGAAATGGAATTTATATAATTTTTTTCGCACAAAAAGAGCTTCCCTATTGGTGATATTTGATCACCACTGTGTTTTTTTTTTTTTTATTAATATAAAAAAAAGAACATTTTGATTTTTTTTTTTTACTTTCTGTTATTACACATATCCAATAATAAAAAAATATATAATTTGTTTCCACACAAATAGAACTTTATTTTGGTGGTAGCTATGATTAAGCGCTTTTAACTGTGCGAAATGCGTCAGTTATTATCTGGACCTGTGTCTCTGAAAGATGTATGGATTAAGGATTAAGCTTTATTCAATAAAGGCATTATTTTGGAGTGCGGCCGTCCTTTTCCATTTTAAGCCATTCTTCTTTTGGTGGTATTTGATCACCATTGTGTTTTTAATTTTTTACAAGATACATGAAAAAAGACCAAAAAAAAAATAAAATTTAAATAAAAAAAAATATATATATATATATATATATATATATATATATATATATATATATATATATATTTTTTTTTTTTTTACAATACAAAAAAATATCCAATACAATATCCAATTGTATATCCAATACAAAAAAAATAAAAGATCTTCAAAAATTTGAGCTAAAATGTATTCTGCTACATGTCTTTGGTACAAAAAAAATAAAAAAACAATAAGTATATATTAATTGGTTTGTGTGAAAGTTATAGCGCCTACAAACTATGGTATGTATACTGTAATTTTTTTTTCTTTTTTTATACTTAAAATGATGGTGATAGTGCAGCAAGCAATTTGACAGTGGCTGGGAGGTACACTAAATGACTAACTGACATCAGCAGTGACACTAATACAGTGATCAGTGATAACGGTATACACTGTCAATTTACTAATGACACTGGCAGGGAAGGGGTTAACATCTAGGGGCAATCAAAGGGTTAACTCTATGCCTTACAATGTGTAATGTTTGTACTGTGTGCTGCTTTTTACTAAATATCAGTTTGTTCCTTTTCCCTGCTTTGCAGGAATGAGAAACAGAGCGATTGTTCCCTCTGTACAGAGCCCTGTGTTGTTTGACAACAAAGGGCTCTGGGCTGTGATTGGGCACAGCTGATCAGTAGGTCCATGCAGGGGCGGACTGACCAGTCGGTCACTCGGGCGCCGCCTGAGGGCCCAAGGCCATTGGTTAATACTGCTAACAGCGCCCTGCTTCCCGCCGGCCCCTCCTTCCCTCCCGTCCGTCCCAGGTGCTTGTACTGTATGCGTCGTGACGTCACCTGGGACGGACAAGAAGAGTGGAGGGGCCGGTGGGGAGCAGCGTGCCGTTAGAAGTATTATTATCGGCATCGGTGAGTGAAGCTGAGAGGGCCGCGGCTGGGACGGACGAGAAGAGTGGAGGGGCCGGCAGGGAGCAGCGCGCCGTTAGAAGTATTATTATCGGCATCGGTGAGTGAAGTTGAGAGGGCCGCCACAAGTGATGGGGGGGGAGTACAGATGTATGGGCCCTGGGCCCCAACATGACCACAGGAAGGCCCATGATACTTCCCTGGTCCCCCACCCCACGGTGTCCCCATGTGTGTGTGTGTTCTCCCTCCAGTATCCCCCAATGTGTGTGCGTTCTTAATATGGGGACTGGACTGGAGAGCCTCAATTATGAGGTCATAATTGAGGTCCTCCAGTCCTGTCCCCATATTAATTTAGTTGCCCTTCTCTGGAGTCTCTCCAGCTCCAGCACACCCTTTCGGAGGATTGGTGACCAGAACTGGACGGAATGCTCGAGATGCGGTCTGACCCCCACACTCTGATCTCTATGCACTGTTGTGTGTTACATACTCCTGGTCACATACTCTGGTTCAGCCGCATCACGAGTATTCCGTCCAGTTCTGGTCACCAATCCTCCGAAAAGGTGTACTGGAGCTGGAGAGAGTCTAGAGAAGGGCAACTTAATTAATATGGGGACTCGACTGGAGGACCTCAATTATGAGGAACGACTACAAGTGCTAAATTAATTCTCCCTGGAGAAGAGACGCTTGAGAGGAGATATGATTGCGATAAACACATATTTCAACAGTGATCTCATACGCAAAAGTATGAAACTTTTCAGTCCCAGGGAGTGTAAGAGGACACGGGGCCACACGATGAGACTGGAAGAGAAGCGGTTTAACCTTAACCACTTCCGCACCGGCGCACGACGATGTACGTCGACAGAATGGCACGGACAGGCATAAGGGCGTACAGGTACGTCCCCTTTAAGATGCCGCCGTGCCATCGAGCGCGCGCCGCCGGCAGCGCGCGCTCCCGCCGGTCAGGACCCCCGTGAGGCCGGACGCGGGTCCCGCGGACTCGATTGCCATGGGGATACCCGCGATCGTCTCACGGGAAGGCTGAACGGGGAGATGCGGAAATAAACAGCATCTCCCCGTTCTGCCTAGCAACTAGTGACGCCGATCTCTGCTCCCTGTGATTGGAGCAGAGATCTGCATTCACTAGCTGACAGCCACGCCCCCCCCCACAGTTAGAAACACGCCTCTAGGAACATGTAACCCCTACATTGCCACCTAGTGGTTAACCCCTTCACTGCCAGTGTCATTTACACAGGAATCAGTGCATTTAAATAGCACTGATTGCTGTATAAATGACAATGGTCCCAAAAATGTGTCAAAAATGTCCGATGTGTCCGCCATAATGTCACAGTCACAATAAAAATCGCTGATCGCCGACATTACTAGTAAAAAAAAAAATTATTAATAAAAATGCTATAAAACTATCCCCTATTTTGTAAACGCTATAACTGCGCAAACCAATCAATAATCGCTTATTGCGATTTTTTTTACCAAAAATATGTAGAAGAATACGTATCGGCCTAAACTGAGGAAAAAATTTTTTTATTATATATATTTTTGGGAAAAAAAGGACGTCAATTTTGTTTCAGAGCCACGTCGCACGACCGCGCAATTGCCAGGTAAAGCGACGCAGTGCCGAATTGCAAAAAGTGGTCTGGTCTTAAGCCAGCAAAATGGTCCGGTCTGAAAGTGGTTAACCGCTTCCCGACCGCCCACTGCATATATACGTCAGCAGAATGGCACGGGCAGGCAAAAGCACGTACCTGTACGTGGTCGTGCATTTGCTTGCCTGTGGGTCGCGCGCGCGCGCCGCCAGCGGCGCGCTCGCGACCTGGTCGGGAGCTCCGTGACCCCGGCCGCGGGACCAGCGGACCCGATCGCCGCTGGTGTCCCGCGATCGGGCTACGGAGCTAAAGAACGGGGAGAGGTATGTGTAAACAAACCTCTCCCGCGCTTCCTACTCTGCCTGTCATTGATTGGCTGTTCCCGGTCATTGGGAAAGCCGATCAATGACGTCAGACGTCAGCCCCGCCCCCTAATGTAAAAAAAAACACACACACGTCACCCCTCCCCTCCCCCTAGTTAACCCCTTCACTACAACTGTCATTTATACAGGAAACAATGCATTTAAATAGCATTGATTGCTGTATAAATGACAATGGTCCCAAAAATGTGTCAAAAATGTCCGATGTGTCCGCCATAATGTCGCAGTCACAATAAAAATCGCTGATCGCCACCATTACTAGTAAAAAAAAAAATTATTATAAAAATGCTATAAAACTATCCCCTATTTTGTAAACGCTATAACTTCTGCGCAAACCAATCAATAATCGCTTATTGCGATTTTTTTTACCAAAAATATGTAGAAGAATACGTATCGGCTAAACTGAGGAAAAAAAAGTTTTTTTATATATTTTTGGGGGATATTTATTATAGCAAAAAGTAAAAAATAATGTGTTTTTTTAAAAAAAATTTTGTTTATAGCGCAAAAAATAAAAACCGCAGGGGCGATCAAATACCACCAAAAGAAAGCTCTATTTGTGGGAAAAAAAGGACGTCAATTTTGTTGGGAGCCACGTCGCACAACCGCGCAATTGTCAGTTAAAGCGACACAGTGCCGAATCGCAAAAAGTTGTCTGGTCTTAAGCCAGCAAAATGGTCCGGTCTGAAAGTGGTTAAGGTGCGTAGGGGGGTTTTTCACTTTCGGGGCGGTAAGGATGTGGAACTCTCTTTCATAATCGGTGGTGTCGGCAGGAAGTATGGATAGTTTTAAAAGATTCTCGGACGTGCATCTTAGCGGAAACAATATACGTGGATATGGGAAATTATTTTCCTACACACACACCTACACGGGTTGAACTGGATGGACTGTTGTCTTTATTCAACCTTACCGACTATGTTACTATGTTATGTTACTATGTAATTTCAGGGTGCAGAGTTCTGATACAGCCCTATACTCCCCCTTACTTTAAATGAAATAATAGACCACACCTTCTTTTATGGAGTAAATGGCCGCAACAGCCTTTTATTAAAACATAACTCCAATAACTGAAAAACACATATAAATAACCATAGTGATAAATAACATATCAACACATAACCAGTATAAATACACCTGTAAACAAACATCAAGAACTGTAAACAATCAGTTACACCCTGTTAATGGGTCAGTGACGGAGCTAAGTACTATAAAATATATATATAATTACTGTATCTGTATATATATATAACACCACCGAGGGGCACTGCGGGATATAAAACATAACCAACTGGCCTCCATCTGTACCGCCCGGAGACAAACACCTGTCCCGCAGTGCACGAGTAATCATCAAATATATAATTTGATGTACTACCAGGAGGGGCCATCTACTGATGAGCCCCCCACACACCGGAGGGGCCATCTAATGATGAGCCCCCCACACACACTTACCACCTACATAACTGCTCCGTCACTGACCAACGAACAAACACGCCACCCCTTTTCATATGATGAACCCTCTGCTTCCGATTCCTGAAACGACAACAAAAGCGTTAAAACCTCCAAAACATTGCCTTATATTAGGGAGGGTGGGTGGGAAAAAACCTGCCTCCTCGTGTGTTCCTGCCCGCCGAATGTCCGTCCTAGCCACGCCCCCTTTTTATATGGCCGCTCCCCCGTCTCCTGATTGGCCTGCTGCGCTAAGCCAAACCCCCTTACCATACTAATGTGTGTCCTAGACACACTGTCATGGCCAGGCCTGCCCTACCTTTGCTGTGCTGCATCCCGGTCCGGCCCTCTCTGGAGTAATGTTGATGGTCAGTGGTGTGTGTGCCCCTATAACATTTCAATGTCTCAGACGTTGTGGTCAGTGGAAGGAAGAATGCCAGACTGACCGTCTTTGGACATGGGAGGAAGAATGCCCCAATGTTTGTGGTCAATGGGAAGAATGGCTCGAGGTTTGTGCTCAGTGAGAGAAATAATCTCTGAAGTTTATGGCCAGTGGAAGTAAAAATGCCTCAATAACTGTCTTTGTCCATAGGAGGAATAATGCCCTGGGGTTCGTGGTCAGTGGGAAAAAGAATACCCCACTTACTGTCTTTGTTAATGGAAGGAATAATGCCCCCAGGACTGTGGTCAACGGGAAAAAGGCCCTGTGACAGACCTAGCCGGGACACAGGCTTTTTGAGAGGACTAAATGCGAGCCTCTGCCAACCGATTATGGGCCCTGAATTTTAAGGGGCACAGGGTGAAGGAGAACCCCAACCCCAGTCAGATTCAATGCTGTATATACGTGTATATATAATGTGTGTTGTCTCATGCTGTTGAGACACACACTGTCAGATGCTAGTGTCATGAACTCAAGATGTTAATTGAGAGGGCTGATCACATTGTCCTCTGTACAATGTAGTAGACGGTCCTTCTGTTACTGGTGGTCTCCTGCTATTGTGATAAAATGTCGTGTGGTTGTAATTATGATAATTTATATTCAACTGTGTTTAGCTCGGTGACAAGTCTGGCCTGTAGTGAAATCCTGAGTCACATCGGCTGCTTAAAGGTATTAGTTAATTAGTTTATGTTAAGTTGTTACAGGTGTATTGTTAGAGTAATATGAGCAGGAGGGGGGACCTCCTGTCCTACTGTATATAAATACTTGTAATTTTGGTTCTAATAAAAAGAGTCCATGTTGGCACTAAGCAAGTCTCGTCTCGTTTGGTGCTTGGGAGCGGTTGGAATATCTGATATCTATATCCAGACTGGGAGGAAGTGATATATGATGAACGCACTAAAGAGGAGTGTAGGGACGTTCCGTCAGAGGCCCCATTGACTATCTTTGTCCATAGAAGGAATAAACCCCCAGGGTTTGTGGTCAGTAGGAAGAAGAATGTCCCACTAACCACCTTTGGCCATAGGAGGAATCTTGCCCCAGGGGGGTCAGTGGGAAGAAAAAAAAAATGACACTTGCAGTGTCCCCCTCTCCCCACACCACAAGGGCTACTGTAAGAACGTGTTAACTCTTGGGGGTCGGGAATAAGGTGTAATACTTACTTAACTCTTCTCTCCGACAGGCTTTGGTGTTCTCCTCCACTCTAGTTTGTAAGTGGTCCAATGGCATCCTCACGTACAATGCAGGAGTATTGACCCTACATTGAACTTGATGCTGTCATTGTGCAATTGTGGAGTGGAGCACCTTATAAAGGAGGCTGTGGGGAACTGGTCTCACAAATGGAGGTGGTCTGCCAGAATGAGGAATAAGGTAAGTATCACACCTTAGTCCTCATCTCCTGGTTAATGAGCACTTAACCCTAGTGCAAGAGAGGGAGGGGGGACTGAAAGGGTAGTTTTTATAGAGACTAATAGGGGCAGTTTGTGGCACAAGAACAGGTCCAGCACATTCAGAGCTTCCATAACCTTCATATAGTTTTAGGACAAGGTCCTGCAGCACCCAAGAGAAAAGGCCAAGGTGCTCCCAAGGCAAAAAGGCCAGAGTGCACCCAAGTCGAAAAGGCCAAAGTGCACCCAAGGCATAAAGACCAAAGTGCACCCAAGGTGAAAAGGCCAAAGTACACCCAAAGCAAAAAAAGGCCAGAGTACACCCAAGGTGAAAAAGGGCCAAAGTACACCCAAGGTGAATAGACCAAAGTACACCCAAGGCAAAAAGCCCAAAGTGCACCCAAGGCCAAAAGACCAAGGTGCAACCAAGGTGAACAGGCCAAAGTGTACCCGAGGTGAAAAGGCCAAAGCACACACAAGACGAAAAAAGGTCAGAATACACCCAAGGCGGAAAAAGGCCAAAGTACCTCTAAGACGAAGAGGCCAAAGTACATCCAAGGCAAAAAGACCAATGTGCACCCAAGGTGAAAAGGCCAAAGTACACCCAAGGTGAAAAAAGGCCAAAGTACACCCGAGGTGAATAGACCAAAGTACACCCAAGGCAAGAAGCCCAAAGTGCACTCAAGGCCAAAAGACCAAGGTGCAACCAAGGTGAAAAGGCCAAAGTGCACCCGAGGTAAAAAGGCCAAAGTACACCCAAGGCGAAAAAAGGCCAGAATACACCCAAGGCAAAAAGCCCAAAGTGCACCCAAGGCCAAAAGACCAAGGTGCAACCAAGGTGAAAAGGCCAAAGTGCACCCGAGGTGAAAAGGCCAAAGTACACCCAAGGCGAAAAAAGGCCAGAATACACCCAAGGCAGAAAAAGCCCAAAGTACACCCAAGGCAAAAAGGCCAAAGTGCACCCAAGGCGAAAAGACCAAAGTGCACCCAAGGCAAAAAACGCCAAAGTACACCCAAGGCGAAAAAATGCCAAAGTACACCCGAGGTGAAAAGTCCAAAGTACAGCTAAGGCAAAAAGCCCAACGTGCACCCAAGGTCAAAAGACCAAGGTGCACCCGAGGTGAAAAGACCAAAGTGCACCCAAGGCAAAAAAAGGCCAGAGTACATCCAAGGTGGAAAAAGCCCAAAGTACACCTAAGACGAAGAGGCCAAAGTACACCTAAGACGAAGAGGCCAAAGTACACCTAAGACGAAGAGGCCAAAGTACACCTAAGATGAAGAGGCCAAAGTACACCTAAGACGAAAAGGCCAAAGTGCACCCGAGGTGAAAAGCCCAAAGTACACCCAAGGCAAAAAGCCCAAAGTACACTTAAGGCAAAAAGGCCAATGTGCAGCCGAGGTGAAAAGGTCAAAGTATACCCAAGGCAAAAAACCCAAAGTACACCCAAAGCAAAAAGGCCAAAGTGCACCCAAGGTAAAAAGGGCAAAGTGCACCCAAGGTGAAAAGACTTAAGTGCACCCGAGGTGAAAAGGCCAAAGTGCACCCGATGTGAAAAGGTGAAAGTACACCCAAGGCGAAAAAGGCCAAAGTACACCCAAGGCAAATAGGCCAAAATACACCCAAGGCGAAAAAAACAAAGTACACCCAAGGCAAAAAGGCCAAAGTACAACCAAGGTAAAAAGGCCAAAGTACACCCAAGGCAAAAAGGCCAAAGTACACCCAAGGTAAAAAGGCCAAAGTACACCCATGGTAAAAAGGCCAAAGTACACCCATGGTAAAAAGGCCAAAGTACACCCATGGTAAAAAGGCCAAAGTACACCCAAGGTAAAAAGGCCAAAATGCTCCCCATCTCCCTTATGAGCTGTGAACAACCTAAGGAAGCACTTGGTTGCACACCTTGCCCTTTTTGCACTCCCTTCCCTGCTGAAGTATCCAGGTTGGGCACCACCTCTGCTAATCCCTTGGCCCAGTACTGCCATTTAGGAGACATTTAAAGCCCATTGCATCCTTAAAAAAACAGTTGAATTCCCCTTTCCTCATTGATCACAATGCCTTTTGCCAAACTGGCTAAATTTCTAAAATTTTTGCACAAATTTCAAGGAAAGGAAAACTCCCAATTCCACTACTCCCTAAAGCAGCTCCAACTAATTGGTAGAATATAAGTCCTTATCAATACCTTTACATCTCTTGGAAATTCTGTTACATACTGTGTTTGACGTTGCCAGCTCACGTTTCAGATCAGGCGCCGCGCCAATAAATGATCGGTTATTACCCAGCGACGGCGTAAATAAAATTAGAAATTAGCAGCTAAGAGAGATGATTTTCTGCTCCTCTCGGCACCGGTGCCCCGTCTGGCAAAGGAAGGGTTAAGAGGCCGCCCGGGGTCAGAGAGAAAGCAGTTACCAACGTGTCTTGCGGAGGATGGGAGGGAGTGGGGCGTCCTCAGGGGATTGAGGAATACAAAGTGACAGATTTAATCCTTAAACCAGCAGAGGGGTGAGGAGGGGGGGCACTCACAAATGATGAGAAAAAATGGTAAAAGAAATGAGTTTGGAAAGATGGGATTCTCACAGTGCTGCTGAAACACTCTCTCCTCCGCCGCGGCCCGGCCTGTGTGCGCGCGTGCCCGATCGACTTCTTCCATATTACCAAGATACTTTCCATTCCGCCGTCTTCTCTCCATCCATCAGATCAATCACTTATATCTACATCTATCCATCAAATCCATCTATCACCCCCATGTCTTCATCTTATAGCCGTCCGTCCATCGGATCGATCGCACCTCTCTATACCCATCCGTCTAACGCCGGCTACAGACGCATCCATTTTGCAGCAAGTTTTTTCTTTTTTTTTTTTGCCGATTTTCGATCGTCTTGCCGGATTGTTTTGTGTCGACTCACAAAGTTTAAGCGATGGCAGAA